>WARS01003734.1:1490598-1967540 GCA_008933995.1 Datnioides undecimradiatus | reverse complement strand
TGGCTCACCTTGTTGGGATCCTTCAGGATGAGGTACTTGCCCTCGTCCAGTTTGCGGCAGATGTCGATGACACAGCGGAGGATTCCCCAGGCGTTCTCCATGCTCAGGTTGATCTGGCTGGCGAACTCATTGGGTTTGAACTGCTGAGTGCCGAGGATGACGTGACGGGCAGAGTCCTTCACGTGGTATCGAGACACGTATCTGAAGAACACACGGCAATGAGGACTTTTGAGCTACAGACGTTCATCCCTCCTGCAGCTGCTGCTACCTCTATAACGTTCAGTGTGTCACCATTAAAGAAAGACAGAGACATAATCAGTTTCTAAAAACAGGTTTTCTGAGTGCGTGTGCGCCCCTTACCCCAGTTTGAGGTACTCTGATCCAGCCAGCATGGCGCAGCAGGTCCAGCGAGCCAGTTTGTAGCTGTTATTCTTCAGCTCGGTGGCCAGGACGGCTCCTCTCTGAGAGTCCAGCTTCTGACGCCAGTCCACCCCGTTACAATACTAACGATTGGACACGGTAATAATAAAACAAGATTAGCGCACTTACTACAATCTAAATACTCAACAGTTGTTTTTTTAATTTAAGCTGGATAAGTTTGAAATGTCATTTCTCAAAAGAGAGATTTGTGTGTGTTTACTCATGTCCTGGAAACCTGTTTCAGACTTTTGATTTACGTTAACTGGCCTCTTTTCGGACCTTTACTCACAAAGTCTCTTACTGTGCTGAGGAGATTTACAGCAACTACATCTGTTTAATCGTGGTCAAATTATTATATGAACAAACAAACCCAACAGACTACAGAGAACCTTGGTATTTAGATTTAAAAAGAGAGACATTTGACTTGTGATCAGTAAAATGAAAGTAACACCAAACTGAAAGAAATAAAACACCTGAATGAATAAAATATTCACAATAAAGCCTGAAAACCACTTCCCGCCCCTCAGACCTCCTCCTCTTACCCTGGAGTCCCACTCGTTCAGGGTCTTGACGTTAATGAAGGACACTTCTCCGTTGGCGCCGGTCATTACTGCGTCGTGCTCACAGCGGACGATCAGATCGATGTCTTCTCCAAGTTTCCAGTGACGGTACCTGAAATCCAAAATCAAACAGGAAATGGTTATTACATCCTAACTAAACTCTGCGAGGTGACAGTGAACTAACCTGCAGGGTCTCACCTGTAGGCTACAGATGCCACCTCACTCTTGTCCATATCCTCCTCCACAAACGGGTTAGAGTTTGGGAACTTGTAACGTTCTCCACCCTGAACAAGAGAAAACAAAGACACGACAGAATTTGTTCAATAAAAACATGGTTAGAGGAGAAAATAACAGCTACAAACACACCAGGAGGCTTTTTAGAGAATCGCTCTCATGTGCTTTCTTATGAAATCTGTTTGTCAAATGTGAGGCTAAAGCCAGCAGCTGGCTAGCGTAGCTTAGCTTAGCACAAAGACGTGTGAGCAGCTCTGGAGGCTCTCATGCCATGTGTGATCTTACCATGCGTAAACACTGCTGGCTGAAGTTGTGGTTGATGTACGTGGCCTCCATCGCCAGGTTACGGGGAGAGTTGAAGGAGTTGCCTTCATCCTGCGGCGGCTCATTGGCGGTCTCACTCACGGTCAGCAAATCTGAGGACGAGGAGGAGGAGTCAGTATTAAAGCAGCAGAACAGGGAGGTTCAGAGCTCCTGTCCAGTGTCGGGAGGTCTCTCCAAAACTCACCAAAGTCAGAGTTGTCTCTCTTGTCAAAGAACAACTTGTTGCCCACTCTCTGCACGATGATGTCCCAGGAGTTCACTGAGCGTGTGCAGCACATCAGGGTGGCCAAGATGGCGTCAGTGGCAAACACATTCCCCTGAGTCTTAGCCAGCTTGCGGATGACCGGATCGTCGGTGGTGGTGACGGTGTGGAAGATCCTCTTGATGCTCTTGAGCTGCTTTTCATTGCGGGTGGTGATCCGGTCGAAAGCTTTATCGTAGTACTCCAAAGCACCACAGCACTCGCTGGAGCAGCACAGGAAACAGGAGGTCACTTAATGTCATCCTGCCCCACCACCCCCATCCCCTCGGTGCAGGAACAAAGAGCAGGTCAGGTCCACTTACATGTCCACAGGGTCAGCCACCTCCATGTATCTCATCTTCATGAGCCTGGGGAAGTCCATCTCCTCCTTCACCTCCCAGTCGCTCCTCACCTCCACAGAGGAGTCTCTGGGCTTCAGCTGAGCCTGAAGGAACACAGGAGGGGTGGAGTCAACGCCAATGACCACAGTACCACATAAACTCCGACACTCAGCAACAACTCATCCTCAACAACTCATCCTGCTGCAGGAAAATGTGTTAATTTTGGATCAATGTTCCAATTTTTTTTCTCCGTAAAATTTTAGAAATGGGTGAAAAATACCTGAGGGTGACATTATTTACTTTAATTAAAGTTGTCTGGCTGACAGTCCGAACCCCACAGATATTCATTGTCCCAACATATATCAGAAAGTAAGGCAGTAATTGATTAATCATTAATCAATGATCAAAAACAGGTGCAAACTAATTTTCTGGTGAACAACATCGATTAAAAGCCCAATTCAGTGAGTCAATTATGGGATCGATACCTGGGATTTCTGGTCCCACTTCTGACGGACACCAAACTGCTTCTGGAACTTCTTCTGCAGACGCATACGATCCCTGAAAAGACACAGAAACAGACTTTGGTGTGTGCAGGTGTGATCCATCTTGTCTTCTCTGGGTCCCAAAAGAAGAAACGCTCAACAGGAAACAGCAGCATGGAGGATTGAGTGATATGTAGTAGTGAAGCTGGAGATTGCTGCAGTAGTTGAACACCCCTCTGCTCAAGCTGCCTTTTTCCAAACAAGCAGGAAAACTTACAGTGGCTGTAAAAAACATGAAAGGCTCGCTCTACAGCCTGTGTTTGGTTTGTCCATTCTGGGCTACTGTAGAATCATAATGGTGCGACACAGCAGTAATCCTCATTGAGAAGAGAGACAGACAGCGTCAGAAGAGTCTCACCTCTCCTTCTGCTTGGCGCTCTTGGGAAGCGTCTGCATGTTGAACTGAGTCAGATTCCTGCGGTCTTTATCTCTGCGCAGGTTCCTCTGTGGAAACAAACACCACTGATGAGTTCAAATAGGAGACAAAACACTCATTCAAATGCATCAACTGTCACATGTAAGGCAGAGAGGGGGACACTCAGTGCGTCTGCTGTACCTGAGCAAACCTCATGCGGTTCCTCTGGTACGCCGTCTTCTGCGTCTTGGCAGTGTCGACCAGCTGGAAGCTTGTCTCATCCTCCTCGTGGAAGTAGGCGTACTGACTGCCGCCTCCGAACTGAGAGGAATACTTATCTGAATGCGAAACACATGAATGTTTAAGCAGCTGACAATCCTGTCATGATAAACACTTTCACTAACAGTATTCAAAAGCATCCTAAAATTTCTATTTGCTGTTAAAATGAACTGAATCTAAATGTAAATAAATGAGTTTTACACTGCCTGTTATAGCAGTGTGTGAGCTAATGTGACAAAATCAAAATCACAATATAATAATGTGAGTGAAGAACAGCTGTCTTACTCACTTGTGTATCTCTTGTCTTGGTAAGTGGCTCCAGTCCAGTCAGCAACCTGAGAGAAGAAACACACGTCAGGAACAATGTGGCAAAAAAACTGAAGGCAACTTGAATCTATTGGTTAAAAGCCTTAAAAGTTTATAATGCAAGACAACAAACCTTTCCCAGACGGTCTCCTTTGCTGAAAGGCTGGTAAGGCATGTCTTTAAACTTCTCTGGGACTGCACATGGACCCCACCCGGACGGGTTGTCCTGGATCACGGGGGCGTTGAACTTGGCCATGGCCTGAAGTTGGACATAAAGACACCTCAACATTGCATCCAGACAGCTGGATAACACATGTACAATTCACAAACAAGTCATTGCCATGGGTCACACCTATCCCAGACATGCACAGGGTCTCAGCCAATAAGCAGCACTGATTTCTCCAGCAATGCACTCAAACAACAAGGCACTGATCAGCTTGCGCAGTGGGCTAGTCATCATTGACACCTGAGCATCCAGCAAGAAGCTGCCACAACTCCAATGGAAATCACTTTCACTGCTGGTTAGTTTAGACTGCAATATACAAGCAAATAGTGAAGGATGTTCATCAGATTCAAAAGCGACACTTGCACTTATAGCACTGTCATTTTACACTGAAATTAAACGGGAAAAGTTCAGCTTTTACAGTGAAATAACTTGTTTTTTTAGGAATTGCCTCAAGTTGTGTCAATAGTTTTTAATTGTCATTTATTATAGTATTGGCACAACAACTTTAAGAGTTTATAACAGCATCTTAGTGGATGAATAAACCTCAGCAAAAATAAAAGCGTTTATATTTTAATTGTTATTTTCCGGCTTTTTAAACTGTTTGAGCAGAACAAAGAGAAGAAAAGTTGTGTTTTTTGTAAGTTTACACCATATGTGGTTATTTTTCAGTGACGTTACACGTTAGGGTCAGTCAACGACCCCATCACAAAGCCAATTAGTATATATATTGATTATAATTAGCATCTTTATGGGGCACCAGCTGACATCTAGCACCGCTGGCTAACGTTAGCAGAGTTGCCATCACTTGCGTAGTCACATGCTACTAAAATAAGATAAATTACCCAGAATTTCGGAAGGAGAACAAGACACATTAACTAAACGACGAATAATGTTATATTAAATCGTAAGGACGGACCTTCCTTCTGGATTATCTTCGCGGTGAAAGTGGGTTTTTTCTCTTTGCCGGTCTGACTCACTTAGCTAACGGTAGCTACTGCTAACGCTAGTCATCTTGCCAGGTGGCCGTGTGCTAAGCTAACTGGGTGGCAGGCTACGTACACTTATACGAGACTCGTTACCGTTTAACTTCAAACACAGCTGAAAACTACAACTTTTAACGCGTCTGTACACGTTTTGCCGCAATCTTACCGTGAAGGATGTGACGACCGATCAGGACTTTTAATCCCAAGCAGCCCTCAAACGGTGCAAATCCCCGACAGAGCGCCGGTGTGAAAGGAAGTGGCGAGCTGCCGTAAAGCGGAAAGCGGTTCCTGTCGTATTGCGAGTGCAGCTGTCGTAAAGCTGAAGGTGCAGGCTACCCACTAAATGTGTTGCAGTTTCTCAATATCACCACTGGAAGGCACACTAATAATAATAATAATAATAATAATACCAATAACAATAACAATAACAATAATAATAATAAGAAGAAGAAGAAGAAGAAGGTGTAGATCGTAATTATAATAACCTTTAGATTGGACTATAAATGAAGTAACATGTCTAAAAGACCTAAAAATATAAATATATGTTTTTATCATTTATTTGCTTTTTTCCAGTTTATATTTATATATTCTATAATAATTAAAACTGTTAGTCTTTATTGCTCAGAAATCCTATCCAACCTTAAAGGGGTGTTCTTGAAGAAAGTATTATTTCAAAATTCATGATGCTGTGTGTGACAACTGAATGAGAATGTCATTGAGAACGAGACAAAAGCATGAAACAAACTGCACCACATGTCGACCTGGCATCGAAGAGTATAAAGTCCAACCCACTGATCCTCTCCACTGTCACATGTCAGGACTCAAGTGTGTTTCACAAATGAGTCCTTGTAACCAATTAAGATGTCATTCACGCACAGTGAAGGTCAGGAAATCTGATTAATATGTTTGTGTGTGTGTGAGATGGATGTTAGACTGACTGAAGATATTTCACACGAGGACTCACCAACAGCGGCAGCGGCGACTGTCAGTTGATGAATAATGCCGCCATGTTCTCACATCTGGTCTTTATAACATCTGCACTCCTCCACACACCATTGAGATTAAATGGCGTGTGAATAAATGCACAACAAACAGCTGATGTAAACTGTTTACAGTGGCAGAATGTAAGAGTAAGAATAAACATTAATGCAGCAGGAATATGATTTCAGAAACATCAGATATGACTGGCAACATTTTACTGCAACATGGCTATTGTTGATAATACCAAGATACTTAATATTAACATATTGTTTCTTAAATACGGGCATGAATGCTGGACTTTTACTGAAGTATTGTCATGTTGTGCTATTAGTACATTTACTTAAGTAAATCAAAGGAATAAAGGCTGTTTGTTGGTTTTTAGGTGATCCTACAGTGGATACGTTCTCGACTTTGCATCATCAGCTGGCCACTCGGAAATGAGTCACAGTGAACTGCCGTCCTTCAGGGATCTTTGGAGCCGCGCTGACAGCAGATGGTAAACACAATGTGTCATATTCATTATGAATCCCAACGGAGATACGACAGATTATTTCTCTAGATTACATGTTTTTTACTTCCTTGCATCGACTCAGATGTGCACAGGTGATCGGTAACAAGCTCACTGAAGTGTTATTTTGATGGTACTGACCTTTAAAACTAGTAGAGGGCTTTATTTATGACTCCAATATCTCAACTACTGTTATTACATTTAATGCAGACATGGTTCATGATCCTCAGAGGATGAATCCCGCTGACTTTAATGAGCAGAATATGTGTCAGCTACAGTCTTTTCAGTATGAATATTATTAATTAACCTTTCTGTGTACATATGTATCAGTCCTGTTACTAATATCTTCAAAATACGCCTTATTTAATATTTTGTTTGGGCTGTTTTACACATTGATTAAATCTATTTGAGTGAGTGTTTTCTCGGGGCTTTCTGTTTCTTTGGCACTGAATTAGAAATCAGGAGAAAGTTGTCAACACCTGTGTTCAATCAAAGAGACGTCCTCAATCACACACATTCACACACACACACATACACACACACACACACACACACACCCACACACGCATAAACACACATTTACAAATGATTACTGCCATTTCTGTTAATACCTGGAGGACTGAGGAGGGAAAGGCCACAAACAAACGAGGAAACAGGAGTCAGACCAACTAGTTCAGACTCTAAATGCTGTTCTGTCGACTAAACATGTTTGATAAATGATTAAATAAGGAAATATACCATTTTGGAAAATACCCTTATTTGTTATCGCTCTAAGAGAAGAAAGAGATTGATACCACTCTTTTGTCTGGTTAGCTTAGCTTAGCACAATGACTGGAAACAAAGGGAAACAGTTAGCCTGGCTCTGAAATAAAGCTCACTGTTTAACACATTTGGCTCATTTGTTGTCCCACATATGCATAAAAATGACAAGTTGTGGTTTTATTATTGTGTGTGGACTGAACAAAGATAAAACATATTAGTTAGTGAGATTTAGAGATGCTAATGAATTAATTTTGTCACATTTGGAAAGAGTGAGGCTAGTTTTTTCAGTCTTAATGCTAAGCTAAGCTAACAAGCTAGCTGTTGCGTCATATTTACCAATCGTTCTTTCACATCTTTAATTTTATCTTAATGATAACAGCTGATTGTTGAAAAAAACAATTAGGTTAGCATGTTTGATGTTGCAACTCTCCATTCATCCTGATTAAAACCATGGAGATCAATTATTCTATGCACGTGGTGATTTTAATGAATTTGTAACTGAATGAGCGTCTTGGACTCTTCTGAGACTCAGATTGTTGCGTCCATCCTCTTGAGCTGATATCAGTGTTTGCAAGGTGTTTCCATAGCTGCTCCTGCCAAAACAACACAAAAAGTGAATAACAGACTATTGGAGTTAACTTGAGTCTTGTCCATATTGTACGTGGGAGAGCTCAGCCTGTGGGCAGAGAATCACAATGAGTCATAGCGAAGCTGCCAGCAGACCCATCAGCTGACTATCGCCTCTCCTTGTACAGTAAGCACAGGTGGGTTATATCGCCGAGGGGAGTCTGGGATCACACAGGCTTGAGCAGCTCGGACTAACAATATTTATAGCCAAACACACACTTGCACAAACACCAGTAAACAGCTTACTCACACACACACACACACACACACAGACCTTTGCAGCGTTCATCAAACTGCAGCCCCCAGGGGCCGGGCAAATAAAGCATCAGCCAGGCAAATCCCTTTTTAATGTGCCTTTAATGATCCTCAGAGGATCTTTGCAGAAGGGTGTGCGTGGGCATTGTGGGTATGAAGACCAGCCAGGAGGAGAGGAGCAGCAACACAGTAACAAACAGGGGTCTCACTGTATTTACAGCCAGCTAAATATAACAGAGTGTGGTGCGATCGCGCTCATGAATGAAACGGCGGCGAGGTGAGCTTTAGATGAATGACGGAGAGTTTTTACCTCATACAAAGTGATGTTTTAAAACCTGGTTCCTGTACACATGTAGAGTCCTTGAGTGTGATAAAGGAAGACAATGTTCTGTTTGTTGTAGCCTTGCAGCAACATGTGTTAGCTTTAATCAATGCAGTGATTGACACACATGTACTAAAGCTGCACACCATCCACAAGCCAGTGCACTTTGAACACTGTGTATTTTCTAATCTAATGTTTTGTTTATACAATAAGTGAAATTCCTGACGTAGTACACCGCCCATGTTGAGTATGAAAAGGTAACTTATTAGTTCTTGTTGTACAGGGTGTAACAAAGAATTAATCTTAAGCTAAGATGAAAAGATGAATACCTGTTAAGATCTATGTTTTAGCTAGTTAAAGAATATAAAATGACAACATTACACCGGGAACGTTGTGTTTTTTTGTTTTTATGATTGACAGAAATGATTTAAATAATATTTTTTTCACTTCATGTGTTTTTTTTGTCCAGCCGTCCATTCAGTTCTGCAGCAGCAGCAGGGTAGTTTATTGTCCAGATGCATCAAATATGTAACAAGACGTTGTTATGAATTCAGAGCATCCATCCAGATTTCATAGTAATAACACAAAACATTATGCTTTCAGGAAGTCCTGCACTTGGCCAGCTACATGGTATCCATCGCCACAGTCACAATTTCAACAACAACAGAGTTTAGATTAATCTCAAAAACACGTCTAAGTTAACCTGGATGTAAGCCATACACATAAAAGCTAATATTCACATAGAATGTTTTATATTCAATAAGAACAAATGAGAATGGATGCAACCCTGTCTCATAAAGATTATGTTTATGTGCTTCTCATGTGCAACAACAAGTTCTGAAGGAACTGTACATGATTTACATATATTATCAACATTAAATGTTTGGACTAATGCAAGAACAGTTCGTATGAAATGACTTAATGTGTACCATTTCTGCGTCAAATGTCTAAAAACAAGACATATAATTTTGTTGGAGGAATCTTTGAATTTAATCAAAATAAATTCAATTTCACCTGATCACCCTTTTTCGATATTGTTTGTGTGTCAGCAGCTTGATAAACTGACTCTGGATCAGCTGTAAGACACATTTCTGTGTGTCAGCAGCTTGATAAACTGACTCTGGATCAGCTGTAAGACACATTTCTGTGCTCCTCTTTTCAGCCGCTGCTTGTTTTTAACTCTGTATCTGAAGCAGATGAAGGATTTCAGTCGTCGGACGTCTGGATCTTAAGTTATCAGAGAAACAAGCTGAGCAAACGTTAGCAGCAGCTCGGCTCGCCGCCCCTCCAGGACGTCCCGTGTGCGGCCGACAGCGTGGGAGAAACAGTGGTTTTTAAGGTGGAACTGCTTTATTCAGTGTTTCTCTGGGTTTGAATCAGCGGCTCTGTTTGTTTTGGAGAGGAGGAGACCTCTGTGGAGAATTCAGCTCCCAGTAAAAACCTCCTGAACCATCAACACTGAAGGAATCCCAACTGACAGGAAGACAACAGCTCCCAGCATCCCACGCTGCTGCAGGAGGTCACATGACTGGTGACACTTTTTTATTTCAAAATTAGTAATGCAAAAAAGTCTTATGCAAGAAAATGCTCTTGCAAATTTGCAAAATGTTCGCATATTTCATTGGTTTTCCTTGTAGCAGCGATATCAAAACTAAACACTTTCTTGCAGTAAGGCAACAATCAGGTACTGGTAGCACTTGGTTAAGGTTAGGGAAAGACTGAGGTCTTTAACAGCTCATACTATGATGTTTCAGTAACCTTAACCAAAGTCCGTGTGTTGAATCACATATTTAAACCTTTATATTTTGTATACCCACCATCCACTCCAATCGCTTCCCATTATAAGCAGCCATCACATTTCCCTTTAAAAGTAATTGCCAAGTTATATATGAACATAATTAATAAGAGACGGGGTTGCAGGCATGGGATTCCCACACAAAACAAAGTAGTATCCATGTCATCGATGTGTAGATGCTTATATACAGATAAATTTAGTCAAATGATTGTCACATTATGAAATAAAAAGTCTACAAGTTCAACAACATAAAGTAAATAAAGGCACAACTTTGTACATTCAGCCATGCATATGTACACAATATAAACAGTAATACATTCTGTATGTAGGAGAAACCTCAGCAACTCCTTCGAATGCTAAAGAAACGTTGAGTCCATTGTTCAAAAATAGTTAAGTTAAGGCCCGTCTGAGGTCTTCTGAAGTGTACTTTTTACAGCCTGCGTTGTAATACTGAGTTCATTTCAAGTAAGATACAGTCACTATACACTAAACTATAAGTAACTTATCTCCAATGAGGTGCTCTGTTCCTGGTTCTCCTCGGGCAAAGTTTTAATGCTCCCATTTTTGGCTCCATTGAGAAGCAGCGGTACGGTCAGCATGGACCCATTGGATGGATCTTTCCCTTTCATGTCCCCACCTTTGTCCTTTCTGTCCGGAGACGGTGGCTCAGTAGCTCCTGGAGTTGCTCCTCTTTCTGAGAACAGCGGCTGTGAGCTCTGTGGCTGAAAGCTGCTGTTGCCGTTTTGGGCGATCCTGTAGATCTCAGTCATTTCAGAGACATCTTCCTCGTCGTCGTCATCTTCATCCCTGATTGCCCGCCTCAGGCTTTCCCTGGGCATGAGCGCCGTCCTGCCCTCCTCCTGCTGCTGCTGCTGGCGCTCCACTGACTCATGGTTCTCCACCTTCCTTGTGGAGCGGCAGAGCGCCTTCCGGAAACCCCTCTTGAAGTTGTCTGATAAGAAGCCGTAGACGATGGGGTTGGCGCAGCTGTTAGCGTAGCCGAGCACTACGACAAAATAGTAAAGGCCCTGGTACTCTGAGGGCAGGGTCACCAGCAGGTTGATGATGTTGAGAGCATAGAAAGGCAGCCAGCAGAAGACAAACACGGCAACAACTATCACGACCATGCGCGTCACCTTTCTCTCTGACTTCCTTCGCTTGGTTGAGGTGGCGTGGACTTTCTTACCCGAGCTGCGGATCTTGAAGACGATGAGCAGGTAGCAGAGGCAGATGATGAGAAGAGGGCAGAAGAATCCAACTGTGGAGGTGTAAATGATAAAAGCTGCCTGCCAGATGTTAGCTGGCTGCGGCCAGGCGATGTTACAGGTACCCCCTTTCCTCTGGATGTTGGCGAAGATGACAACGGGCAGAACAACGAGAAACGACAGAGCCCAAACAGTCCCATTCACCACCTTGGCTACCTGAGGGCGCCGCCACTTCGAAGAACGAATGGGGTGGACGACGGCAAGGTAGCGGTCGATGCTCATCACGGTCAGGCAGAAGATGCTGGTGAACTGGTTAATGGAGTCGACGGTCATGACCAGACGGCACATGAAGGAGCCAAACGGCCACATCTGGAGCGTGTTCTGAGCAGCCAGGAACGGCAGGCCGAGCATGAAGAGCTCATCGGCGATGGCTAAGTTGAGGATGTAGATGTTGGTCACTGACTCTATCTTGGAGTAGTGCAGCACGATGTGAATGACTAAAGTGTTTCCACCAAGGCCGATGATACAGACAATTATGTATATGAGTGGGATGAGGACCCCTGCCACGCTGGGACCGGAGGAGACATCAGGGGCAGTGGAGTTGGTCGAGTTGAACAGTGTCTCATTCAGATCGCTGTCGTTGAACATGAGCAGAAACAGAGGGAATCCAGGCGAGGGGCTGGCGAAGCTCCCGTTCTCCCACATTTCATCCGTCATCTCCAGTCCGGGAGGCGAGGCGGCACCCATGGATGTGCTCTCTATCTCTCTCTCTCTGTTGCTTTGTCCTTCTGCCGTCTCAGCTCCCTCCCATCTGCTCTGTTGGAGGAGAGAGAAATCAATTATCGAACCAAATAGTTGACATTTTCTACGTTTGTTTAATCCCCGAAGAGACTCAAATGAAAAGAAATGAAACACATCTTTGTCTCCCAAGGATGTGAGAAAGTGTTGAGATCTCTACATAGACAATTTGCTGACTTCCAGTGCACAAATGCTGCTGAATTCAGCAGCGCATGGCTTTCTTTACTGGGCAAACAGAACAATGCACAGCTTTTAAAACACTCAGCAACTATTTTAATAGTTTTCTAATGAAACTCTCTTTCGTAACACTGAGTTATTCTGATAAATAGCTATTTTATTATTCTAAAGGACAGTTCAGTCCTTTCTAGTGCAAATTCCACTGACATGACACATTGCATTGATTGTAAGTGATCGGGTCAATGTTAAAACTCATATCTCACACAAACTGTAAGACACAATTACAGCTACTGCTAAAAACACAAATATTAAATGATGAAAATTAATAAAGTAGCTTCTCACAATTAGATTTTTTTCCAAATATTGGATTTAGTAAGTTTGTCAGAGCATCACAACATGGATATTTTATCTTATCATCATCAGTTTAGAGTTATAATTTCCTTTAAGATTAAACAAACAACAAGCACCAAACGTAATATATGCAAAAATCAGTATGTGAAGTGTATTGTTTTGTATGTAGAGTGAAAATTACTTTTAAAATGGTTCATTTTACAAATTAAATGTGGTATTTTACTGCATGATTTACTACTGATGATCAGAAATATAACTGATTGTGACTGTACTACGTTGTTTTTGGTGTGTTCTGTATAAACCACAAATGCTGCTTCTTATTCAAGACACTCTTTATTTTAATCTCTTGCAGCATCTACTTTAAAACATATTACATTCATGTAAACAGAAATTTGTTGCAACAGACCCTCAGTACATTGCAACACGATGTTCTTTTGACACTGAATCTCATTTGCAAGATCGAAGCCAAAGCAATTACGAAATACTATAATGTCTGATCCTGGTGACCATCAACACGATTACAATTAAAAAACGACAGGAAGCAGGTAAAGATAACGCTCACGGGACGAGTGGCAGAGACAAAAAGATGAACAAGATACAGATAAAATGATGAAAAGCAGATGGGACAGAGGGGCATACACATGATGAGTCAGTCAGGAAACAATTAAATCTGGGTGAAGATGAATGTTTGCAGGTGGATTGATTTGACCACTGCAGCTATATTTGGTCCCATTGATACAGCAGGTAAATTAAACAAAGTGTGTTCCCACACATGGGTGATGCTTGTAATTGAGATTTCATTAGCAACCAGGCAGCACTCTGGTTAACATGAGCTGGGAACACACAGGGAGACGTTAGGATACTTAATGGAGCCGGAGGATAGTTGATAGTAGAGGTGAGACTCTCAGGAGATTCACGCTTGGTAAACATTTTCTGTACTGACCGACTACTGCAGCAACAGCTGGCACGCTCGCCCACGCATTCACGCAGTCACGTTCATTAGAGACGAAAAAGGAAACTCACACACAGTTTATTTAGGTCACTATCAGCCCTGCCAGCTGTGTGGAGAGCTGGTCTGTCCTGCTCCCCGTAGGCTACATTCAGTGACTTTACCTGAATTCCTAATAACCTGTACTTTGTGTTTGGCGCTAATTAGGAAATGTTTACACGCTAAGGTGAACGTGTTTGCTCAAAGTCACTGTGTTACTGTCACTGTAAGCATGATGGAGGTATAGCCGTCATCCGTCCACTACACATAGCAAACGTTAGCATACTGACACTAAACAAGAACTAACCTTTGTCACTGAGGGCGTGTTAGCATGTACGCTAGTCATGATGGAGGCGTCATCAGTTTGTCCGTTCACTGCTTTGGTACAGAAATATCTGAATACACATTAATGGTTTATGTTGCTTAGTGCAAATAGCAAATGTTAGCATCCTAACACGCTACACTAAGACGATGAACTTGGTTGCATAACGTCGGCTGTCATATTAGCATATACACTACTCACGATGTAGGAATGGTCTGTTCACTGCTTTGATACAGAAACACCTATTTAATTTAGTTTACATTGTTTAGTGCCAATAACAAATGCTAGCATGCTAGTGCACTAAGATGGTGAATGAACCTGACACCTACAGCACCAAGGAATTAGTAAGCATGTTAGCATTAGCATCTAGCACAAAGTTTGAATGACTGTTGTTGAGAAAACACAGGATACAATTAAAATAATATCGATATAATAAACTTATGATAAAGGCCTAGTTTTGGGGATATATGCCTATTGTTTCAAACCAGAAACGAGATGATAAGCTAAATATTTAACTCTTAAAATATCTTGGTTCTTTCCAAAACTAACAAAATCCACCAACAGCACCTCAGAATACCACTTTTTAATATTAATAAATGCTATATCTTGTACAAAATACACCTAAACATCAAAGTGCATTGACGTTTTATTACTGGCAGTGGAGATGGAGTCATTGTTTAACCATTTCTACATTAAAACTGAAAAAGGAAATATCTTTGAAACATACAATGACACTGTATTTGTACAGCGATGACGCACCATTAAGGCACACAGAGGCTCATTTCATTTCACTCTTCGCTGACTGTCACAATAAAAGCACCAGGAGAAAGTCGTAAAAGAAATATCTGACCATTTATGTGTTTTTTTCAAAATGTCTGATGTTCTCTTGGAAAAATCTGTGAGAAACACGCAGATGTTCCCCTGAGCACACTCACTGAATTGATCAAACAAAGCAACTGAAAGGTTATTGTCACGTCAACGGCGACAGCTGCAGAGTCTATAAAAAAAAAACAACTTTCAATCGTTTTACCTTGGAGTTCAATTTAAAACAACAAAGGAAAAGAAAATAATAAAAACCAACAGATGCACTGTACTGTACGTCTTTATATAAGACCAGAGCGGTTTCTTTTATTTCAGCACACTGTCACATTAATCATTTTTCAATATTTCCAATTCCTCCTGATTACGGGCATTTCACGTTCAATTTGGCAATTTGGATCGCCATGGAAACCAGAGGAAGGAGAAAACCTCAGAGATCAGTGCCGTAAATCAGACAGAACCAAATAAGCGACGGCATGTGGCAGGAAAACAAGAACGCGTGATTGTCCTCACCCTGTCCTCTCCCCTTTTCTCTTCTTGTATGGAAAGTGTTGCAAAGAGAAAAGGAATAAAGACGAGCTACTCTGCAGGTCCTTGGGTGATGACTGACTGGTACAATAAAGTAACAGCTCAGGTGGAGTGTGATGCTGGTGCTTCATGCAACCACCAAAGGCCTATTTCATAACCACAATTCGATCCACACATCGTCCTCTGAGTACGCTGAGCTGATATTGCACTTAAAATGTCAATTATTATCTCAGATTTTCCTCTTTCATCACAACTCTAACATGCAAAACTGCATTTAAGTACTGTCTGTGATGCTCCTTCAACTTTAATAATGGCTCAAATATAATTTTCTCCAAACGCTGACGAGGTGCTGTGTGTTATCTCCTTCTGAGACTGTGCAGATTTTCCCAAAATTCGTCCCTGTTGTCTCTTTACCTGGCAGGACCGCCCGCTGATATTATACTCAGTTAGATATGAAGATAAATCTCTTTAATACTGCTGATCTGTTTTTGTTTTGCCTCCATATTCAAAATGTTCTTAACAGAAAATCTCAGTTTAAGCATGCAAACACAGGACAGATCATAATTAACACAATTAACAGGACAAAAAAATCAAATTATTCATCATTGTGCTTGTCCCATTTAAGTAACACACATACAGGAGGAGCACAGAGCTTTAATCTGACCACTGATCAGTTTGTACGGATGAGAGAGCAGCATGAATGAGAGCTGGTGAGGTCTGTGACTCATGAACGTGATTCATCCGTGTGTTTGTGTTAGTTGGGCAGCTCCTGACTTTTACTGTGTCTACTAAAGTGAAAAACTGCAGAGGTTATTCATCTTGTGGCGTTAAAGTGATTTCCCTTCTGGCTCTCAGTGTAAATGTGGCAATTGAACATATTTTGTTGCTTTCATGGAAATAATCTGAATTTCTTGTTTGATGATCTCATTCAACATTTAATGCACCTACATTTAGCCTAAGTGGTGTGGCCAAAAGGTTTCCATTCACCTGTGATTACGCTTTTGAGGTCTGAGTTGACCTCTATAAACAGATTCTGCATACGACCACAGAATCTATACACAATGGTACATGGGTTTGGTCCTGGGAACATTCTGGATTTCGCTTGTTTCACCCTTCATTTCTTGTGCTCGTGTGCTGTTGTATGTCGACTAAAATCTGGTTTTTGTCTTCAGCGTGAACAAGTCCAGCCGGCAGATGCTTATTGGGTCCAGCTCCAACTGGTAACAATTAAAAACCCTGGTAGATGTGCTCATTTATGCCCGTTTCCAGACACGTACTGAAGCTAAAGATGTAAAAGAGAAAACCCCAGATTGTCACTGCCCTCCTTTCAACTTTCTTCTGTAACCCTCTTTTCAGGCATGTAATTCGTGTTATCAGCAAACGCAGAAAGGCAAACTGGAAATGTGAAAGGAGTCGCCTACTTTCAGCTGATTTACCCATGTTTTAAAAAACCTGCATAAACACACTAAATGTGGTGTAAAAGAGGTTTTATCTTAAGCTGTAGTCTGAGCAATCACGGTTGAACCCGTGTATGTGGAGAGCAAAACAAAGAGCAAAACGAGTTTGCAATAGCAATATTTTATTTTCATTAATTATTTATTTATCTGCATTAGGAGCAGGTGTCTGCTGAAGAGTACAGCACTAATGCTTGTTGGGCTGTTCAAATATCAACTCGCTACACTGCAACACCCTAATCATGAAGTCCTTTCTGACATTTGAGCAAAGAAGATAATGAGCAGATTAATTAATAAAAGTGATTAACAGGAGGAATATTAGTTAATAGCATTAGATTACACTACTGTGATGCAGCTTTAAGATCAATTCACATTTCTTGCAACTTCAGAGAAATCAATCTATCAACCTCCCACGTCTCCATCTCTCATCTCAGAGACCCTGAAGTTTAATATCAGCGTTGGATTTGCCGTATTTCATCCAGTCTCATTAATCTTCACTCTGAACAGTGAATCTAGTCACTTTGTAAATTGAGGTTCTGAACTGCAGCCAAATGTCTCCTCGTCTGTCTTGTCTCTGAATAACACGTGGGGAAGGTGACGTGTGTCTGCACAGGACAATCGCGGCAGGTCATGCGATCAAGGAGGCGATGAGGCCATACTGTTTAAGGTGAATACAGACAATCAGCGATCAATGTGTCTACCTGCGGCGCTTTGGCTGTAAAATCAGAGGCTGCGATTGTGCGAGGGGGGCGGCAGGGTACTCAGCGTCAACAACATCTGAGAAACGAGGGCACGCAGGCTAAAATTACACGCGATCTATATTTGACTCCTCTGATGTCCGCTGCTTTTGATTGGCCGACGGCGCGAGCGGAGGACTCATCTCGGTGGTCATGCTGTTTACCGGCCACTTTGTTTATCCACTGATTCACTCACTTCTTTGTTATTGCATTTGTTTGAGCTTTCGCAGCGACGACCTCCACACATCTGCAAAATCTGTGAACCAGCGCTGTCTCCTGGAAACGGTTTTATAACTTTTATTTGCAAAAACTTTTTTTTCATCTGGGCATAATTTTAAAAATGTTGTTTGTGACTGTATCTGACGAGTCGAGATGACATATTTAATTTGCTTTCTGCTGAAATCTCTGATCTTCAGCATCAGGATCAGCTGCAGACAAACAGCTTATATAGTTTCATAAAGTCAAACCACACTTTTTATCATATTTATAGACGGTAACAGATGTTTTTTCAATGCATTTCACTTTATCTACATCAGGTTTTTAGCTCTTTGTATGTAAAGTATTCTGTCGTTGGTGGTGGTGGAGCCGGCCATTCCCATGGCACACACACACACCCAGGAGAGACTGAACGCAGCATGTAATCTACCCTCACTGTTAATACTTAACCTCTTTACACTGTATCACAGCCACATTAAGCTAATGCTAACTGTAGCCTAGCATCTCCTATTGCTGCTGCTTCGCATTTAAGGACTTTCCTGTCACATGATACGCAATGTTTTTGTTTTTAATTATACTTATTATTAAGTTTAAGTATTACTATATGTGTTCCTGCAGCTGGAGGAGAGTTTAGTGCACTTGTTGACAGTACAACGTCTTTGAGTCGCTGTGCAGAGCGACGTGTAACTCTCCTCTTTGCCAGCAGTGCAGCGGTGTGGTGAAACGAGCCTGCAGCTATCAGAGCTGCTGAAGGTGAAAGCTGCTTTATCTGAAACATGAAGGCGCCGCTTTTCTTTTTTTTTTTTTTCCCGTGTCTTGGAAATTACAACTGCTGTAACACATACGAGCTCTAATCTTACTGGAATAATTAAGCAAATAACTAAAACCATTTACAGCTTACAGTAAAGTGCTACATTAGTTCACCAGAAATGATAAGGACACACAATAAATGATAACTAAAACTACACAAACTAAAAAAACAACAAGCGGTCTTTAATTTTGTTTACTGATCGTTATAAATAACGTCCTGATCTGCTTACAGGTACATTAGCTGTTAGTTTTTCCCACACAAGCAGCTTCTTTTGTGTTTTGGAGTCACAAACAAGACAATCCTTCAAACTTTGATGAAAAAATAGTTTTGTCACTGAGATTTTTCTGATTTTCTACCTCGATAAATAAGGTAAAGGTTGCGACAACTTAATAAAAACTGTTGAAATGTGGCCGACAATGACTGAATCTTCACTGTTTAATACATAATGTTTGAGGAACTGAATAAATGACTCATATAAACATCAGAACAGACGTAAGACATCAGCCCAAATCATTTGAATCCAGTGTGTTTGCATTAACAAGTTATCAAGGTTGTAAACTTAAAGGGAGTCAAATGTCAGCTGAAAGACGATGTTTTTCACAGTAGAGAATAAATGAACGTGTAAAATAATAAAAATGCTGTTTTGTTTTTATGCACTTACTTTCTAATTTGGTTTCACCGCCGCAGAGTTTCTTTACATTTCATAAAAAAATGTGTTACAACTATTAATTTCAACTGAAACTAATAGTTTCACTGAATTTCTATTGTTCTACCTTCGCTTTTTGCTCTATTTTTGGGTATTTCTCTCCTCTGTCTTTCATTTTTAACAGTGACGGCTATGACTTTCATATATTAAGTATAAAAATTGATCATTTTACATTTAACTTCAACATTTAAATCATTAAATCAGACCATTATTTAGTAAACAAGGCACTAAATGAATCCATGTAACATCAATCAACACCAAAATGCTGCCGCTGCCACACTGAAGGTGAGCACAGGTGAGGGAACGTTTGTGTCTGACGCAGGTTTGTCTGCAGCTCGCCGCAGGAGCGGAAATGCCAACATCTTAGCTGTCAAGCGCCGCTGCACCGCTGAGCTGAGCATCCATCACAAAGGTCAGAGTCTCTGACAGCCGGAGCACTTGAAAGGTTTCAGAGTATTTCAGGGAGGAGCCTGGTCATCATGACAGCAGATCAGCATTCAGGTGCACGCAGTTTACAGCGAAGGGCCAAAGGTTTGTTAGAGCAACAGGAAGTTTACTGAAACTTACAGAGTGGAACATTTCTGCATTAAAACATTACAACAATCATTTCATCTGGTCTCCTCTCTGTGCATGTGTCAGTGTTGTGTTTGTGCATCAGCAGCTTCATAAACTGACTCTGGATCAGCTGTAAGACACATTTCTGTGTGTCAGCAGCTTCTTAAACTGACTCTGGATCAGCTGTAAGACACATTTCTGTGTGTCAGCAGCCTTGATAAACTGACTCTGGATCAGCTGTAAGACACATTTCTGTGTGTCAGCAGCTTGATAAATGACTCTGGATCAGCTGTAAGACACATTTCTGTGCTCCTCTTTTCAGCCGCTGCTTGTTGTTTGCAACTCTGTATCTGGGGAAGCAGATAGAAGGATTTCAGTCGTCAGACGTCAGAGTTAAAGTTATCAGAGAAACAAGCTGAGCAAACGTTAGCAGCAGCTCGGCTCGCCGCCCCTCCAGGACGTCCCGTGTGCGGCCGACAGCGTGGGAGAAACAGTGGTTTTTAAGGTGGAACTGCTTTATTCAGTGTTTCTCTGGGTTTGAATCAGCGGCTCTGTTTGTTTTGGAGAGGAGGAGACCTCTGTGGAGAATTCAGCTCCCAGTAAAAACCTCCTGAACCATCAACACTGAAGGAATCCCAGCTGGGAGAAGTTACAGTGAGAAGAAAATAAAACTGGAACCATAAAAGTAGGAGTTTAAAACGTGACGGGGAACGTGCACATTATTATATCAGAAATATGTTTCAAAGGTCATGAGGCCCGTTTAATCCTTCGCTCCGGTTTCATGTCCTGTTTAACAAAGCCAATCATCCTGGACTGATTGAGCGCTCAGTGCTAACAGGACTCAGCATGGCAGTGAGATTGCAGGTCAGGGTCATGGTTAAGGACGTTGGCGGAGCTCTTTGAATAGCGTATTTGTTTAGGCTTCTTTTGAATTTCTCACCTTGAAAGCTGAGAGTGAACGTTTAGCGGTTTGCCAAGTAGTTAACTAAACACACGTGATTGGAGGAGAATGGAAACTTATTATTAAGGTTTACAACTAAGAATAAAAGGTACAGACAGGTGTAGATAAGGCTTGTAATGGCTATTTACCACATATTCAATAATAAATGGCCTTAATGTATTATATCTATTATAATATTAGCCGTTAAGTTTACATCAATCATAATTTAATGAAAGGTAGATTAATCTGGCAGTAACCATAGCAACAATAAAGAAGGCTCACATGACCTTAGCAATCAACTCTTACTTTGAAAAGCTGTATTTCTGGTCTTTAGTTAGCGGCCATCAGGGTCAGAGGACCATTATTCGCAATGTCATCAGCACAAAATACTGAGCTGGAGGCAAAATAATGCTGAAAACGTGTGAAATCAACCAATCGAGTGCTAAACGTTCCTCACTGTGATGACTGTGTTGATGCAATGTGTGTATTTGATTGATTTTTACAGCAAAACTATGTTTGATCCCAACACAGGCGGGATTAAGACATGATTTAGAGACTATAAAAGCAGTAAAATAAAAATAAAAAACAATTACTAGCATTAAAAAACTCTTAAACTGTGCATCAATCAAACAAACCGCAGCAATGAGTCTTGACAAACTGCAGGCTGCAGGAGTAACATCCACAGTCAAGCTAGCAAGCTAAGAAACTAAGAGGCTAACAGGCACATGAGCATGAGCCTCAAAACTAGCAGCTCCAGTGTTTTTTGTGTTTGGACAGACGTGCAGAACCTCTGAGTGAGTTTTTAACCGCGGGCTGAGGTTGTAAAACCTTCTTTTACACGGCTGTCAAGTAGTCTAACAAAGAAGAGCAGTTAAAGTGAGAGCTCGTGTCAGTGAAAACCCCGAACGAATCAAACTCTTAAATGCAGCCGCCGTCACTGCGGAGGAGCTGAGCATGTTTACTCTGACTTTGGCTGATCACAGTTGGCAGTCTGTGTAAAGGTGGAGGTTATTCAGTCTCAAAACACTTGTCTAAAGTTGGCAAAGCTCCATTTGAGGGGAAAAAATAATATTAATCTGCTCCTGATCTTCGGTAAACTGCCGCATGGAGAAGCGAATTCATCTGAAACCCTGCACACTGGCTAGCTTATTATTTAAACTCTGTAATCTCTGTTGCTGTTATAAGTGCAAATGCTTCAAAACATGTATTTCATGGAGCAGACGCTTTTGGCTTTTACTTGATTCGAGGTTCAAGGTGATTTTTAAGTGCGGTTGTTTACTTCTGCCTTCAATTTGTCCTCATAAAACATTCCTATTTTATATGAAACCACTCCTCTAAATGTTGCACTGGCGGTGCAGATGGAGCCATTTCCCAAAACATTTCCAAAATGATGCAGAGAAACATCCAATATCACTACGGTTATAGCACCTGTAGAGGTCATTTGATTTCACTCGTTAACTCCACAGCTGCTCTGCACAGCACTCAGGCTCAGACTCACGTCGATATAAAAGCATCATTAGCGTCAGGAACGTTTATGACCATCTTCATCAGCAAAACAGGATTTTTTGTTGCAGCGGTCACATACAAACTATGTGCTTCACATGTGTCTAAAGGACGCACGATACAAATCAAACTGCACAGAACTTCTGATTTTGCACTGATATCAACAATAAACATGGCGACCGAAGAGGAGGTTACTATTGTGATGATACTGTAGGTGGTATCTAAGGAGCCAACGTTAAGAACATCGTAACAATGGCGAGCATGTTTCTATCGTCCTGCCAATGCATGAAACTGATTATAAGAAACAAAATGGACTGAGCCACCGTGATGCGATTGTGAAGCTCGGTGTGGGGTGGACCTGGACGTTGGCACGTGGGTGGCGGGGAGCTGGGGCCAAATGATGCATGGTTGCTGAAACGCAGCAGACAGCTAGCGGATAGCTGTCAGTAAACATGTTTAATGCTGCTGCAAAGTTGGGCATTTTAACATGGGGGTCTATGGGGACTGACTCGCTGCTGGAGCCTCTAGTGGACGCTCAGGGAACTGCAGCTTTGACGCTTCAGCTTCATGTTTCAGCCCCGGGGGTTGCAAAAACAGAAGGGCACTGGCACTGCAGCCAATTTCTTACAACATGCATCTGCTGCCATCCCCACACTGCCCCCTACTGTTCATATTCATGACGACTCTGGCATCAATGTTCCCAAAACACTGAACTCTTATGTTTAAATATTCTGTAGTAAATCTAATTTTTGTGCCTATAGTTTTCATTATTTATTTCTGCTCCTTAATTATTAATTTAAAGTGAGTACAAACTATATTGTTATGACGCTGATGCATATTATGAACACAAAACACTTTCTGTGCTCGGTTTGCCAGCTCGCACTCGAGTCTGTTCAGAGCTGGGCCGCCGACGCGTTTCACACTACGTGTCGTCTTTCACACATCAAAATGAACATAAGCTCGGTGGTATCACACTTTGTTTTGCGGGTTTGTTTCAAAGTTTAATGAGGGTGGATTCATACAAACAGCACACGACCCTCAACAACAACTCTGCCGTCTCTGCTGGAGGACAAACAACTCACGAGCGCAGAGCGACCTTCTCTCAACTAAACTTTTGTCTGCTGTCATTTCAAAGATGTTTAAAACTTTGTGAAGCTCTGAATCAGTTTATCAACCTGGAAAGAGCCAAATAACTACGAGAAAAGTCCATTTCTATACAAATAAGTCATTATTTCATTAATCAGTCACAGAAAATTAAGCACAACTGTTTTGTTAAATAAATAATCATTAATATAATTTTATCTGCATTCGGTGCAACAGGAAAAGTACTGTAAAGCTGATCTGTGACCATTAAAATTAGTTTATTCTGCTTCTTTCTGTTTTATAGCAATGCACACTGAATAATTTGTGAGTTTTGGGACAAAACATTTGACGACGTCACCTTCGTCACATTTTCAGGTCACTTGATTTATTAAAACACTACAAAATTAGCAGCTATATTTGTTTAGGACTGGTAAATCAGGATTGTTTTCATTATCAGTTAACCTGAGGACTATTTCCTGATTAATTAATATTTATCTGTATATAAATATTAGAAAATCATGGCAAATGTCTGTCTGACTTTACAATTACAAGGAAATTAAAGAAGGAAAATAAATCCTCACACTGACTTATGGTGACTTATAAACGATTAAAGAGTTGCTAATTAATCATCCGTCCGCTGATTAATTGTTTAGGCTCTAGAGGAGACTCAAGCCACCAACACTTGATGCCATCACAACATGAATTTCTATGCATGTGCGGGAGAGCTCATCCAAACATGTAGATAAAAGTACTATACACACTTTGAGACTGTGCGTGTGCAGTGTGTGTGTGTGTGTGTGTGTGTGTGTGTGTGTGGGCTCGCTGCTGAGGATCACAAGTGCCTCCGAATCAGTTCCGGTCGTTATTCAGAATGAATCTGCAGTCCTTGAATAAGTCAGAGACTTGTGGCTCAGCGAGCTGATGCATGAATATTTCATGCTGTATTTTTTTTTTGTAACCTCCAAACTCAGCGGGGAGTTCGTCGGCCTGCCTTCCTGAAAATGACATGATATCCTCTCTCGCCCTGCGACATGTGTGAGAGCCACTAAAACCACAGACTGTTAAACAACATGGACAGAGCCGCCGTGATGTCACCTAGAGCAATGGTGAAGCTCAGTATGTGGTGAATCTGGACGTCGCCATCTTAGCCGTTTGTGACAACATCTAACTCAAGGCTAATCCTCAAACTGTGCAAAGGTGTCATATGGGTGGTGGTGATAATGGTGCATGGTTGCTGAAACAGCCCCGCCCCTTCATTCTGCATATCTTCAGGTGTTAATCTGATTTAAAGGAGTGAGTTCTATATAAATTCAGCCCGTACAGTCGTCATGAACGGGGAAACTAGCTGCAGAGACCAAACCGTTGTTTGTACCAGGCTGTAAACATGTTTACTGCTGCATTTTAACATGGGGGTCTATGGGGACTGACTCGCTGCTGGAGCCTCTGGTGGACGCTCAGGGAACTGCAGGTTCTTCACAATTCAGACTCATTCTGGAAAATGGTTGGATGATATTAAATTTGTTATTTATTATATGCAGATGTTAGTGATTTTAGCACCTGACCTACAGAAAATGTTAAGCCTGGTCAGTTTTTTAATAAATCATACATAAAGCATACGTAAACGAAGAATCAGTCACTTTAAATCATACAAACATAATTAAATACTGGTAACTAATATTTGTATTATGATCTTGACATAAATCCAACTTGACGATGCAGCAGGGGTGTGAGGGTTTAATTACAAATGCACAGCAGCTGCCAACAAAGTGGCAAATCACAGTGCTTTAAAGCTTTAACTGAGCACAGAACATCAGAGGAAGATGCTCATGAACAGAGGTTTGAAAGGACCTCAAGTGTTGTGGGAGTTTGATCCAGACCTGTGGTGTTCAGTGTTACATGCACAACACAAACAGGAAGTGTAAAGGTCTGAGAGCTGGACTGATGTGGTCTCTCTTGGTTTGAGGTCTTACGTCCCTGAGACTCTTAATTCTTGATATATTCTTCAGGCAACAGCAGGCTGATTTTTTGGTGTTGCTAGATGTTAAAATGAAAACTCGTGGGGCTTCTTCTCTGAGCTCGGCGAGCTGGCGAGACTTAATGAACCCGGTGAATTCACACACACAGCCCGGCATCCAATTCTGTCTTTAGTCTTAAGCTCTGCTGACCTTTTTTTCCTGCCTTGTACGAGTCATCTGTGTGAGGTGGATGCCAATCTCGCCGGCCGCGGGAGGGAAAACACATGATCAGGAGGGAAATATCCCGTTTACCTGTCACAGCTTTGGAAGGTGTAAACGTGGCAGCAATTTAACACGCCAGTCACACGTCTGAGTCACAGGTTTAACACACGTATTGTTCACCACAGATGTGACAGTTGAGAGTTGTCTCCTGTGTTCAATTAAAGTGAAATTGATCTTCTCGTGTTAAAACGTCAGATAACAATAAGGAACAAGTTTAAAATGTTGTAAAATAAGCTGAATTTCTTTTCTGAGGACAGTTGGACGAGAAGATCGACACGTCTCTCATGACTGTGCGCTTAAAATGCAGCTACAGCCAGCAGCCAGTTAGCTTAGCTTAGCACAAAGACTGGAAACAGAGGGAAACAGCTAGCCTGGCTCCGTCCAAAAGTGACAAAATCCATCTAAAAGCGCCTTTAAAGCTCATTAACAACAACCTTTCATCTTGTTTGTTGAATCTGTACAAAACAATAAGTAAAAAACAACATCTTGTGCTTTTTCGGCTTTGGTTAAGTGCTAAAGTGAGTAGTTGCTAGGCAACCAGTGCAGAATCCAGGAAGTTAACGATCCCAGTTGAGAGATAATTGTTTTTACATAAGCCCCGCCCCCCTGGTTTTAACAGAAAAACAAGATCCAGTCTGCTAATGAGTTAGACAGAGCCAGGTTAGCTGTTTACAGGCTTTATGCTAAGCTAACTAGCCAAACTAAAATGTTAATTTGTTCCCTTGAACTTATGAAACTATGATTAACCAGAAACCCTCTGCTCATTTCACTATTTAACTTTCCCGCTGTCCAACATTTCATTTCTCTAACCAGGAGTTAGCGCCTGGATCGTAAATGTCCTGTCAAACACATTTCACGTTTTAAAGCCTGAACCTGTTTAAGTGCGGCTGGATATACAGTGATGTGTTGTTGCTAAACACTGAACGTTTCTGCCTTGTTCACCTCATAAAAAAGCCAATTTTGCTTGAAATTATGCTGTGGGCTGAGCTAATTAACTTCCCACCTGTGATGACATACACACTCATACATGTGTATGAGTGTGTGTGTGTGTGTGCGAGTGTGTGTGTGTTTGAATTTGAATTTGCGTCTGAATCACATTGTGGACGGACAGATGAAGGCATAATTTTGCTGTTAGTGTGTGACTTCATTATGATCTCAACTTCCAGGATCCCACATGATGAATAATACACACATCTTTTCATATTTTGCTTCTATTCTACGTGTGAAATGTGTAAAAAAAAGACAAAATAATGTTTTGAACGCAACCGAAAGACGCTCACTGCTGAGGCGCCGTGTTGTGTCTCTGCTCCTCTGAGCTGAACTGAACAAATCATGTCAGCTGGTAATCAGACTCACGCTGTCATAAACACAGTGGGGAACATTTCTTGATATTTTTCCCATTTTTTTCCAGGAAAAAGCTGAAACAAATCACGATTCAGTTCTCAGAACAGGATCCACTGGTTCACTGTCCTCACGTCTAAACGGATGATTAGTTTTAACAAAGCTGCTCTCTGTAATCAACCAAGCAAACACTTATATAATTGAGATACAGCTCGGTGCTGTATTAGTATTGATTTTGTCTGTGTTATCCACCTATTGCGTGAAAATGGATAAACAAACACGTCTGTTATCCCCAAACTGTTGCTTAAAGCACTTTAACAAAAGAAAACTGATGATTTTCAGGCTGAGCACAAACCTTCCTGCAGCTACGACTGCACTTCTTCACTGCTCCTTATCGTTTTTTAATCACCTGGGATTGTTCAAACCCTCAGTGCTGAAACATCCGACGCTGCTGCACAATTTAAAAATGACACAGATTAATTAGATTTAGCATCTCTGCTGCGCAAGAGGAAGACCAGAGAGGTGGAGATGACCAGGATATATTGAGAAAGACACTAAAGAAAACCATTAACATGCCTTAATCACCAAAAAATCACTTAATTCCTAATTTTGTAGTAAAATATTAAACTCTTTAATTTAAGTCTTTCACTCAGCTTCTTAAGCAGCATATCAACATTTAACTGTAAGCTAAAATAACAGCAGTTATATGTTAATACAGTAAAAAAAAATCCATGCGTATTATTATAAAATGTTGTAATTTCAAATACTGCACTTTAAAAAACACTTAAAATATCTTTATATATGTGTAAAATGACGTGTTTAATGGTTGAAATGGCAGTTTTGACAAAGTTGAGTTTGTTCATATGGCAATATTCAGTAGTCTGTCTGCACATATTAAATTAGGTTTATGTGCTTTACAGTGAAACAGACTACTGACCTTAGTTATATTTATAATGATAAAACCCCTTAAAATACATAAAGGAAACACTTAAGTTATTAAGAAAACATTAAGAAACAATTATTTTTGACTGTTTACTAACAGCAACAGAAACTTACTGTCAAAACCACCTCAGTTACCAAACCTCTTTATTTCTCTGTGCAGTAGATGGTTTATTTAGAAGCTAATGGGTTTATGTCTCACAAAATATGAGATGCAAAATGCCCACAAAGACAGAAAACAGCCACAAAGAGACAGAAAAAGACTCCACAGAGGTGCAAATCACTCACACTCAGGACAAACAGACTGAAAACATGTGCAAAAAGACCATAAATAGATAGAAAATACTAATAAAATGTCGTTTTAAGTCATTTTAAGTCTTGATGAGGGACCGCTGCTGCACAAACAGAAGCTATTACCTTAAATTATAATATTTAGAGTGTTTTATTCATAACACCGGCTAAATAATGTGCAGTTTATCTGTTAAGACTCTTTAAATTTGACAGTCTTGACACATTTTTGGCTGATTTTCCTGACGAGTCCCAACATTCAAGCGTCTTCTCTGCACTAATTAACAGCGTTTAAGGGGAAATTGTGCCTCCAGTCTGAGCCGAGAGACACGGACGCTCGACAGACATCAGCCCACAAATCACAGACACTCACTACTGAATCAGCCAAACACACATGCAGCAGGTTGATGAATCTTCAAATTAAGAAATTATAATTTCTTAATAAAACTACACGGACTCTTTTAACTCACCTTCAAACTGAGACTTTCCGAGCCGAGCCGTCCTCTCTCTCTGGGATTGCAGGATCTAATGATGAAACAACGCGAGAGGAGCAGGTGCGCTTCGTTTATTCCCCGTCAGGACGTGTTTTATTCTCATCCTCCAGCCGTGAAACAAAGTCCGCCGCAGATCTCCGGTGCGCCTTTCTCCTCCGCAGGTTCCCGGACTGACTGATGCACCGAAAGTCAGCAGCGCAACATTATAAACTGCGCGCAGGTCGCACCGTCTCTTGCCTGTAACTAGGTAACAGCTCAGCCTGCTGCACAGAGTCAAGTAGGAGGTGTTAAAATCCTATGGTGTGTGCACAGTGTGTGTGTGTGTGCGTGTCAGTGTGTGTGTGCACAGTGTGTGTGTGTGCATAGTGTGTGGTCTCCTGCAACGAGCCTGGAGAACCATTAAAGGCTGGAGTGGTTCCACTTTTGGGTTCTATTTAAAGTAAGACACAGTTTTATGAAGACATATCCAGTTATTTTAAATTATAATTGTGATTAATTTATTTAACGTGATCAATAATTACTTCTCGCTGTATCTCTGCATGGTCCTGTTTCATTGCTGGTGGTGTTTCATTGCTTTCACGCGCACGGGGGACTCACAGGAAATGAGTTAGTGTTTTTAATTACGCCAGTTCATTAGGTACACCGGCTAATTCAGTAATGCAGTAATAAAGCTTTACTTCGTGTTCAGTGTTTATTTAAATTAATGTATGAAGTACAGTGTGAGAGTATAAGAATATAAGAATTAAAAAAAAAATCCACAAGTTTACTCAGGTAAAAGTTTGAAGATATAAGCATCAAAATGTACTTAAAGTAACAAAATTTTGGCTAAATTTTACAAAAACTCTTCATATAAATGGTTTACAACGATTGATGCATTCACATATGAGCATCATTCAGAGGTGCTTTCAGTGATTTCAGTGATTAAATGCTTATTGGTAGCTTAATCAGCAATAATATGTCATAGTATATTAATTAAATTATATTTAGTACTAGTCTGGATTAATATTTGTCTATAAAATGTGATGGAGTCGAAGAAGAAACCAACATAAAATGGAAACATTCAATTAAAGAGAAAGTACTATTGAGTAATACTTGAGTAAATGTACTAAGTTACATGTCTCTGTTATGTTGTCTGCTCACAACAATGATCACACCGTGTCAGTGAGACAGGAGAGAGTTAAAATACTGTAAATGAATGAATCAACAACATGACACCTCCTTAAAGGTGACGCTAAAACACCTGGATCGCCCTCTGGTGTCTGGCTGCAGCACAGCTCATAAGCCCCGCCCCCTCCACGTCAGTAGATGGTTCCTGTCATTTCAGCTGGTTCTTATAACGCTGATGTTTGTTCAACTGTTCACTTTTCAGATCAGTTTGGTTTTAATCAGTTATTTGATGCTATTAAAAAAGAGGTGTGACATCATGATTGACAGCTCAGTGGGCGGGACCTCGCAATACCATGGTTCCATGCTGCATATACTCAAAATGACATCACCAAAGCAAGATGGCAGGATATTTTATCTTCGGCAGGTCCAGTGGGAGGAAGTGTAGACGTGACGGCCATCTTTATTTTAACTCTTCATATGAAAAGCATATCTCACCAGCCTGTTCATGCTTCAATGCTAATGCCAACCAAACATCTCCTGCTGCTGATTCACGTTAAACACGGGCTTTTACTGTGACTCACAGCTGTTCGTACTAACAAGGCCTCAGTTTCATATTTGCTTTTAACTGAATTATATATTTTTCAAGTTATATAGTTTTCCACAGAGACCTGTAGTGACCCAGCTTTTTTTTGTCCCTATCTGGCTTCATGTTCTCTACAACCGACCTTTAAGGGGCCAGATCTCCCAACTCTTTATTTCAAATCACAAAAGCGAATAGAAAATCTGCAGAGTTAACAAACGGAGCGGCGAGTCATTATGAAACCACACAGGAGTAAAAAGAGAGAAAGAACCCAGCTTCTCCTCCGCTTCTTTATCTCACAGCTATGTTACGGAGTTAAACACCCACATCTGTCTCTACAGCGGACAAAGACATATTAGTGTCTTTACCTCATTCAGGTGTGTTTCAAAAAATCTTTTATCTGATTTACTGTTTGATAGCTTCTGCAGTTCAACCTTTAAAAGGTAAAAGGTCCTCAAAATCATAGAAATATATAATCCTTTGATGTGAGGTGAGAAAGCCTAATACAACTGTGCAAAATCACTTAATTAAAAGTAAAACTCTAAAATCTGACTTACATAAAAGTACAGAACTATTATCAGCAACATGTACAGACAGTAGAGAGTTTAATCCAGTGGTCTCCAGGGTTCAGACCCCTTCAAACGGTCGCCAGATAAATCTGAGAGGTCGTGAGATGTTTACTTATTTCCTTTGTTGTTTTCTTTTGTGTATTACTGGATGAATTTGATTTGTTTGTCTGAGACATTTATTTAAATAAAACCATGTGAGAAGATTAGAAAATAAACGTCTCACAGACGCCTGAAACATGATTCATGATTCTAGAAAACTCATTTTCAATAAAGATCTTAAGAAAAATAATGTATTTTATAAACCTTGATGTGTTTTTGAGGTAAAAGTTTAATTTTAGATACAACTGACAGTTAAATGTAATAAAAGTAAAGATTACAGTGTTGTAGTGTGCTGTAAAATAATATATATTCTGTATAATATACGTATTTTATTCTCTTTGTCCTTTTATATGTGTTTCTGATCTTCTGCTGCTGTAACGTTAAATATTGCACCTGAAATAAAGAAAATTAATAAAATAAAGTACAATGAAATCATAATAACTGTAAAATCTATTGGCTTGCAAAAACAACTTGCTGAATGCTCTAAAACACACTAATAAAGTGAAATTCAGTATTAGGATTAAAACCTAAAGCAGCACAAAACAGTCATTACGTACATTTACCATATTCACCACATTTTAAACGGCCTAAAACTGATAAAAGGAGCTAAAACTGCGGGGCTGTTTGTTTTCAGCACCAGGTACAAGTTTTTTTGGGGAAATTCAAACACTCTCCTGTCCAATAAATCCACCCATGGTCACTTAGTTTATTTAGTCAGGGCAGTGTTTCAGGTCTGATTTTAAGAGGGACCAAACGAAAAAGTTTCCAGGACACGTCCTGAAAACCAGAGAAAGGTGCTAATGTAATTACATTTCCTGCCCTTTCAGCTGATTCATATATTTATTTTATACCTGGTTCTTGAAAAGCAATGGAATATCATGTGGTATGAACGGTTTTTAAACATCTCTCTGAATGTGAGGGTGTTTTACAGCCTCTCTTGCAGTAAATCTGACTGAGTGGTATCACGGGTCTCGTAAAGCAGATGCATCTTCGACATTTTTCCTGTCAGATGTGTGGATTGTGCGACGCCGCTGCTGCAGATCAATAGACTTTTGTTGTGCTGCACTCTGACACACAGTTATTTCTTTGCCCATGCTTTCATGAACGAACTGTTCTTGGCTATTGCAGATTTTGCTCCCTTCAGGGTTACAAAGGTGGACTTTGCTGTCGTTGAAAAGGCCATGACAATGGGGACGATCTGCCCATCTGTTGCTGTGACAGCCACCTGGATTTCGCATGAAATTCACGTTACATAAGGTCGTCCTCCGCAGTAAAGAAAGGGTATCCAGCTTGAGAAGGTGGACGGATGACAGAAACAAACCTCCCTGTATTGGTTGGGTGGACATAAGGGAAGCTTGTTTACTGAAGAGCAAACTGTAATTTTATATTTAGCAAACAACACAGTTTGAGTCTTGCTTTGTGCAAACATGTAGCTTCGGCTGGGGTTGATATCAGGGCGTACCCTACAGGAAGCACAGAAACAAAGCTGATAGCATCAAAACAATCTAAACGCCGATGGTGTCATCATTCTCCACCCGTTACACTGAACAATAAACATTATTATTATTAACAACTCCCGAGCTGGGAAGTCGTTTTTCCAACTTTGGTGTGTTCATGAGCCTTTAACTCATCAGATGCTACGTCCACGTTTCATTATACGATGTTTAGACGAATGTCAAGATTCAAGTTGCTATCCAACAATAATGATACACTTTGATGCTTTATATAATAAAATTGATTTTATTAAGTTTTTAATATTGTTATAAAACTAAAGTCAACAAGTCACAAACTGAAACTTTGTTCCGACTTGGTGTTTGTGTTAATTTTTCCAATTATTCTGATACTGCACGAACTCTCCTAGTTGCTTTGATGACACCTGTGGTTACCCTGGTAACAGACCCTCCTTGTTAGAAATACAATGGCAACTGGTTTATTTGTCTACAGTAAAGCAGTTACAGTCAATAATCTGCTTTTTTCCTTAATTCCAAGAGAAGCTGAGATCTCCACATGCCAGTAACCAGGCCATGGTGAAGCTGGTGTCCAGAGGTGTTACTGACCATCTGGCACACTGGGACAAATCCCGCTGGGCCAGTTGACTGTAAGGAAATCCATAAAGTCTCCAGCCCTCTCTGTGTTGAAGGTCTCCCCGCAGTATTTTAAAACTGCCTTTTGTTGTAGATAAAGTGCTTGTGTTCGGTGCTAAATGCTGTAACACACACAATTACTTTCCTGTGACTGCTTTACAATAAAAGCGACCATGTGCACAGAAACGTTTTGTTTGCATTACCAGTAACGTGATACAGCATTAAGAGAGTTAATGGGAAACAGTGATGCAGATACGTGGGAGATAAATAAAGTAATACTTTCAATTAAGTGCTTGTTTGCAAGCACTGTGAGTAGCACAGGGTCTGCCACTCACAATAGAGAGTTACAGCGCGGAGAGGGAATTACTGCCACAAAGAAAACGCTGGATCAAATCAAAACGAACTGGTTTGAATGCAAAGAAATCTTAAAATATCACTTTTATAGGTTTGTATACATTTTCAAACTGTCTGAACTTAAAGCTGCATCACCACACTGACAAGGTCGGTTCTTGAACCCAATAGCACAACTCGGACTCAGGGCCAAAATTCAAAGATACAATTTATTAGCAAAGTACAACAAAAAATCACTCGTAAGCGAGGAATACAACAAAGTAACAAATTAACTGCTTCAGCGAAACTGGCTATCAAGGCCGATAAAAAGGAAAACAGAAAATCACTCCAGAAAGAGGCAAAAAACAAAATCACACGCCACATGGGCTAACAAACAAAAAATCACTCTTAAAGAAGAGGTTCAGCTTAAAACAGCAAAGTAACAAAATAACTCACAGACTAGATTTTGCTCAGGACAGGATAACTTGACAAGACAGGACGCTGGTTCTCGGTTCTTACAGACGCGACGAACTGGCACAAGACAGGGGGAGACGCAGACTTATATACACAATAGGAAATGGGGAACAGGTGGAAACAATCAGGTCGGGGAAGACAATCAGACAAGCGGGAACCACATGAGGAAGGGCAAGCCACCTGAAACGAGAGGGAAGTTAGTTCCTTCAAAATAAAAGGGAAGTCACAAGACACGACAGAAACCAAAACAAACCAGCTTGACCATCTAGTTATACCATGACACACACAACAATCATGGATGCAGGTTTATGAACCTGATGAATAAAAATGTAAAGTAAACATGACTTTAAGTTAAAGAGGTCACGTCAACATTCACAGCTCTTTCATTTGCATGTATTTGTAGATTTATGTGTAGTATGTGGCTCCTTAAACTTAATAAAAGCTGTCAACTAGCTCTAAAGTCAAGGCTGTCCATCTGGAGTCAGCAGAAGATAGCATCACTATAGCGTTTGTGTTACACTCTTTATCATAATGTATCAGCCATGTGTAGAGTGGGAGTGGTACAACACCTCAGGGAGCCGACTCCTACAGCTTTGGAAAGGTCATGAACGGTGCCCACGTCGCTCCTGCCTGCCTTCATCATTACAAATAACATCGCTGCAAATGGCAGACTGGTTCCACAAAGGAGGAAAAAAAAGGAAATTTAAATTAAAACATCCTCCGAATGCCTTTTCAGCCTCCTAACGCGAGTGTCAGATTCTTTGTTGCAGCTGCTGGTTCATCACCAGATGTAATGTTTGTCTAATTAGACCGGCATGCTCAGAAAAGAGAGACTGGCATGCCGGCTGTTAGTGAGAGATTATTACATTTAATTTAATGCCACGCAGCGGAGGGCTCATCTGATACCAGCGAACATCCCCACACCGCATAAAGCTTTATGTTTCAGAGTGGGAGAGGCTCTTTGACTTTTAACTGTTTTCGCCATTTTTCTTTTTCTTTTATAGTCCTGCGTGAACTTTGATGAGTCATGTACGAGCGATGAGGTGTGGGCGAATGCCGAGCCGAAACAAAAAGAGGATCTTCTTAATGAGATCTCTGCTCTCTCCCTTTTAGCCGGGTAAATGGGCTTCAAGGTCTCCGCAATCCGTCGGTTAGTTCGAGTCTTTCATGCAAACTAGCAAACAGAAATGAAAAGGGTTTGTCTCACAGAGGTGGCAAATAACGTGTATTTAGTGTATTTAGCGCTTAAGGTATCTTTCAGGTACGTTTTATTCTACGTGTCTCTCGTCATGAAATGTCTTAAGCTCCTTTTAGACGTGCACCTCTGTATGAATGAGCATCCCGGTTACATTTATGTTAAAAGGCCATCCAAGGTTGACCTAGCATAACTGACGTCAGACTACGTGTCTCATGCACAAATAAAAGCAATTTCAGAAAGACACTGCGAAATATACTTTTGCAGGACATTTACTTGGAATTTACATATTACATGTACAACATATTATATGTACTTTTGCATAAGGAAAGCAACTGAATACTAATTCAACTAAGAGGCAGAAAAGCACACACATACTTGTGGGAGCATGTGTGTGCTTGTGTGCACTGTATTTATATTGATGTTCAGTTTATATTTAGACTTGTGGAGAGCATTGGATGGACATTTATGTATGCTGAAAGGGTTTGAATTTACTGCCCACTGTGTGGAAGAGGAAAACAGAAACAGGGAAAAACATGGGGTCCTTTTTTAATAGACTCTGGAACTGAAAAGTATTTTGTTTTTCTGCTGTTTTCCATTTGGGCGTCTAATGCATATCTCCCTCCTTTCAAAGGATAACCACCAGACGAAACCCTTTAATGCAGCCTTGTTCTCCCTTTATGTATCTTGCATCTCAAAGATGTCTTTTCATTGTGTTCCATGTTAACCCTTTTGTCCAAGGCACATTTACACAAGCTCCCACAGGAAGTAACTGTATTAAAATTTGCATTTTGGTTAAACAGTCATGAAGCCTGGCAGGGCAATGAGATGCTCTGTCAATTCCCATGGTGACCACTGACTGAAGTCATAACCTTGTGTAACAGCAGACCAGCAGGTGGGCAAGCTAGGCTAACTAGCCTCCATTCGGGTGGTGGGGGCTAGTTATTCGCACTGATTTCCATTGATTTGTGTTATTTCAGCACCTGCTAAGTCATCAGGAGCTCTTTTACAGTCAGTGCTAACATATGGGGTAGCACGACCAACATTTGGAGTTTTAGAGCTAACTAGCATATGGAGCTAACACACAGTGCTAACATATGGAGTCACACGGCTAACATTTGAAGTGTCAGAGCTAACAGTAACAGAGCTAACATATGGAGCTAACACACATTGCTAACATATGGAGTCACACAGCTAACATTTGAAGTGTCAGGCTAACAGCTAGCTAACCTACAGAGTAAACACAGTGGCTCCCCATTGGCCAAAACTCCCTAACCTGCCCCACCCACAATTTCTTCACAATTTCATCAAAACATTGATGGATCCATTGTCACAACCTCCACCCATGTCTGCAACCTTCCTTCTGACCACATGTAAACTGCATCATACACTCATCCATGCCCTCATCACCTCCAGACTCAACTACTGTACGGCTTACCCCTTAAAACCATAGAAGAAGTCCAATACGTCCAAAACTCAATTCAAAACTTGACTGGCTCCCAGTCAAACACCAGATAGACTACAAAATACTTACCCTCACCCTCAAATCCCTCTATAACTTGGCCCCTTCATATCCAACCCCAGCTCCACTCATTGCCTCAGGTTCACAGACACTAGACACTAATTGTCTCAGACTGGGTTTGCTGTTCAGAAACTTGCCAGACCTCTTATCAACGTTTCATTTAGCCAAACCGCTCGATCTAAAGTGTCTCCGTGGGGAATAGACACTCATCTTTTCTTGCAGGCAGACTTGGATTGATTATACGACCATCTTGCTCGGTGCAAGTTGAAAAATTGTCATTATAAAAAACAGATGGTTCCACCCTCAGCCTGTAACTACGAAACCCACAGGGGAAACGATCCGTCAAACTGTCTGAAACAGCTTGACGTCCTCTGTAACATCAAGAGAAAACACATCTGTGTCATACAGTGCACACTCTGAAGAGTCTCTATAATATCTTTATGCCATGCAATATAACCTGTTCTCTGTACAACAGGACTGGATTGAACTAGGATCCTATGGGTCCCTCAAGACTCAGTGCGGATCTCATGGGACTGCATTGTTTAAACTTTGCTGTGAGCAAGAGCAGGCGATCAAAAACAAAGCAGCAGGATTTTTACAGGATGTAAAATGTGTGAATTGGCCTTGAAATAACACTTCATTGTGTTTTGTTAAGGATAAAAAGCACATGAACAGATCAAGTGACCATATTTGAGCACTTGCGCACATGTTGTACAATACATTTTTTTCAAATTGTTACAAAAGTAAAATGGTCATATTATGTGCTCCAGCAACACTCTGGGGTTGAAATTTTGAATTCACAAGTATTTCAATGAGTGCCCTAAGCTTTTGCTCCTACACGACTGCGAACAAGACTGAGCACGTTCAGCAGCATTGCCATGGATAAACCTACAAACCACAGTGTTACGCTTAAATGCAGGAGAACATCAACTTGTAATGTTAGTGCTGACCGGTTTGCATGAGAGAACTGTTTTGGGATTGGGATCCTGTGTTGTTGTGGGTTTAAATGGGTATGGACAGCCCTGCGCAGGGCTCTAGTCTATACTCCAGCCATTAAGTATGTTGGTGGAGCACTTTTGTATCTGCTCAGGGTATTTTTAGAGATGGCCTGTTAGTAGGTTTAGAGCTTTGGTCCAGAGTGAAATAGCTATCCAGCTATTTGGTGATAAACCTCATGTTTCCTTCAGCTGGTTGATGCTTGTAGTTTTAAATTAAATGACAATGACAAACTCGTTGCTTTAACTTTCCATATTGGATCAAAACTTAAACCACCTCCACAGCTCACCTCCTACAATACAACAACACCCCCATGTCTCAGCTTACTCCATATTTTGTGCTAATTAGCAAAGCACTAAACTTTTAGGCTGAATATGCATGTATTTTACCATTAGCATTGTTAGCATGCTGACTTTAGCATTGAGCTCACAGCCTCAGCATGCTAGCATGACTATTGTTTTGTTTTTTATTCCATTTTACAGTATGTTTTTCTCCTTATTATTGATCCAGTCATGCCCAATAATTCAAAAACATCTTCCCACCAAAACATCTTCATGCTAACATTGTTATCGTGAGCATAGTACAACCACGGTGCTGTTAGCATGGCTGCAGACTCATAAGCTGCTACGAAGCTCCATCAGAACAACAGCTCTATCTCCTTACACAGACCTGTCCAAAGCCTGATTTTGACCATGTTTGACAATTTTTGTAACTTTCTAAAACCGTCACACTTCAAACAGAGACTGGTGCTGTGCGGATATCGTACATCCATGTCGGAAAATCCGTTCTTCTAGTTTTATGTATAAACTTCCTTTTTATTTTAAGCTACATGACCCCACAAGTCTAAAAAAATAATAATCAAAGCTGCATCTTGTGTGTCTGTGTATTCAGGTGTGGCATGTGCTTATCACCCGTCTTCTAAATGTAAATGTAAAGCAGTTTCCAATGCCTCTCTTATCCGCTTCGACGGGAGCCAGCTGCTACTCTGATTAGATAAGTGCTCTCTTTTCAGGCTGTCACCTTCACAGCGCCGCGTCTTAGTTTCATTTACGTGCAGACACCCCCTTTTTTATTTGTGCTTTTTTTGGTTCAAAATGTCAAAAACACACAAGGAGTTCGAGAGAGAAAAGAAAGATCAAGTAGATAGCAGTAGTTCTGTATCTATCAAATGAATCTTGGCACATATCTGCAGGTTTAAAGGATGAGAGCGGAAATAAAAGCTCAGGATTACGTTTCACTACATTTTTTTATATGTTTACAGCCTGCAGCCCCGTGTGATCTTCACACACTCCCATTAATCAATATTTCCATATGTGTAAATACATTAAAATATGATCGCAGTTTAAATAATTGAAACCCTCTTGCTCCATGTTTTGAAGCAGCGTGTTTCTCTTCACACATTATGAAACTGGTTCTGTGTGAATTTGCTTTGTAAATGTGGCGGCACTTTCTCTTTTGCTGCTGGCGGTGAAACAGCAAAATACTCTCAGCGGACCTGACCCCCTTTTTGTTCAATCTGAGTGTGTGTTTACAGCCGTGTGTGTGTATTAATTATGTCCAGTTGTGGTCAGAAAGAGCTCTTCCTTTGATCAAGTAATGATTATGTGTCTCTGTTTCATTCACGCTGCATCATGAGGGGATTGCATCATCTTCCTCTTCTTGACCTCCACTGTCAGGCTTACTGGGAAAAGTGTCAAAGGACACATTCTTCCTTTATACCTCTGCTGTGTGCTGCTGGTTGTCATGACTCAATTAGCAATGCAATGGTGGGATGATTTGCCTCTGACCTTCTCTGCAAACGAAGCACAACCACTTTGTTTCACTGCTTAAAAAGTGAAATTAGAGCTGCCTGCTTGGGCCAAAAATCATAAATATGAGTATGATTTGTCAGCAAATTACTCCCTGAGTTTGGAAAAATGAATGTACCTTCTAAAAGGTTGAATTCCTTGAACTTTAGATGTAATTAAGCTGTAAACATGGTTTATAAAATGCGAGAAAGGACTGTTGAAATTCAGCTCTCTTTACCTTTTTTGGCCTCTCTCAGCAACAAAACACGCAAATCAATCCAAGCTGCAGGCGGCTTCGTCAAGTTTCCACAAACAGCTGCTCTCTTTACTGCAGCAAACTGAACGAACAGTCTGGCTGAGTTTGTGTTGAAAGGGTGAGGGCTAAAGCACATTTATCTTTTTATCTCAACTATCTAGATTTAATAATCGTTGGAAGCCAAAGTCGTAACTCAGACAAAAGTCTTAACAGTGCTGAAATGCATTAAGCTGCAGTTCTTCCGATGACCACTAGGTGTGCAGACCAGTGTCACAAAAAAATACTCAGGTGCTTAATTAAAAGACGAAAAACCTATAAATTGCAAGGTTTGGTTCAAAGTATCACAACAAATTAACGAAGAATAAGTCACAGATGTATCAGAACAAATCTGGGTGCATAGCAGAAGCTAATTCAACCCAAACGTGCCAGCATATTTTTAAATTGTAAAATGTTTGTTTGGTTACGTGTCTGTCTCAAAGTCAATCTTTAAAATGCCGCCAACTTTTGGATAATTATTAATCAATTAGTTTGCCATAACACCAAGATGTATTTCTAAAAATGCGACAAAACCAGTGTTTCCAGTGCATGGCGCAGCATGCCTCACGCCTCTCTACAAGTTTTTCAGCGCTCACCAGTGTCACACTAGGCCCAGGCAGCCAATCAAATTACACAAGAGGCGGGATTTACTACTTTACAACAGCTTATCAAGGCTGGGACAATAATCAGATTTGAACACAGATTTCTGCATATGTTAGCAAGCGCTTTTGAAGTGAACGCCCCCCTGAAAGAGTTGTTTCGACAGTCTGATGTACATTTCAGACTGCCTAGCCTTGAGCAGGGAAATGTATGTATGTATTATCCCACAATAAAAAGGCCGTATTGTCACCCAGAGCCTTGCCTCCGGACTCAGCTGCTGCTCTGATAGTGGATCAAGACGCTCGAGGGTCCTTGCTTTCTCTCTTATCTTTGGAGCAAAAGCACCATGACATTTCACCGGTGAACAGAAAATGAATATATGAATCTAATGATGTCTAACAGTGTCATGGCCTTTGGAGTGTGTGTGTGTGTGTGAGAGAGAGAGTTGAGAGCAGAGTGTGTGTGTGTGTGTGTGTGTGTGTGTGTGTAAATGCATGAACCCGCTGAATGTCGGAGGCTCCCCTCCAATCTTTCAATCAATGACAGTCGTGTCATTAAGCACTCGGCAAAGTGCCCACGTGTCATTACTCAGACACCACAGGTGAAGTTGAATTCAGTCACATCTGCACTCGACGCCAACACACTGAAGTAGATGTTTCTACCAGAGGTGAATGGTGAGAGGAAGAACTATAAATAAAATACACATAATAAATAAAAATAATTCACAAAAGAAACAGTCTGACATCTCCAGCTGATCAAACTGTTCCTCAGGATAAGGAAAAAATCTTCAATTCATAATTAATAATTTAACTTAACCTGTCAAGGACTTTTCAAGTCCCTATCCTCTGTGTCCTCTTCCCTCACACCAGCTACCTTCACGTCCTCCTTCACTACATCCATAAACCTTCTCTTTGGTCTTCCTCTAGGCCTCCTGCCTGACCTCCGCATCCTTCCAACAATATATTCACTGTCCCTCCTCTGAACATGTCCAAACCATCTCAACCTGGCCTCTCTAACTTTATCTCTGAAACATCTCACATGAGCTGTCTGTCTAATGTGCTCATTCCTGATCCTATCCATCCATCCAACATCTTCAGCTCAGCTACCTCCAGCTCTTCTCCTCAAAGCCACTGCCTCTAAACCATACAACATCACCAGTCTCACCACTGTCCTGCAGACCTTTCCTTTCAGTCTTTCTGGTACTCGTTCATCACACAATGCAGCTGACACCTTTCTCCACCCACTCCATCCTGCCTACACACGCCTCTTCACCTCTTTTCCACACTCTCCATTGCTCTGGACTGTTGACCCTCAGTACTTAACGTCTTGCACCTTCTGTACCTCTGCTCCCTGTAACCTTACTGCTCCACTCGGGTCCCTCTCGTTCACACGTGCTCAGTCTTGCTTCGGCCAACCTTCACTCCTCTTCTTTCCAGAGCAAACCTCAACCTCTCCAGACTGTCCTCCACCTGCTCCCTGCTCTCACTGCAGATCACAAGGAGCCCAATTTCCACCAGGACCCTGTAGGTCAACAGCACCGATGGCGGTCGTTGTTAACCCGGGCCCCGACCGATCTGGTATGGACTTCAAGTGTTAAATGATAATAAATAATAACTTACAGATGTGTTTTATTATAAACGTTGGGTGTTTATTTATTTACTGTCTGCCTCAACCTGACCTCAGCTCAAACCAGGTTTCCTCATCTTTGTCCCAAATGTCTTAATTACATGAATTATAATGGAGCTGTATCTACTCCATTAAAACAAAAACACTATAATATATATTTTATATGACTCCAGGTGATGAATCACAACACCTGAGGAGATTTAACGGTTTTAAACATGGCACCGATCACCCTGTGCGCTCTGGAGCAGACACAAGCGCTCCCACTGGGAATGTGTTGTTGCTGGTATTCCCCACCGGCAGGTAACCTGGCATCACCTGAGCCAATCAGTAGACTCATTCAGGTTATCAGCATCCCATTCACCTGTGTTCACCTGTTATGACCTGCCTCTGCAGACTGCTTAGAGCTGAGAATCTCCGCTTCAGAGGAACTGAGAGTTCATCTGTTGCTCATTGTGTTTTTTGAAACTCCTGCGTGTCAATTGAAATCCTGCCTGCATGACTGTTGATTTAAAGAGTTCATAATTGATTTAATGAGTTAATAACTGAGTGTTTGTACTTTAGGCTCATCTTCTCTGTGATTATTTAGCCCTCTATTGGCTGCTTTTCCAGTTACAGGAAGTAGCTCACATGATGAGCCCCAAAATGAGGCCTGCAAGACAAATTTGATCCACAAAAAGGTCCAGTTTGGATGTTTTTAGTAGAAAATAAACTAAAAATTATAGAAAATAATAATGATAATGTCTGTTTTATTGTTTGTGAGGTCAATATGCTCTTTAAATATGTGGCATCACTAACTTTTAATTATGTTTTAATCATAGCTCTGCAGAGGATGTCAGTTGATTAAGGAGCATTTTGCATCTCAAATTACATTACAATAAGATTTTCATTGTGCTTTGAGGAACCAGGCAACCACTAATACTATCTGTTACAATTGTTCCTGTCCTGTTTTGACAAGTTAACATCTAAAATAAAAGTTTTGTGGCAATCGATCCACTAATTGTGGAGATATTTCAGTCTTTGGACATCACAACCTCTAGATCCTACAGCAGAATGCCAGAATTTATACAGATATATAAATTACAGATTTTATCTTTTTCTTACATTTTTAATCTTTAAAGCAACAGTGTGAGAACACAGCGGGCAGGTAACCGGAGAGAGAGCAGCATGAAAATATTGTGTGTAATTGGAAGGACCCTGCGAAGGTCTGACAAGACCATTTTGACGTGTTTCTTGTGACTCGCTGTACTTTTCCAGTGAATCAGGTAATAGCACTTAATGTACGCATGACAGCAGAGTATGGAGAAACACAAGTCCTGTCACCCCTGCACTGTCTCCACCACGCTCGGCCCACATTCCCCTGCTGTAAATAGATCCGCGATTGTTACCTGAAGGTCTCTAAACCGACAAGGTAGCATTTGCATCACGGCTATCGGGTTGCTATGACGACTGAATAAAACATCAGGACCTTGAATGAGCGGCTAAAGAGGAGCGTTGCAAACCGAAGTTTCACCTGAGGAAATGTGTCAGGAGTGAAAACGGTGGCAGGCAGCTCGGTATTGTTGGAGCCTAATGACAAATCAAAACACTTGTTTGCACTTGTTTGTGCAAGCGGAGAGACTCTAAATGCCACAAATTGGGATGGAGGGCACCTCAATAATAACCAATATCAAGGACAATTTTCCCTCTTCTGTGTCTCACTTTGTGCACCTGCAGCGGGTCCAGAGTTAATGCTCATCTCTTTGTGTGGGACCGTCAACACAACAGCTGTCGAAGCCCTCTTTTGAGGCAATTACGACTGCTTTGACTGATGTGAGGCTCATGGAGAGAAGAGCAGCATACTAATCAATTTAAGTGTTTTAAACTTCTCCTTCAAGTGCTCCCAACACTTCCATCAGACGAGCTACATGCTGCGCAGTTTATAGTTGTCTTTGTAGCCATTTAAGTGTTTTTACAGTTTTCTGCTGTCTCTTCTTCTGTTTCTTTGTTTCTTATCTTTCCAGTCAACATGTGCCACTCTCCTGGAGTCATTTTGGTAGATATGAGTCCTTTTCTTTGTTTTTCTGGTTATTTTTTGTCTCTTTGCAGCTAATTTTCATCTCTGTGCTCTTTGATGATTCCGTTTTTAGGTCGGTTTGAGTTCGTGTGTGGTACATTTTGTAGATTTGTGCCAGTTTGTGGCTTTTTCTTCTCAATCGAGGACACTCACACACTTTTGTGGCCATTTTGAGTGTGGTTATGGTTTCTCTTTGTCTGTTGGTGTCTTTCTCGTAAATGTGAATCTCTGTGTGGTCATTCAGTTTGTCTTTCTGGCTATTGTTTGTCTCTTTGCAGTCAGTTCATGTCTCTTTTCACTAGGCCTGCGTCTTTTTCAAGTCAAGTTGCAATTTTGTGGCCATTTTCAGTCTGTTTTTCGGTCCTTTGGCATGCCTTTTTAGTCATTTTCCATTTATTTGTACTCACTTTGTGTCTCTCTTGCGACCCATTGGTGTCTCTTTGGTAAAAAACAAAACAAAACATTCAGCTCATTTTTATGGTTACACTTTCTCTCATTGCAGTCAGTTTGTGCCTGTTTGCAGCTGAGTTGCACCTCTTTGATTTATTTGTGTCACCTTGTGGTTGTTTTTTTTTGGCTCATTGTGGGCACTTTGCACCTTGTTTGGACATTTTCAGCATTCCTTTCTGTCATTCTTCCTCCCTTTTCTGTCTATCTGTAACTCTATTGCAGTCAGCTTATGTACTTGTGGTTATGTTTTATGTTTTTAGAGTCTGTGGGGTATTTTTGTCTCTTTGGTTGTAGTAAAGTTGCATCTCTGTGGTTGTTTTGCGTCCCTCTTTGATTGCTCTATGTCTTTTTCTGGGAGGACTCCATTTCTTTCCATTCATGCTCGTCTCTTTGTTAATTTTGTCTCTAGTTTTGTGTGATTCTTAGTTGTTTGACTTTCCATTAATAAATGTTAATAGTCATTCCAAAGAGCGGCTCTATTTACCAAACCTTTCCATGTTCACCCATCTTCTAGCACGCCTGCCTTATCACAAACTATCCTCCGAAATATGAATTTTTGGGAACATTACATTCCTCATTAAAGACAAAAGAAAACAATGATAGAGGCAATTACAGAAGGATCAAAGCATCGCAGACAGAACAGGCGACAGCTGGGAGAGTAACTGGTTTTGAAACAAATGCTCCTCATGATTGACAGAAGGAGAAAGACGCCTAATTTAACAAGGGTCAACTCAGAACAATCCAGCTGAGGACGCTTTGCCAGGTTTATTCTGTCTCGCTGGTTTCTTCATTCAATTTTTTAGCAACTGAAGAGGTTGGAGAAGTTAGAGATGGCACGATGCATGATATTCCCTCAAACTCAAACAGTGTTATCCTCTAGGATCAGTATAGATATTTATTTAATTCACAATTCTGATAGTCAGTCCCATTTATCCATTTTGGCGCAGTATATGATCAAATATCAACTTCTGGGTTTAGAGTTGAAGGTTAGTCCCAAAATTGGACCATTTTTACTTCAATTAAGCATTTATTGACAGTTAAACAAAGGCGCATTACTCATTCTCATTCTTATACTGTACTAAGTGACCTTTGTTTCAACTGCAAAGTTACTCACTTCCACTTTGGAATACATGCTGATCTTGACTCATGAAGTTTAAAATAATATTTGACTTATTGCACAAAAATAACCACCCACAGATGCCTGATGACTTACAGTTTGTCAAAATCCAGTCCAAGTTTTCATATAGTCATCAAACTTTTTATCCCTAACCAATAATCTGCAAAATAGTCCCATTGGACTGAAAATCCATTAGTCCAACAGCACATTAATCCTAAAACAAGAGCCCACTGCTCCGAAGGCCCGTTGTTCTGAAAATATGAACAGTCCCTGGACAATCACAGCTTTGTTTTAATCTGATTTGGGGACAGTGAAATGAATGGAACTCTAGCCAGTCTTGTCGTTAAACATACTGACAAATTAACTGTTCGTCAACTGAAACATTATGTCACTGATGTGGGATCTTGCTAGCATAATGTTAGCTTTCTGTTGTAGGGTTGTGTGAGCTGAGCAGACCAGAAGTATCTCCTGTCACCAAGTCGTATCTAACTGGAGCAGGGAACAACCACTGCATATTAACCTAATGGGATGCTAACTCTTGCTCCAGGAATTAGCCAAACCCTCAGGTGGAGACCTCTGTCATACATTGTCCCTGACTTAAACCAACTGATTGCAGCAAAACAGACAGAAAAGAAGCACAATATGATTTTACTGTTGTAGCAGGGAGAGGACTAACATATTTTCACTTTTCTGCCAAACATGAACACAAAAAACAAGAGTACGACCAAAATTCAGAGGCAAAGGCAAACAAATCCGTTGAAGACCCATAAACCAGGCAAAGTCCAAAGAAACAGATCCAATAAACACAAGGGGAACACTAGGAAACAGTAAGGAACACCAGGGACCAGGGCTGGGATGCTTGACACAAACCACGCAGACAAAGTGGCAAATAACAACAAGACACGTGATAAATACACCAGGGAGGGACACAGGTGAAACTAATGAACAAATGAGACACAAGTGACGATGAGAACAGGCGGGAAAAGACAAAGACACGTGAGGAAGTACTCTTTCAAAATAAAACAGGAGATAACTGAACAGAAACTCAGCCAAAGACATACTTTGATTTAAATTTGTGGTAAGAAACTAACAAAGAGCACTTTAAAGGACACAACACGTGATCTTACTGTCAACAAATCACATTAAAGACCAGAAACAACATTGACTTGATCCTTATTCCTCTGCATCACATAGCCTTATTCTAAAAATAAAACTATTAGAAAACACATCAATCAATCCCACTGATGCAGTGACTCACATGATCCTTCATCACCATAATCACAACCACACAAACTATGAGGTCCTGCTTCTATAAATACTCACTAAAACACCAACTCTGCTGTTGAAATACAGCCCCCAAGAATTGCTCTACTTCCTGTTCCCCTATAAAACACAATTTTCACAAAATGTGTAATTTTTCTAAGCAAAGGAAGAGATATATTCACAACCACTGCTTGTTTTTTTATTCCTACTGTAAAAGTGTGATAAGTAAGATTAGTGAAATGTAATAATGGTGATTTGCAGCCTATATAAACAGCCTCTGGAGTGTTACATGAAGTCCCACTAGGTGGGGCCTCATATTTAGAAATGAAAGAAGCCTGTTTCTGCTCAAGTTTGATTTCGTTTCTGTTGAAGGAGACATGTTTGACACGAAATGGCCCATAACACACAATACAAGTGGTGACTAATAACACAAATAACTAAAATTATTGTTTCATTTGTAGAATATTGGGAAAGAGGTGGGTTAAATCCTAAAGGTGTGATAAATGAACCCAATTTAAATTTTAAAAAAGGCTCCTGTCACGTGTCATTTTTGTTTGTTTATTTTAATAATATTTGTTTTTTGCAGAAATACTATTTGTAACAGCAGATATGTCATAATAGTAGTAGCAGCATTGGGTAGCTGTTTGACATGAATGACATTTCTGTTTCTTAAACTAATGTCCACACACATACACACACACACACACATACAAACAGTCTTCATGTCAACCTTTTGCCGTGCACGTCATCAGTGTTGTTAGAGCAAGCTCGGAGTTTCTGCTGCGGCTCTGAAACGCAGCGCCGGCCCTTTTTTTGACTGAGCTGACACTCAGTTTGCTTCCTGTAGAGCCGTTAGACGCTGTGCACCGTCAACAACATGGCCATACGGAGAAAAGACAGCTTTCTCTGGGGAAAAGGTACACTGTTATTCCTGTTTATAATTAATTGCCTATTGTTATTTTGGGAAACTGCTCCAAAACAAATGCTGAGGTTGTTATGAGATGCTTATGGGTATTCACTGTCAAATCATTTGTGTTGTTTAGCTCATAAAACTCAGTGAAAAATGCTGCTAATTTAGATTTTGTGGGTTGTAGACTTTTTCAGAAATGTTTAAAGTGTCTTCCTGTGTTATCTTTTCAAAAACTAGACATGAAACATATCTGACATCATTTTAGAGATTGGATACATGATTATTTGATTACCCAACGCCCTTTAATGGACTTTAATAGCCTCAAGAAAAGGAAGTGAGACTGCATTTCTTATCTTTCTCTTATTCAATGACCATTTCTCTAGTTGTGGTGCAGTGCTGGTGTGTGACAGTGAGTGTAGGTGTTAGGCAGGTTGTCAAGACAATGCCACCATCCCGAAACTGTACTTGTACTCAGTGCCGGGGCTTGTTGTCGTCCCACAGCTCCACCGAAACTTCCCCCAGGAGAGAGGAGGCTGAGTGAAGCCATCAGGATTCACAAGTTTGAGCTGCTGGATGACATTCAGGTACTTTGGTGAATATATGCTTCCAAGGTCTCACATTAAAATCCCTCATTATTTTCCACTGTGCACCCACTCTTCAGCAGCCTCTGCAGAGCTTTTTTCACACAAAGGCTTAAACTCAACAATTTTTAGTTGAGATACAAAGGATCTGAAGGTTATTTTATAACTGTGAGGGACAAATTGACCCTGAGTCACATACCATTGAGTCTACAGGTGGCTGTGATATAACAACAAACCTTGGTCCTCAAACTTGCATCACCACCCTCTTTTTTAACTCCCTCTTTCAGAAGCTGAGGTTGGAGATCAATCATGTCATGCCAGAAATCCACAGGCCTGAAACGAAGGAGCAGAAGTGAGTATGAGGTCATTTTTAAAGCAACTCTATGAGTCAAGGCATGGCCTGTTCCTCTTATTCAACTGATGCAATTTTGATTCCCACACCACACTTAAAACGTGCTTTTTTTAATGATTTTTACTTCATTCAAAACTCAAAATGCTTTTCACCACATGCCTCTGCAGTATCTTTGAACTAGCTACTTAAACCTTTCAACCTGATGTTATAAAAGGTTTTTTTCATAGAAATAAATCTCATGCAGTGGTTCATGGCCCTTTTCCTTCCCCACAGCCCTGTCAGATAAGTTCAAGTACACCCTCCAGGCAGCCATTCATTTCTTGCATTTAACCACTATTTCTTACCAACCTCTTCAACTGCTGATCGATTACTTTTGGCATCTCACTTTTAGCATACGACCACAGCTATTTATCATCACTTTTACTTTCACTGTGTCACGTGTTTATCATCACATTAGGTAACTATGTAGGTAGGTTTGTGCTTGTTCCCAGCAAGACATACACAAAACTGCACCAAAATTAACTCTAAATACTGAAAAGTACCAAGCATTGAAGCTACAACCAGGTAAACCTGAACTTTGCTTACTTAAGATTATTGTTGGATTACTGCTTGAGTCACTCTTGGCTATCATCAGCAGAAAGCACTTGCTAGTTTTACATCTTTGTTTCTCATATGGATCACGTTAGCGATGAAGTAATTTATCAAACTAGACAACTAACAATCACTCAGACGGTAATTAGCAAGCACTAACGTTAGCAAGCGAGAAACTAAAGACTAGCCAGCTGTAACTTGTTAGCTGATAAAGTAATTTTAAAGGTTTTTTGCAATTTAATATAAATTTGGTTTAACAAGAGAACAGGAATGTGACCTCATCTCCGGCAGTCGTCCATTATCATTAGCACAACGTCACTGGTCTAGCCAGGTAGTTTCAGCCCATTTAACTCGTCTAACTTGGTTTCATTTCAGTTAAACCCTGTTGTATAATGATGCTAACAGCCAATTACACAACCAAATAAAGCAACAACAACAAAACAAAAAAACCTTTAACGTTTTCTAGTTTTCGATAGGTGGGTAAATATGTTAGCTAGATAAAATTAGACGTTTACATTTATGTGTTACATATGAAGTTTTGTGGAATAGCGCCAGCTGCTATAAAAACATAAAACACGTCAAATCAAATTCACCAATACCTGTTAGCTAGGATAGCTACTCAGCTAGCATAACTTTAGCTAACCATAACTTTATCATTAGCTAGCCTAGTTTTGTGACATATATTGCACCTTGTCCTCTGTTTAGAGGAAAACTCATTCTCATTCAAACTCATTTTGATGATGAATGTTTGACAGATGATGATAAATGACTGGTGACAATGATGTTTAATGAAAGCTACCATAGCAACAATGTTTGGACTTCCTGAATCCATAATGTTCCCATTCCCTCTGCACAATCTGTCCACGTACCCCCCAAGCAACTGCTAAAAAATACCTCTTGTGGTGCAAGAAGGCCTAAACCTTCATGGTGTCACTGCAGTATGTCTAAATTAATGAAGGAGAAGGTCTGCAGCTCTGAGTTTAGCAAAAAACTGCAAGCACTGTGACAGAAAGGGAGAGAAAATGGTGACAGTTTGGAAATATGTGCATGCTGCTGTCAAAACTACAACTTTTGGACTTCCTGGAACTTTTTGGTGCTGCTATCAGAAGGAAATAATAACATGTTAGCCATATGACGGTGCATTTTGATATGAATACACTGCTGCCGGTAATGATAACCACCGTTTCATTATCACCACCTCCACCCCAAAACCCCTCTGACACCCACTAAATGATACGCCCTCACACATCATCAAGAAAAGGTTTAAAAGTTCAGTAATCTCTGTAATTCATTGATTCATTAAAACACTTGATTTTATACATACATTTAACTTTACATTTATCTTATTTCATAATGAAAACTGTCTTTTTTTTTTTCTTTCTTTTGTTCCAGTAAAAATGTTGTGAGGAAAAGGAGATTCTTACGTGGGAAAAAGAAGTTCAACATGGACCCTAAAAAGGTGGGTTTGTACACAAATGTGTGTATGAACAGGGAAAAGAGGATTTGATGATTAGAAATCCTGGTCATTTCATGCTCTGTAGGTATTAGGACATTAATGGCATTAGACAGTTTGTCAGAATTCAGTTTGACCTGCAGCAGACAGTGTTTGTTGAGCCTCACCTCAATGTACAAGCTTCATGCTATTTGATTCAACAGTTTATATGGAAACACAGTGTAAGTCTGAGATGCAGGTGTAATTGTACTTTGACTTTAGCTCCTCTGGATCTGAACAGACAGACGGCAGCAACGATAACTCACAGAACGGATGTGGATTTGAACTCTGCGTGTGTCTGGTGTGCAGAAGTGCAAGCTGTGCGCACACACACACGCGCAGATAAACTGAATAGCGAGAAAAGCCACATCCTGTTCCCTGAAGTAGGGCAGAAGCGCCTCTTCAGCGCCACCACAGCGACCTCCTCTGTTTCCTTCCTCCTCGACTGCGTCCCTCGGCCTGTGACCGCCTCTGCACTCAGCCGAGAGGACGTACATGAGGGCGCTGGCGAGAAGTTTTAAGACTTCTCCGAGTTGGAGGGTGTCGTTGAGTGCAGTCGGCTTGAAGAGCTACTCATCCGGAGTGTGCACTCAGAAGAAAAGGGGTCGTATTTAGAAGATTTTACAGCGAGCACCCTTTGAGATTTCCAGATATACGCATGCAATATTCATTCAGCCTTTTTTATCTTCTGCACTGGCGCTTGATGACAACAGTGACTCAGAGCGAGAAGAGAAAAACTTTCTTGATGTCTGAAATGACTTGCACTTCAACCTACACAAGTTTGCAGAATTTACCACACGTTTTTGGCCAAACAGTGTGAACTAAACCTTTGATTTAAAACAATTTCAATTCAGAATTTAAAAAATCTGTGGTCTGAACATCCTCTCTACGCCACATTAAATACAGGTTTGGGACTATATTTGGGGTTCTGACCTTAGTTTTGAAGCTTAATAGTAACCTAAAGGCACAGTGGATGGTTCTGGGCTATCACAGATGAAAGATGATCAGCACAGTGATATCTTTGGTCCTGGCCCCATGTTGTTCAAAGGTGGACGTTCTCTTTTGATGTGACCGCTCATATGACCTAGATCTACTAACCCACGAAATGCTGAAGCATGCATAAAAAAAAAAAATCCAACTTTAGCAACGGCTCAGTTGCCACTGAATCCTGACAGTCTGCAGCAGCCATTAGAGCATCTCTCTCCCCGTCAGTCTGATCCAGATAAACTAATGCACACATTTGTAACCTCTGCACCAAAGCTTTCATGTTTGCTCTACTTAAAAAAAAAAAGCTGCTGGCCACTCGCAACTTCTTCAAACTGCAGCAGCCTGACAGAGAGATAGACACATAACACCTATTTTAAACGCATTGAATTGGTTTCAGATACTGAATATACCAGGCAGATCTGCAGCAAGCCTCCCTGAAAACATATGTGAGTGAAGCTTCAGGTCAGCATCACTGATTTGTGTTCTTCTCAACACTTTTCATGTAAATCTGCAGGGCATCCATTACCTGGTTGAACACGACCTGCTAGAGTGGCGTGCGGAGTCAGTGGCCGAGTTTCTTTACAAAGAAGAGGGTCTGAACAAGACGGCCATCGGCAACTTCCTGGGAGAAAGGTACAAACACAAAAGTATGAAATACACTCACATACTGTTTCAATTATGTGACTTTCAGGACTCTTTTCTTGGTCTTCGCACAGGGATGAGATGCACCTGGAGACGCTGAAAGCCTTTGTGGGCCTTCATGAATTCTCAGACCTGAATCTGGTGCAGGCTCTAAGGTTCGTGCAACCAGACGCAACTTTTGCACATGAGCAAACTGTGAAGGTCGACATGAAATGTTGCAGCAGCTTTTTACCCTTGCTCTCGTTTTTCTGACGATGTGGAAACCCTCCTCCTACACCAGCATGTGCCTGACATTGTGCGTGTTATTTCGCACCTCTTCTGTCTCGCAGGCAGTTTCTGTGGAGCTTTCGTCTCCCGGGAGAAGCTCAGAAGATTGACAGGATGATGGAGGCGTTTGCAACTCGCTACTGCGACTGTAACCCAGGGGTCTTCCAATCCACAGGTACGCCGCACACACAAAGAGGCTTTGTCTCGCCTGATTCACTTTCTCAGGCTGTCCAATTAAAAAGTTTCATTGTTGTTTCCTTAATTAAGAAAAACAAGACGAGCTGTCTGCTGTTAATAGGAGTCAGTTTTTCTTTCCGATGAAGCCGCAGTCGCTTCTTATCTCTCCTTCACTGATCAGAGCAAACAGATTATTCAATATAAGTGCTTTTGCTCAGGCGGCATGAACAGAAACTTATTTTTAAATTATTTTTAATGGGTGCAGTTTATACAGCTGGAGCAGTGATAACGATGCACAGCTGAGGGAAACTAAATGTGATTTCTGCTTTCTCTGTGTGTGAGTATGTGTTTGCAGACACATGCTACATCTTGTCGTTCGCCATCATCATGCTCAACACGAGCCTCCACAACCCAAATGTCAAAGACAAACCGAGTCTGCAGCGATTTGTTTCCATGAACAGAGGAATCAACAACGGGGAGGACCTGCCCACCGAGCTGCTCACGGTCTGCTAACAATACCAGTGCCACACTGACGTCCCAGTCATGACATCCTGACAGATACACACTCATGTTTGCTACTAAACAACACACAAACACTCAGAAACTGCACTTCCTTCTTATATGTTCAACACGTAACTCGTTATACGAACAACAAAACTTGAACTGAGAGGCTGTGCAGGGGTGCAGACAGTTAAATGCTAACGTGCTCACAATAATGTTCAGCATCTTATTTTAGCATGCTAACACTCGCTAATTAAATTACATGAAAGTACAGCTGATCAGTTTTGTATTAATGTTTGCTCTATTTCAACTTGATGGTAACAACACACTGTCATTAGCATTTAAAGACAAATGTTAATTAATCCACAGAAAATCATTCAACCGACCTGAATCATGGAAATCCTCAAATTTGGGTGTATTTAGTTTTATTTATTTTGAATTTAGAAGATTTTTCATTATTTTTCATTTTGTTTAATTGGATTAATTTTTTACTTTTTCTTTAGTCGACACTTTAACAGAATAAATATGTGTCAATATAGAATTAATGTCACGTAAAAAGGGCATTTTTTTACATTTCCTAAGAATATAACTAAGAAAAATAGATATTTGTACGTTTTTTTAAGCTGGGAAACAGGTCTATGACCTTTAAGACATCAGGACGGCTCAATTATCAAATTTCTGCAAATATCAACTGTAAAAATATTAATTTAATCTTGTAATTTTGTTTATCTGTTGTTCGTTCTGGGGGGGTTTTAGTCTCATTTTCTCAGATCATCTGGTTTCTCAGTTTTCACTGTGACATTTAATGTTCGTCACAAATTATTACAGTTATGTATTTCTCCTTGTCTTTGACCTTTTCAATAACGTGTTCAGCTCAGGGTTTTCCCTTCGTGGTGCTTTTTGTTTGACTTCCACTGACTGAAATCAATTTTAAGGTTAAAGTTAACGACTAAAGCTCCGTCTGTGTTGAAATGTCTTGTGCAGAAGTTGTACGCGAGCATCCGCAGCGAGCCGTTTAAAATCCCGGAGGACGACGGGAACGACCTCACCCTGACGTTTTTCAATCCGGACAGGGAAGGTTGGCTCCTAAAAATGGGTGAGACGACGACAGAAAACAAACAAACAAACAACATCAATCTGTGTCAACTCTCTGTCTAAACCTTGAATCTTTGTCGTCTTTGTTGAAGGTGGACGAGTTAAAACCTGGAAGCGGAGGTGGTTCATTCTGACAGACAGCTGCTTGTACTACTTTGAATACACCACAGTGAGCATCCGTCCGTCTGCTGCTGCAAAAATATGAAAACGTCACACAGCCCTCTGTCGGTCAGAGGTTAAATCTGTGTTTAACATCCATCTCCTCCTGCAGGATAAAGACCCAATCGGGATTATTCCTCTGGAGAACCTGTGTGTCAGGACGCTGCAGGACACGAGCAAACCGGTAGAGTCCCGTCTCCTTTTGATATCTCGGTGCATAAACTGAATGTTGAGCTACAGTATCTGCAGCCGCACAGTGTCATGAATCACACGGCAGCTGCTGAATGAGTTTCCTACACTAGTGCTGAGAGCAGTGAGTCACGAGGCGACCTGAAGACTCACAAAATAAACAGAGCAGCATATGAGCACAGTGACAACGCTACATGTGTTTGTGTCTGTGGTTGTGTTTGAACAGTATTGTCTGGAGTTATATAACCCCAAAGGACAAAAGATCAAGGCCTGCAAGACGGAGAACAAAGGCAGAGTGGTGCAGGGTAAACACCAGTCCTATAAGCTCAGTGCCGCCAGCGCAGAAGAACGGGACAACTGGATAGATGCGATCAGGTGAGCGACTGATGCTGCTGATGCCACATGAGAGGCCAGGTGACTCATGTTTGTGCAGGCTGGGACACGTTGATCACATGGTGTTAAAACAAGTGGACAAAGCTGCCAGAGTTCAAATGACAAACCTTCACATTTCTCACCTGGCATCTAAAAGTGGTTGCCTGGCAACAGCTCAGCGCTAAGAAATAAAAAATGATCATTTAATCACTTTTGTTGGCTAACAGTTTCCCTCTCTTTCCAGTCTTTGTGCTAAGCTAAGCTAACTGGCCACTGAACAGATATGAGATCCGTATCAATCTTCTCTAATAGCTCCTCTGTTTGTGTCAGTTTACCTTTGGCTTGGTTGTTCAAACTGATAAAACTTTATTGGTCTGCTGCTAAGGGCTCATGTACTCAAGTTGCTGTACTGGTGAGTCACACTGGTTTGAGAGGAACAGCTGGACCTCCGTGAAACATCCGACACATCAGGAATAACGCTGTTAGCTAAATGCTAACATTAGCATGCTAACATGCTGATGCCAAGCCAAAGTAAAACGTTTGCTGTCCCAGTTTAGTCTGTTAGCATGCTGGCTTTTGCAGGTGAGACTGACTTGAGTTAATTTTAGTATAATTAATGCTGTGTTTGCTCCAAATCTTACGCCAGTTCGTCCAACAGTTGTTGGAAAAGGAGCTAAAAGACAGACACGTTGGTTTCTGGGAAATTGCGACAGCATTTTTCACTCTTTTCTGATCATTAACTGATTAGATTAGAAATCAATAATGAAAATAGTGATTCATTTCAGAGCTATTTGGCAGTGACTGTGATTGCAGTTTAATGGAATCAGTCACTGAGGTGACAGGCAAAAATGGAAAAGATAACTACGACTAATGCCGAGTTTCACTCTGAATGTTGATCCTCTCTTTCAGTGCGAGTATCACCAAGAACCCTTTCTCTGACCTGGTGTCTCAACGAAAGAGGAAAGTGATTAGCAACACGTCGTCATAGGACCGAGCAACAATGGAGACAGCATCTGACTTTGGATCCTGGACGTGTTCCTTTATGGATTAAATCACTGTTACTATCTGACAGTCGCTCTTAAGGAACAATACAAGCAGAAGTTAATTTCACAGAAATATACGTATTAGGAACTAACAAGTGTGAAAAAGTGTCAGGAGCTATTCCTAGCTGCAGTGTGAAGTCACTGCCTTACTTCTGCAATCTGCATGCACAACAGAAGCCTCTGAGAGTAAATCGCAAAGATGCACAGAGGACCAGTAAGAGGCACAAAACGACCACAGAGACAGAAGGTTATCAGGAAGAGACACAAAACAACCACAGAGAGACACAAAACGACCACAGAGAAAGAAGGTTATCAGGAAGAGACACAAAATAATCCCAAAGAGAAGCAAAATCACGATAAACAGACAAAAACCAACCACAAAAGGACAAAACAACCACCAGCACGTGTGTAACAAATAGAGATGAGGAGCAAAACGCGTATAATCAGACACAAAATGAACACAAAAAGTTGCAAACGTGATCACAAAGATGCCAAACAAACAAACAAACAAACAGACACACAAACAATGCCTAAGACACTTCAAGTGACCACTGTTTTACTCACATGTAGGAAGTTTCGTGGCGTGGTCCGTCGACGCTGCTGGTCGTCTGTAGCTACGAACAGCAGCTCTGTACTCTGTACATTATTTCACAATGTCTCAGTTACAAACCATGAATCAGAAATCAACAGGAAAGGCTAAAAGGAAACTCTTGTTGACTGAATCAGTCGGGGGATGCAGCACTTTGTTAAACCTGATCTGGGTGTTTTCACTGGAGCAATCTAATAAAATGTTTATAATGTATATTTAAATTTTTTTTTTAAAAAAGCAGTAGCAAATGGGATTAAGGGTGGGTTTACCAGTTATTACACTTCACTAGCTCGTCAAATCAAACCAAACTGTTGTAAATAAAGTGAATAAAAACTAAAAACAATGTCCTGTCACATTTAAAATTAACTTAAGAATATTTTGAAATTGTACAGCTTTATTTTCTTTAATTAAAAAGTAATATTGTAATATTCTTTAATTAAAAAGTGTTTTCATATGTATAATTTAATGACTTTATGGTGGTTGATGGATCCAACTACTACTTTCTAAATAAACCTTTGACCTTAAATGCGTTTGTGTGGCTGTGTCTCCACTAGATGGTGCTGCATCATCAGTCCTGCCCGAACCTTCATGTGGGACTGAAGACATTCAACCTTCTTTAGCACCTCCATCACATCCTCTCCTTAGATCTTGTCATTCTTAGCGTTTATGTAATCAGATTAAGCCGATATCTGATGTGCTGGGGCTTTTCCTGTCTTGTGACGGTGTGTGATGCTGTGATAGGGAGTTGTGGTTTCCTGATTAACAAAAAACAGTAACAGCAACATTACTAAACACTTCCCCACAATGTTCTCTTCAGATATGGGGGCGTATTGATGCAATATATCAGTGCGAAAAATGACTTCAGCACCAAGTAAGGAAATATTTGGTGTTTTTTATGATAAATGAATGTTTTTCTGTGTCAGTCACAGAACAGCAGATGTAAATGGATTGTAAAGTTTCCTATATTGGGGTCTAATCTGGGATTTTGTAGGATAATGCGTCATATGAAGCCCTTTCAACAACAATCACAGATGTGTTTTACAGAAATAAAAGACATCGCTCTCATGTCTGCAAATCATTTTACTAAAAACAAGAAGCATTAAATCATCTTCAGTCTCACATAAAGTCTTTTATCAGCAGGGAGACCAGTGAACCTGTCTGGTTCTGCAGCTATTAGTCGCCGAACAAACCGAGACTCTTGATTTTTCCACCTAAACATCAACAGACCTGCTTTTCTTTGCCAGCAGGATCAATTTGCACTGAGTTTCATGTTAAAATCTCATGAAATGAACAAACTCTGCGAAGATATTTGACTTAGAGGAGATGTTTGTTCACGGTGCCTCATTTGTATTTACTTACTGCCTTCGTATCATCACACCCATGTTGTCACGATACCAGAACTGTAAACTTTGATACTTGTTTAAAATAAACAATACTTGATACAAATTAGGACAGTCCACAAAGTCAATGAATGCATCCCGACGCACGTGTATAATCGTTAATAATCGTTAAAGTTGTAAATTCCTCCTGTTCAGAGGCTCTTACTGTGAAACTGAGACATTTCTGTTCCTGTCATCGCTGCCGATGCAGACGTTACGGACTGTGAACATTAATTATGAGATTAAGTTAAGAGTTAAGATTATTAATATTAAGCCTTAGTTATACAATCAGACCTTTAATTCCCTTTTATAGCATCTTAAAAGTATTAACAACCCCACTGGCTGTAAACAAACTTCAGGTGCTCAGTTGGACCTGCCAGCATCACACTGTCCACCAATAAAACTGGTGTTTCATGACACTTAATCACCACAAAATGTGATTAAATGTCAGTTAATTTGAGAAACGTCTGCTGTTTTTCTTCTATTCCAATCCTAATACCACATTTGGATTATTTGCATCTTTTTTGTTTCACCTGAACAAACCCAAAATCCCGACTTGTGTGCCAACATGAAGTCGTGCAGCAGCTGCCAAAAGTGCCCCACTCAGCACGGTGTACATTATTCACAGCCTGTAGTCCGACGCACCGCGATCAAGACTTATTCTGTCACCAAGGTTCCTTTTGTAAGGCGACACTCAGCGCAAACTGATCACTTTTCCCTGTCACTACGGCAACCAGGTCAACTCACAGGCGTGACGCAATCCACCCACTCTCCACCTGGGTTAAAGCCCAGGCGTCAGGTTCAAGCACACATGTAAAATATAAAAAAACAACGCTTCACTGGAGAATAATTTAATATAAAAACATAGAAAAACAAAACGATGGCAATGACATCCGCCTCCATCAACACTTTGGCTACAGCATTGACTGGTTCCTCACATGATTAGTTAAACTACAACATCTCATCTGTGTTCACTCCCCCCTGGCACAGAGAGGACTTTCACCCCAAAGTGAGGAGGTTTAACAGGCCCGAGACACCGACGGCACTCAGGTCATGTAAAGTAATCACCTGTCACCTGGTTACAGGAGGGTGATACTGTGACTCAGCAGGTAGCAGCAGGTTGTTTACTCATGAGATCCTCCAGCATTAACAACAGTTTGTTTGCTCAGCTCATGACTGGATGCAGTTTTTCTTTTGATGCCGCCGGCGGCTTTTAGATCCTGTTGGGGGGGGAAAGAGAACATATTAATTAAAATGCAAATAAGTAGCAAAGTTAATGGATTAATATGACACTAATGCATGTAAACACTTCCTTAATCTGCAATAACTAATTTATTTTTGGACACTCATGAGCACAGACTGATATCAAAACACCTTTTGTGTTTAGATGTTGACCGTGTTTGCAAACAGTTGCCCATTTTTTGCTTTTTAGCTCCATATTTGGTCTCCACCAGCTCCCGAAACAAGTATCTGGCTCTGTAACTGCTTAATGCTCGACACTGTTCACCAGCAACAATCTTAATATTAATTACTAACTGCAGTTATTGTTAAATGAAACAACAATCAATTAAATACAGAATGTGTGAGCTCTTACCATCTTCGTCTCCTGTGTTGATGGTCTGCAGAGACATACTTCTCTGAATGACCTTTGATGGCTTCTTGAGTTTGTTTTTCAGCGGACCTGGTTTGTCAATGATCTCAAACGAGTCATCCACTTCATTTCCTGCAACGCCGTTGGTCTCCGGCAGTTTACAAGGTGGCGTGGGGCTCTGAGGAGTGACCACACCTTCCTCTATAGTCTCTGTGCTATGATTGGCTCCTCTACCTTTCAAGAAGTGTCTGAAGGAGCTGCGTTTCTTCACTCCGACTGCCTGGTTCTTCTTGAAACCTCCTTTTCCATCTTCATCCTCCTCCTCTGTAGGTGAGACAGGACTCTGTGGGGTGACTCGGTCAAGCCTTTCCTTGCTGCCGTGAAAGATGTTGTTTTGCACGCCGTTCCTCTGGTTCAGTCCACCTAACACCACATCACTCGGAGCTCGTAGGTCTTGGAGAGACCCTGTTAGGCCCCTACTGTTCCCAAAAACTAAAGAGTACTTAGGATTGTGGTATTTATGCGCAGGTACCTTTAGGTCAATCTGGCGGGAGTCATTGACAGATACTTGAAAGCGAGACGTGGAAACGGGTAGCGGCTGAATCGGCTCCACCTTTGGCTTTGTGACGGGTGTTGGTAAAGGCGGCTTGGTGATGTTGAACTCTTTGTAGAGATCCACCTGTTCAGACGCGGCGTACAGTTCCCTAAAGTCATTGTCAAAGAAGTCCACAGTCTGTCCCGACATCACGGTGATCGTGTTCCTGTCCATCCGGGAGGAGCTCCAGGTGAAGCTGGAGGAGAAACGAGGTATTTAAACCAAAACTATGGTGGAAAAATCACCTTTTTTAAATATGTTTTAAACGATATCTTTAACACTATAAACATCAGCCATTTAGCTTACTTTAGCATAAAAACGAGAACCAGTCTGTTCAATGGTAATGAAATGAAACATGTTATAGAGTTTCATTTACGCAAAGAACTTAGCAACACTTAGCAAGAAGACAAATGTGCATATACACGCAAAAACTTTCAACTGTTTTTGAAACTTTATTTGTATTTTTAGATGAAAACCAATGAACAAATGGTAGTTTCCCTGATGACACCTCCAAATGTACAGTTCTTTGATGTATTTTTTATAATAAAGCAGCCATAAACCACAGAAGGTGATTGTCCCCTTTCCTTAAAAGCTTCAAAAACTTGATCTAAAAGTCAAACAGACCTAAATTTCTTGACTTGAGCTTCCAGTTTTAATGAGTCAAAACACAGTGTTTCAGGTTTCACTCAGCCCAAATCAGCCCTCCCAGTTTTGTTTTTCAACACACGACCACGATCTTCATGAAGCAAACAGAAAGCGGTTTCATCACCAGTGCGGTCACTAACGTGGTTCATCAGAAGTGTCAGAACTTGCTCATGAAAGTCCCTTGCAGGTAAGAAACATGACATGTGGGATGATGTGTCATCTGTGTTCAGACTGAAGTTACTGTAGACAAGAGCTTAACTTGTTTCACACCTTGTATCCAAAACATGTAAATCAGCTTATTTTCGCACGGAGTCTGGGTTGGGTGTTCGTCAGTTTCAGGTGAGAATGTGCAACAACTTCTTTAAATTTTATGATCACCAATTTTTGCATTTCAACCATTCAGGCCTTCTTCAAATGTGGCTTTCAGGACAGCTATAAAAAACAATTACTGTATGAGGTGAAATAGTTCCTTCTGAGCATAACAAAGCTTTGAATGCTGGTTTTAAACGCTGTGTTACAGTTAATAAAGAGACATTTCTGTGTTTTCACTACAATAAATAGGCAGAGAATCCTTTTTGACTGTTTGGTCACCAAACTTTGAACTTTAAATAATTTTTAGTGAATGATTGATAGTGGTCAAAAACTCTGCAAGACACCTTTAACCCTATAACTCCGAATGTGTCGCTGGCAACACATTTGCGCACTTTGGATTACAGTAATTACGTCATGGTTTCTGAAAGCTGAGATGTTGCACATTACAGCCAAAATGGTGTTATTATGGTAATTTCACTTGTGAATGTCCCAGAAGCCCAGGAAGTACCCACTTTGTTCCCACTGCACACACAGAGGTGGAGAAAGTTTCCATTTTATGGCCTGTTTTCACACATTATGAGACAGAGACAGAGTTGTTCAACTGTTATCACACTCTCCCAACATGCAGTGAATTGTAAATAACTGCCAAGTATCAAACGTTGCAGGTATTCTAGAAAAATGGGCAAAGGCACCTACAGGACAGGCTCATGTGTTAAAGGGTTAAACTGTCAGACTGTTTCCTGTTTCGTACATTTACTCAAGCACTGAACTAAACTACTGAACTGAAAATGTGACGTATTTCATTCGATTATTGTGTCTCAACTTCTATTTCACTATATTTTGATTTTGCTTTTTTTTTTTACTCCACTACATTGTTTACAAGCCAAACAAACCAATCAAATAATAATCAGCAGATCAATCCATACTGAAAATAATCATCTGCTGCAGCAAATGAGCTTCACCTCAACCAATGCCAACAGTAAAAATCTTGATTTTACATTAATACATGTGTCATAATAATCTATTACACAAAATCTAATCTAATTGAATACTTTATTTTTAATATAAAGTACATTTGCCTGACCAGTACAAAGCCTTTACTTTAAAACAAAGTATTTTACATGGTGGTATTATTACTTTTACTTAAGTTAATCATCTAAGTACTTCTTCTATTACTGACTAGATATATATACTCAGTACCAAACTTAAGCAAGTAAAGGTTGGGCCATCATGTTACAAATCATACCTTCCTGTATTTCACACTTTTACACATGTTTCTGCTGTAACCTGCACTCTAATATCTTTTACATTCAATGCCAAAGGGTTAACAAACGTAGGTGGTGCAATTATTTCCCTGAACGTCGTTAATCATTGTGAATAAGCGCTCAGGTGTCATAAAAAGCTTTTTGCCTCCACTCAATAATCTCACAGGGTTTATTTTTCACGTCCGCCTCAATCGGTAATCATACCAGGCAACAAGTTGATCTGCAACAAAAGATTTATGTGCACAACCAACGTTAGATAAGGAGAGTCTGCTGCAAAAAGCATTCCAGTCATTCCACACATTTAATATGCACGAGAAAGTCTTTAAGGAGTCATCAGTGTGCTGATCTGAAGTTAATTTTCTATTGTGCTGTGGCCTGAAAGACGTTTTCATATTTGAAGAGTGCCAGCCTCTTAACATTTGGACCTGGGAGTGGAAAACAGACTGCAGCTTTAGGTTCACATACGTAATGGAACAAATAATATAATAATAAAACTGCAGTTTAAAAGCTAATAAAATGGAGCAAGATATAATGTTTGGAGCATGAAGTTAAGTAATTTTTATACTTTAAGAGTGACCAATTCTTTTAAAGACAGCTTCCTAAGCAGAGAGTTTGCCCATTTATTTATGATAATAAGTAGCTAAGTAACTTGTCAAGTTACAAGCATGCAAATGACATCTAAAAGGCAAGGAAAAGCCAATTTGGTGATATTACTCTAACAAAAAGCCTGAACCAGGTGCAATTTTATGCGTGTGCCAGAAAAAGTTATTTGTATGCAACTTGAACCTGTTTGTATGAAAGCTCTTGCATGGGAACCATCATCTCAAAGATGGAGAGAAACAAAAGACATCCCAACATCTACAATCTGATTTCTTTTTCTATCTGACTCATTATGGTTAATCACAGTTTCTGCTTTTTGGGATAAGTTGCTTATATTTGTCACATTATTTTAAACAGCATTTCTGTCTTTTATTACAATTGCCTTAAAGTGGATCTGCTGTCATGTTACCCTGCTGTAAAAACATTTTACAAACATTAGATGATGCTTGTGTGGATTTCAGATAATTACTCTGTGATGTCTTTTTGTGGAAATACAGATTAGTGTTCAGGTTTTTCAGTGCTTTCAGCAACACAAATAAACTCCTTCATTGTGTTGTTGTGCATATCAGTTACAGAGAAATTAAATCTTGCTGCACAAACCTGAAATCATTTGCTGTTTAAACCCTTTGAATGAGCAGAATACAGTGGTTGCTATAAGTTTGAGGACAAACACTTGATTGGGCAATTTATTATCATGTTTTAACAGGCCAGTGAGTTTTAGAGTGTCTCTGAGGTCACATTGTGCTGTAATTAGTTTTCAAATTTATGATAATTACTGTTTAACTTGTCATGCCCAAGTATGGCAGTAAAATATTTATATATGCAACTTGTTGGGGAACTTTTTGGTACAAAAGTTTTTGCAAGTTGTACAGAAAAAAAATGAAACACCTATGAATTGAACCCAGTGAATTCTTTGTCTGGTGAGGAAGATCATGTTATATGCCTTATTATCATTTCATTTGACTTTTGATGTATTTATTATAATATAATATATGATTTATCCATGTATTTGTGTATTTTGATTTTGTAAACCAACTATTTTAAGAAAAATAGATACAACAAATTAATACATCCTCAAAACAAAACCTAATGCACAAAGTTTTGGGGTTAAAATCCAAAGCACAGTCCAATTTTTAAGCTGTGTCCGACTCACCTGTAAGATCCAAACATGACTTTCTCCCCGTCTACCAGCATGTATTTAGAGCACAGGGACCCAGGCAGCTTTCCAAAGGACAGGGCCAGCCCTGCACCTTTCACCATCCGTACACGGAGATTCTGTAAAGAAACACCTGCTTAATTACACACTTAAGCTGGCTTAACATCACACGAGTAAGCCTGAGTAAACTCACAGGGCCACAGCTATCGAACATCCACTGCTGTATCATGCATGACTGATTCAGGGAGATGCCAAGTCAAACTGCACTGTCACATCTTGCGACATAAAGTCAACTCTCTTGAGAAATAAAGGATAAAGCACAAAAAACCCTTCAGCCACATATGTTTACTTAAAGGGAAGAGAAAGAAACAGAAACAAGAAAAGGACACGTAAATACTGAGTAGACACACTGGGAGGAGGCTTTCCTAGCTCTGTCGACAACCCCAGTGTGGGGTGAAGCATCGAGTTACAGTCTTTGGATCTGTTCTCAGGACCTATGAATGTTCATTTGTAAGAAGTAAGAGTAACAGAGCCCTGTGCTCTGAAAAGGCCTTTCACAGCCTTATCAACTGACACCGAAATAGCCAGGTAGTCCAGGGCTCAAGTTAAACCAGACTGCAGCTACAAAACTCTGCATACAGCAGATAAGGCTGGGTATTGTGTCCCTGTGTAGAGATAGGAACTGCTGTCCTGTCTTAATCTAGGTCTACTGTCACCTCTCAGGTTCCGAAACATACAATACATACAACGGTAAAAGTAAGATAATTATATTTAACCCTTGGGTGCATTAATGCGTCAAAAAGCATTCATTTTCTATTTCTTGCAATATTCCAGGATTTCAGTTTACAGTTTTTCTCAAACATTTTATGTTTAATACATTTCATATTTTTGTTTTGTTTTTCTTGTTTTCTTAAAACCCATTTCTTCTAAAAAAAAATGCATTCATGCATTATATTATAGCTAACTTCAACCATCTACCTGCTAATTGTTCTATCTGTCCTATCTGTTTTAACTAATTATCCATCCATTACCCATTACTATTAACTTCAGGTGTTTAACATTACTTTTCACTAACTGCTCCAACAACAAGCAATTTAACCATTAGCTAACTTCAACTGTCTTTAGCTGTTTTAGCTGTTACAGCTATCTGTTTTAAACATCTCTCCATAGCAATTTCAGCTAATACCCATTAGCTAACAAAAAATCTGTTCCAGCATTTCATTAGCAATTGCAGCAGTTTGTCTATTACATTTAGCTTAGTGTTAGTGTGTACCGAACTCTTTTTAGCTAACTGCTCAAACAGAAAGTAATTAAACCATTAAACTATTACTGTTAGCTAATGATTTTTACCATCTTCCCCTTAGCTAGCTGTTCCAACAACTAACTATCTGTTAAACATTTATATATTATAGTTAGCTAACGAAGTCAACCATGTTCCCGTTAGCTTTAGCTAACGGTTCCCAAAAACAGCTATCTGCTTTAACCATTTAAGCATGGTTAGATAATGAAGTCAACCATGTTCCTGTTAGTTTTAGCTAACTGTTCCAACAACCAGCAATCTATTTTAGCATTAATTCATTATAGTTAGCTAACACATTCAACCATCTTCCACTTACTTTTATGTAACTGAGGTCTGGACTGTCAGCTCATTTAAATCAGCTCAAAAAAATCATTTTTCACAACAGTGTTCCTATAACACAGCTTAATTAAATTTATTTTTAATCTAATGTTTTTAATTGCGATTTTCCCATTCTCGCCGGTCACGTTAATTGTAATCTATTTTATTTTAAATGTAATTTCTTTTTGGTGTATCTTTAGTAACCTGTAGCACTTTGAATTACCTTTTTCCTAAATGGTCCTATGTAAATAAACTTGCCTTGCCTAAAATACAGCTATCTGTTTATCCATAGCAGTTTCAGCCATTTGACTATTTCTTTTGCAAGTAAGTTACTGATAATTTGATCAAGAAAATGTAAAAACATTTTACAAACTTTGGATGATGCTTGTGTGGATTTAAAATAATTACTAAACAAAGAAATTTGCATGCTTTGTGCAAAGAAAGTGGTGTTGAGTTTTCAAAATGTTGTTTTTCAATGCTTTAAGCGCCACAAATGAAATTCCTTTGTAATGCTGTAGCAGAGATATGATCAATCTTGGCACACAAAGCTGAAATTATTTGCAGGTTGGAGGCACTAGCCCTTAAAATGAGCAGAATGGAGTGGTGAATATAATTTTCAGGACAAACAACTTGATTGGGCAACTTATCATGTTTTAACAGGCAAGCGAGTCTTATAACACCAGGAAATCAAACACCTTTGAGGTCATATTGCCTTTCGCTTGTCAGGAATTCCCTTGAGAGTATGACAAATGATACATGAAACTTTTTAATCCATGGTAATTATAACAGTAGCTGCCATTGTCTACTGAAGGAGGAAGAGCAGTGACCCACTGACTGCTTTTGTTGAAACTTTCCTTGCTCATTTGCTCTTTGTGCATTGTGTCAGCCAGCCTAATCCCTCGGCAGCACTCATCATGCTCTCCTGTATTTGCAGAGCTCACTCCTCACCCGTAGATGCACTGCATTAATCTGCAGCCGAGCACACATATCCAGGAAGTAGGGCACTCCCGTGGCCTCCAGTACGATGTAGACCGCCACCCCACGACGAGATGAGGCATCCAGCAGATCCTGGAGGATCTGCAGATCTGTCAGGTGGTCCATGACTATGGCCACCACCTGGGGAACACAAGGTGAAGCTTTAAATGAAGCCAACTGTTCTAGTTTAATAACAACTTTCTTTTTTTTTTTTGTCAGAATAAGTCCTGCTTACATTTATCCATCAAAGATACCAGCTGCATCCATCAGCTATTTATCCATCAATGTTGGCTAACAATTTCATGTATTTAACAATATTTCATCAATCATTTCACTTGGTAACGTTTCTTCACATGCATATGATGGTCCACTGCAAACTGGCTCAATATGTGTACATATATGTTGTATTAAAATGGCTTTAAAATGGTCAGTGTTTTTTTAAGTAAAGATTGCTAATTTTACTTAAAGGAACTGAATTCATCCTTCAGCACTGCATTACTGAACAACACAGCTAAACGCTTGGTTGTATGAAATCCTCTTGATCGTGCTCTCACACTGCGCTCACAAAAGGATTCACCCACACATATTCTTTCTTGTATAGTCTATTTCATGTAAAATAACTCCAAACAAACAGGTTGGTGAAGATTTATGAGCCATGCGCACGTTACTCATGTCACATCTGGTTATTCCTGGGTGCCTGGGTTCAAATTTACCTCTCGCAGCCAACAGTTGAACACGCCCCTTGCAACATTAAGACCCATAAAGGTTTTCACCACTCCCGCTGTCACTGCCTCTCAGCCACTGACTTGTCATAATTGTTGTGATATAAAATTTAAGCACATCATTTACTGAGGAAGTTAACTGTTGAAACCTCAGTGAAACTTGTTTTTCCAGGTGATTAAAATGTTACTCAAGATAATTTGGACACCGTCCACCAACGGCTACAATACAAAAGTGTACTGCTAATTACTTCAACAGTAGTGTGTCCTCAGAACCATTATAAAACAGTGCAGGATCTCACACAACTCATGCACTTTGCATTTTAGTATGCTCCTACTTTAAGTGTGTCTCTGATACTACATTTCATTAAACAAACATGATGATCATTTGCGGCGGAGGTGTTTTACAGCCATGCCATGCTTTTAATATCCCTGAGTGCAGTTTAGACAGATCATGTGAGGATTTTTCCATTTCCTTATTGCGGCTCTGGTGTACATGTTTGGCCTGATCCAAAAGCCTCCAAACAAGTTTTCCTGGCATACAACTTAACATGTGACAGCAGAATTTTAAATTACGCTATTATTAAGAAGTAAACTGTGTCTGAGTCCAAATGAAGAAAAGAGGAGGTTTACACTGTCTATTGAGATAAATAACTGTTCAGGGAAAGAAGCAGTTACACTTCTTTCAGTGTAAATCAACCAGTTTTATAACTTTTAGGATTAAAAGGGTTACTTTTGCCTTGGTAGCAGCAACGTTGGTCTAGACTAACATATCTCATCAACTATTTGGTGATTTTGTAGAAGCTCATTGCTCCCAGAGGATGAATCCTACTGACTTTCCTCTACTGTTACCATAAGACTGACATAGGTTTTAGTTGATATGACGAGTTTAACATGCATTGTAATGAACTTTAGTACAGAGCTTCATGTTGTCCTCAGGATGAATTGATAAAAGCTAGGCTGTATTAGGCGATAAACCCCTTAACTTAGGTCATTCATTCATTCATTCATTCATCATTTTAATGGATATGTTAAGTTACTTCTATACTTCGTCAAAACACTTCCTCACAGCTGAGTTGTGGCATCTTACAAATCGCTTGATGACTGTGATATTATGTTACTTTCTATCGTTTTTTCTAGTACTTATTTAAACAATAAAGGGATTAGAAAACAAGAGGATCGACAATTTGGAGGCATCATTGGGCCTTTCCTTTGAGAAACTGGTGTCCAGCAAGCTCACCGATTGGCTGTTGAAACAGGTGATGTGTTTAACGTCTGAAAGTCAGCCATCAGCTGGCTTCAGTTGAGCAAGTTTGTTAGACATGCTCTACGTTTCATTAGGATAGTTGTGTAGTGTTCAGTCTCATCCTGCAGCAGAGATAAAGCGGCGATGTCACCCAACTTTTCACTGCTTTGTTCAAATATAAGACTCTAAGACTGCATGTGGATTGAAATGACGTCATTTTCTGCAAAGCAACTCTTCCAGTTGAATGTAGTTCAACCAGAAATAACACGATCCACCACCTGTCACATACAGACCCACCTGGCCCAAAAATCATTTCTGCATGCTGGGCTCGTTTTTAACATAAATCACAGAGCTTGGCTTCGCCTCCTGATTGAAGATGAGTGCATGCACGCCTGTTCTTTAAATATAAGAGTGACAAGTCGAACTTCGGGGTACTGAAATGCGGAAACTCTCAAGTGTTTGGCAGACGTTCAGGAATAGATGATTTACTTCACCTTAAGGGGAGCAATCTCGGCATGTGATCAGCTAATTGAGCTGTCAGGGCTCTAAGTCGCTTACTGTGCACAGATAAATAAAGAGGATTAAGAAATGTGTCAAAGTATGTTTAATTATTCACCCATAACAGCTCTGCAGCATGACCGCTGACACAGAGCTCTGACTAACCGGTCCCTCAGTGCGTCGCACTGTCTTGTCCGGACACTTTACTGCCTTACACACCTCGAAACAGAGGAACTTTGTGCGTCCTTTGTGCCAGTTAGAGCAACACTGATCAGCTTACTCTGCAACTATAGCCTCTGGTGCGGCACCTCAGACCAATCACAGATGAACATTCTGCCCCGTAGCTTAAGTTTGCATACCTCGGAGGTCAACCAATCAGAGGCAGGCGTGGGAAACTCTGAGTGGGCGAGAGGAAGATAAAGAACCTTTTTGAGTACCAACCTTAAACCTGGCTGCAGGAACTGGAATCAGGACTGAACAAGTCTTTATCACAGCGCTGCAAGTCCTGATCTGAGCTGACATTTAGAGCCGCTTTACCGTCACCATCTGCACCACGTATGACTCAGCTTGTCAAAACTTGCGTATATGACTCTCCCGATGATGTCGATTTATAACTGATGCCGAGAGCAAGCTCAACCCTTCCCTGCTTTTACGCATTAATGGAAAATTTTGCATGTGCAAAATATAATTCTGCATACACAAATTAGATTTGAAAGGTATTTTAAATATATTTTGGTTTCGTAAAAAGGTAAAATAGTTTTGTATAACAGTCGTATAACAGTACAACATACTTTAGGTTGCTGTAGGTTATGGAGGGATGGTTGAGACTGCCCGGGGCCGTTTCTGTTCTTTCTTTTTTGCTCTGTTGTACACAACATTATAAGCGACAAATAAAAAACAAGATAAATCACAATCATCTTCAGGACAACAGGTGCAACAATGACACTTTGTATTTATGCCCACATGCAATTAGTGTATCTACTAGAGGGTTAGTAGAAAAGACATTGATTTGTCTGTAGTCCAGGGAACATATTCATTACAAACACACACACTGTTTCCTGTTAGTTTAAAATATCCAGATACAATTAAAATAATTTAGCCCTAAAGATAAACCCGAGATAAGTTAACTTCATATCTATAATCAATAATGAATTGTAATTGTGAATTTGGGGCTCTAATAAAAAGAGATTCCTGATATCTAAAGATCGAAAGTGTAAAGAGACGCAGCCAAGATGGTTTTTATATCAGAGTTTGTCGTCAATCTGTAAATAGTATCAATGTAAAACAGACACAAACAGACACACACGAAAAACTAAGCTCTCTTTCTATGAAATGATCAAAAGATACACACGATGATACCGACATGATACTTGAAGTACAGCTGAAATTAGATTAGCAGGCACTTGTTTTGCATTAAAACAACACATCTCATTTCATTCTTCGTCTGCTCAGATAACTGATTCTGATTCAGCCAATGAAATGCTGCATAAAGCCGTCATGTCAGCGTTGGGTCACTGGCAGAGCAGACGAAGGATGGTCACTACCTGCAAAGTGTTACACAACAGCAGGAACCACAGCTGAATGACGGCATGTGCTTTTCTGCTAAGCTAATCTTATGACACTCACAAACATGAGCGCACATCATGTCCTGCAGGTTAGCTTGTTGAACGAGCCACCAAACAAACATCCAGAGAGAAGACAGCACTGCTGACATCGGCCTGCTAATCAGCTGTGCAACTGCAGCTCATTAAACATGTTAATGCAGCTGCAAATGAGACTTTGGTCCTGTTAAAGGCTTCCCAAGGCATATTTCCTTCATTTTAATCATAAAAAAAACTATTAATACATTAAAAAGGTGTTGTTTTTAAGCAAAAAAGGTGTAAATTAATGAATTATCTTATAAATAATGAGTTCTTCTACTCCTGTCTCCACCAACATTTAAACTGCCTCTCAGTTAAAGACAAACTCCAGGCTTTTGTTTACGGCAGACATGTCCAAACTGTTCCATAATGGAGCCGTGTGGCTGCAGGTTTGTGTTGCAGCCATGCCAGAGCACACCAGGCTCACTCAACCAACTGATCTCAGCCTTCAGACTGCTGACTCGTCAGATCAGATGTGCTCTTGGTCATAGTCACGTGGCTCTTTGGGCCAGTCTGGTTTGGTTTTGACAAAACCTGCACATGTTTAGGTTAAAAATCAAGTGTGTATCAGTATTAAATGCATTTAGCCAACAGAGTTATTTAAACTTCATTATGTTTCTCATTCACGAAGACACATCAGCCCGAGGCTCTTTATCACATGATCACCAGTAGCCAACCGGTAGTTAATATTCTGCCGCAGATGGGTCAAGGACTTTCTACATGTAGGACAAGAGGCCACTGTTAAAGTTTTATTGCACAGGTAGTTTTATTTACACTGCGGAGTCGTAAATGTGTTTCAGGTCAACCTGAGTTTAAAGCCGGGCTCTGGGGTTCAGTGAATCCAATTTGCTCTGTAAATCTAATTCTTTACACACGCAAACCAAGCAAACTGCAAAATAATCTGTAATTGTTGTTTCTCAAATGTGAGTATATACAGATTCAAATATATTTTAGAAATTAGTAAATTGCTGGCTGATGTTTGAAGACCTTAGCATTGACTCTGACGCATAGGAAGGCCATTTTCCACTATAACATTCATTTAAAACCGGGATTAACTGATGAATGAAGACAAAAAAGATAATTACATCTCTTTAATAAATGTACTTTTACACAATTTATTAGTATAAGAATCAGGTGAAAACTGATGCTTCTTTCATTTTATCTGAGAAATTAAACCTTTTTGCGGCCAAACTGTCCCAAATATTGAGTTTCTGTGTGTTTGTGTTTGTTTTAGTGTGCAGTCTTCATACAGTTACCTTGTGCGCCTCCTGGATGAGCCTCCTCACCACCTCCTTGATGTGCGGCCCGGGCTCGCGGGGTGGATGGGTGTACACGGACACCCGGGTCACCCCCTTGTAGACGCCGCTGCTGCCCGGCCAGCCGATGTCCAGAGACGGCACCTCGGTGTCGGACATCTGGGGCCAGTAGGTGGAGTGAACCCCGGAGTCCGCGCTGGAGGACCCTTTGGACTTCTCGTGGTCTCCGGTCTCGGAGTCGCTGTCGGTGTCGTACTCCTGAAAGGTTTTCCGGATGAAGCGGACCTCCCGCGCGGACAGAAAGTCCTTGATGTTGTCCTCTTTGAGCCGCATCTTGAAGGCGCCGTCTCCGTTCCTGAGGAGCTGCTCCAGGGCGGCCCGCTGCTCCTCGCTGTAGTAAAACTCCGGTCTGGACTCCGGGACCTTCTCGTTGACGTGCTCGTCGTCCAGGCACAGCAGCTGAGACTCCGCCATGACAGATTCAAGTTTCCCCCGCGGTCGCTCCCGGTCCGCTGCTCGCCTGCTCAGGGATACCTGTGCGCGCAGGTAGGCAGGTGCGCAGGTGAGAGGCAGGGGGCGGGACGTAGCGGCGTAAAGCCCATCACTTTATCACACTTCCTGTTAGAAAACCTTCAAAATAAAGTTACATTTCGCGACACCGTGTCTCCTGAACTCACTAACCCGATATAATCCGATATGTTTACACCTTTCTAATGCAAAGTAACTAAGCACATTTACTCAAGCACATCTCTAACTAAAATACTGTACATTTTACTCTTATATTTACTTTTATATTCAAGTGGCAGCTTGTTACTATATAAAACCTTTGAGTATCTTATTTTTTTTTTTTTATTTAACAGCTAACGTTGAGCTTTGAACTGAAACAAGCGTTGTGCCGGTGTCGTCACCACCTCTCTCACCATTTCCACAGAGCGAACAATCAGCAGAGGAATTACAGATGAAAAGCATCATCAGTTGCAGTCTGACGACAAAACATGTTCAGAATGAGCTGAAACAACCAGCTCCAACAGCAAAATCCTACTTTAACATCAAAGCACGAGTCCTAATAATCATAAGATAATGTGTATTACAGTATAACTACATAAACTTACAGATACTCTGTGAACATGATTTATTATTTCTAACACTATTTTCTCAGAGTGGTATTAGTACTTTTACTTAAGTAAAGTTAAAGCCACCTTTACTTTCTTTTCTCACGGTAAATATCTTATGGAAAATACTTAAAATACACTATTTTAACCAATACTGCACATTCTGTGTATTAATAAACAGACGGTGGAAAGGAACACGCACAAGTACTCAAGTACTGTACACTTTAAAGATTTTACTTTTCATGCTTCTTCACTTTCAGAGAGCCACTGTAGTTTTTACTCATTTACATTTAACTGAGATTTTCATATAGAGATTTTATATCAAAAGTATGTTAGAGTATGAGGAACATCATGAAACACAGAGAATGTGACTTGTTTTTCATTTCTTTAAACCTATCAGATGTCAAACACCACCCATGACGTGTTTCATGTATTACTTTAACCACACTTTAACCACATTTTCCCGATGAAACGTCTACGCTTTAACTTCTGGAGGAGTTTTAAAGGAGGATTCTTGATCTGCTGCACTGGTTCTTTTACTCTGGTGAAGGTGTGACTTCAAAAAGAAACGACCACAGATTAAAAGTTGATGCAAACTTCAGGACGTGATGATTAAAAATGGTTTTAGTGTTTGCAGATGGTGTAGCAGCCTCCTCCAACCCTGCATCTGCTGCTTTCTGTGAATCCGCCGTCTTTGTTTTTGTAAACTGGATTTAAACAGCAGGACTTCTCGGTAACCTGGTTTTGTCTTGAATGGTTGATGTGGCGGTTACGGTAACAACAGAGGGTGTGTCGTCAGCTGCAGGTGAAAATAAAAACTAAATGGTGACAGAGAGTCAGAAAAGAGAGCGTGAGCCTGTTTGATTCACTAATTAATGAAGAAAACTGTCAGAACGTCTCTAAAAATGAATGATTTTAATTAACAGTATAAATTATAGGCGGTCAATTTCATGCTGCATTCAGGTGATGAAAGATGAAAAGAGTCCTGTAACCACGTCATGTGCACACACAGTGGGTGTGTTGTTTTGATCTGCCCACATGTTTCTGTCTGTCAAGTGTGACGAGTGTCTGTAAGCAAGTTGCCACAGGGGTGTGTGTGTGTGTGTGTGTGTGTGTGTGTGTGTGTGTGTGTGAAACACTTTAAAAGCTATAAAATCATAAACACATCAGCCTCGGCCTAATGGCTGCTATTATGGTGCCTTAGCATCCGTTTGTAGCAACAGCTAGCCACAACTTCAGCGCGTCCTGACCCGACAGAGGCGGCCTGTGAGAGCTGAGCTGTGTGTTGTGTGACGTGTTGCTGCCACAGGTCAGAGATGTGCAGCTATGAACCGTTTGGTTTCTGATCTTTCAGAGACGCTGAGCTACGGTTTCTGTCCTCCACAGCAACAAACTCTGCACAGCTCCGCTCTCCAACGCTCACTCACGTCTCCACAGACGTCTTCCTGCAGCACAGCAGCTCTCACAGCTGTCACCAGGTTTCACAGACACACACAGACTCTGGTTCATCATGTTAAGGCCCAACAAACTGAGTCTGTCACAGACACAAACAAACACTTTAAGTGGATTTTTGTGCTTCAACGTGGCAGATGTGGATTAAACTTGATCATTTTAATCAGTAAGTCACATGTTTTTTAGGACAGGTGGGGAACAGGTGCTTCATTCAGATGCAGGCTGTGCTGCTTTTATTTTGAAGGTTAACTCTCCTACTTCTGGTTTGTTTGTGGCTGCAGCTGTGATCTTGGCTGGAAAAATCACCTCAAAAACATTAAAATCAACTTCAGGCTTCTGCAGAAATATGAAAATAAAAGAATCTAATGTGGTTCAAATGGAAAAAAAAAATCTTAAGTAGGTTTTTGGAAGAATTTCATCACTCAGAGTTCAGTTTACATTAGATTAGATTCAAATATGTGATCATTCGTTTTTTATTTCCAACTCAATGAGCAGCGAGGAGGTTACACGTCTACTTTGAGCAGAATCTGCTGAACTATTCAGATAAAACCTGTCGTGGTATAAAAATATGAGCACACTAACAACGTGAGCAGCAGCGGCAGGCGAGCACTTTGAAAATAAATACTCTGCTGTCAGACGTGTCAACACGGCCGCCGGCACACATCAAATGTTCAGCAAGCACCACACTGAGTGGCAGCATATACATGTGATTATTATCTGAAAACACTGACTGACTCCGTCTTTGTGCACCGGCATCCTGATGAGTCATTGACTGCTCGGTGTTCATGTTCAAAAACACGATGTGAGGGCCGGCGCAGCAGCAGCAGCCACGGAGCGAGTCTGCGTGCGTCGCCCCAGGGGTGTTTTCTCACAGCTGGGTGGTGTAGTTGGCAGGAAACAGCCCGCTTTTCCCACGCAGCCTCCCTCTCCACCACGACGGATCAGAGCGGTCCAGCACTTCGATGATGTCCCCGGCGCAGAAGCCGAGCTCGTCGTCCTCCTCCGCTGTGAAGTCGTACAGCGCCTTCACCTGCATCAGCGACGGCCTCTGAGAGGCAGCAGACAGAAAGACAGCGACCATCAAGCCCCGACACACGACTCCATAAACACAAACATGTTTACATATAGTATTTCCCCTTTACTTTGTTGAAAGAGCTTCTTGGAAAGTAACTAAGAACAGTTTTGCGGTACATCAGGTGACTTTTCAACTACTTTGTACTTAATTATTAAACGTTTTCCTCTGATTCGTTAATAAAATAAATAAATAACAATAATAAAATTTTACTTTTGATACTTTTTTACTTTTACTTAAGTATGAATGTGAATGCAGCACTTTCACTTTCAGTATCGCAGTGTTTCTACTTAATGATCTAACACTTATTCTTCTGTCTTATTGTTTGTACTGAAGCAGCACAGTGTCGCTGCTGTGTTTCCGTGTACTAAACATGGACTGAACGATGTTTCACACATCTGTGGACGTCAAATGTTGAAGGAATGAAGATGAATGGAATGACGATGTGACGATGCAACAACCTCTGGGAACACATTAAGTTATGTAAATATAGAAATGACAGAAATTAGTTTTTTAAGAGCACAAACTGCTAATTTAAGCTAACGTGTTGGAGTGTGAGGTCATGAATTAGTAACCACTGCTACACTGACTAAATGAGTCAGTAAATGAATCAGTTAATTAGTCACTGAGACATGATTCCAGCTCTGGTTTCAGACTGTATGATTGCACATTGAGCATCTTTGTGTTCAGGAGTGTTTCCGGGGCTACAGCGGGGCTGACCTGAGGCATGGGCATGCTTTCTGATGTGCGACGGGAAGGAAAAGCGGAGCTGATGGGGCTGTTTCTGCCCGTGTGACCAATGGTGTGAGCTCGCTCCTCCAGACCCATTCTCTTTGCCTGGAAAACATGGAGAACACTTTCCATTCAGCTGCTGCTTGGGAAACATGGAGTATTTTAACTTATGTGAAAAAATATAAATAACTGTGAGTCTCAGCCGAAAGCGTGTTGGCAGTGAGCTGCTGTGACTCTGTGTCAGAGTGTTCGTACCAGCTGGTTGTGAGGCTGGTCTGAAGCGCGGCGCGGTGAAGCGGTGACGGCTGCAGCTGCGCTCCGTTGCTCGGGCAGACTTCCCCTCTTTACCTGCGAGAAGGAAACACACACAGGAAGAAGTCAGCGATGCTCTGCGACATCAAAGTGCATCAGGACCTACTGCAGAGCAGCAAATAAAGACAAACAAAATGGTTTACGTTCATAAATCACCTGACGTGCAGCAAATGTTCAGACCTGAGGTGAGAGGCGGATGAATTAATAGACCAGACTGACAATTAATCAGAGATCGATGATTCTTTTGGGCTAATTAATAACTTTTACTGCAACATTTCCTGCCTGCAGACTCAACTGATTTTCAATATCTTTTGTCTCTTGTGGCTAAACAGCTGTTTGAAGAATGAATACTTTAATACAGTAATACTGAAGAGAACCAGGCTGTATTGATGATTTATCAGACTTTTGTCACATTTCCTGTCTCCGTCAATCTTCTTTGGTTTCTTCTCCCCCTGTTTTTACATTAAACACCTCTGAGTTTCTGATTTTTGCACTGAAAATGTAAACTCTGCCATCTTTAGTATTTACAACCATTTTATTTAGTGTGAAAACGCAACAGGGTAGAGAGTAACCGTACCAGACTGACTTCATCTGAACTTGTAAACCTGCAGTGTGGAGACGTTTGTCTCCTCCTCCTGGCAGCGAGATTAATTACACAAATGCTGTTTCTGACAAAAGCCTCCATCATGGTCATAGCTGCTTTAGCCCACTCAGTTGCTATGGTTACTCAGCCACCAACAGCCAAACCAGCGGATGTAGACATGTCAAACACATCACTGCCAGAGCTGCATCGAGGGAACGTCGCACCAGATTTAAAAAGAAGAAGCACTGCGTGAGTCATTTATCTTTATAGACCAAGCAACTGATTAACTGGGAGGACTTCCTGTAAATTAACCAATAACCAGACAACAAGTGGAGTTATTTCCACAGAATAACAAAACAAAATATTTTAAAGTAACCGACCTCAGCAGGAAACTGTGACGGCAGTTCGACCAAGCTAACTGTACTCACTAGATACAGCTAACTGTACTTTTGTACAGCTTGTACAGTTAGCTTGTACAGTTAGCTTTTGTACAGTTAGCTTGTACAATTAGCTTTAGTACAGTTAGCTTGTACAGTTTTGCAGGCGTCTAGAAGGAGGCTATTTTCTGTGTATCTAGTGAGTTTATATCTGTTTTTAGTGATTTAATCCTGTCTTGTCTGTTGTGTCAAGGTATTGTGTGATCTATACGTAAATAAATTATTTAGCAGCCGCGTTGAGCCGAAGCGTCCCTCACCGACTGGGCCGTGGACGGGCTCCTGCTGTCCAAGCTGCCGTCGTTGAGGTAGATCTCCCTGGTTTTGGAGATGGACGTGTTCTTGTAAAACTCCACCAGCTTGTTCAGGGAGGTGAACTTCTCGGACCACAGGAAGTAGTGGCCTTTGTTGTCTTTCATCACTTTGAAGTGCTGAACGTCGCTCTCGTGTCTGAGGGAGGATGTGATGCATGTACACAAGAGGAAAGTGTTGGATTAGCTGCACCTGGACAACCAGCTGAACACCTGAACACCTGAACATCTCCTGGGCCATAATGGAGAAGGTGCAGTTTGAACCTATCCACTTAATGACTGCTGAGGTAAACTAAGCTGCCTCTGTCCTGTTTAGTCTGCAGCTGCTGCAGCAGCTCTCTTCTGTAAATACGCCGAGCTTTGCAGAAATTGCATCGCATCAGAGACAAGTGAGAGGGCGGGATGATGAGTCACAGTTTGCCTCCTTCATGTGTGCAGCGGGGAAATATTGGCTGTCTGACGGTTAAATTGGGGAAATGAGTGTTACCTGGTCCTTTAACAGATTTCAGTCACAGTTTTAAACAACAGAAAACCAACGACTAGATCAGGAATAACACTCTGCTATGAACTGAAGTTCAACTCCCTGACTGTGAGCTCCTCATCTCATCACTAACAAAGCTGCTGTCGGCTTTTTGTATTATTTACGGTCTCATTGTAAACAACAGGTCGATAACAAGCAAAATGGTTAATTATTGATTCATCATTTCTGGCTGATAAGTCTGAGTCGAGTTAAAGACACTGACGTTTGATTTTGTCGCACAAACCTTCCTCTGGAGACAAAGCTGACGTATTAAACAATTCTTCAACTGCTGCGTGTTTTGTTATTAAGCTAAATAGCTAAAAAAGGCTACATACATGATGCCAAAGCTAAAGCACCCTGCTAGCATCCCAGAGGAAAGGATGGAGATACAATCGTTCTTGTGTTGCAGCGATGGGCTCATCAGAGAAATGTACGATCGTGTTATTTTGCTCCAAAACAAACAAACGTTCACGTTTTTAACCTGCGTGCTTTTAATTTTAAATACTATGAGAGAAAAAGCTTTGAGGAGCTGCAAACAACAATGTCTCTATGGAGGGAACATTTGTCAAGCATAAAACATCCTTACATCAAATAAGGTGTCGAAGGAAACGTCGCTCTGATGCCCCAAATTCTGAACGTAACGGCAGTTTATTACTGTTTAAAACGTTTTCCTCTGTTTTGTTTTGATTATTTTGATCATGAAAGGTTAAAAACTAAACTTCATGGAAGCTTCGTTCATATTTAATGTATTTTACACAGCAGGATCACGCAGTTGCTCAGCTATGACTTTAAAACACTCAACGTATCTCCTGAATCTGACTGAACTTCCTGTTTAAACATGATGGGTCTGTGACTCCACAGCCTGTTTTCGCTCACCTGACGGAGATGGAGAAGTCTCCCGGGGAGCTCTGACACCCTCGGATCACAAAGTCTCCCACGCCTTTGTGCCTCAGGAGTTCCTCTGCCGCGCTGCGACTGGCGTTCTCCTGAAACCACCTGGATACACACACACACACACGCACACACACACACACACACACCACAGTTTTACATAACTCTCTGTAGAAGCTCAGAAAAGAAAGACCAGCCCTGTTCATGGTCTTTGGACTGTTATTTAAAAGTTACAGAGGCACAAACATCATTAAAATGTGTTTTTCATATGTTGTTGCTCTGTTTAATCTGTTGTCACTGAGATACTGGGATCTTAAAACACTGAACTTATGCTTTAGTGAATTTGTGAAGGCTGAATGAGGGTTACACGTCTCACCTCGGAGTCTGCATGTCGATGTAGTTCTGAGGCACGAATCCTTCCTGCCCGTTCATCTCTGCTTTGTACCACTCATCCTGTGGACTCAGAATCTGATCAGAGGAAGAGGAAGAAACGAGGCATCATGTACAGACGATTAAAAAAGATTTTGAGCTGAGAAAATCATCCAGCCATCGACACACTCTGACCTTCAGTATGTCGCCCTTTCTGAAGCTGAGCTCGTCGTCTGCTGTTGCATTGAAATCGTACTTTCCTCTGGCCTCCATCGGGACCGGCTCGAGTGTCAGAGAAGGGTTAGCGAGCGTAGAAAAGTCTCAAAGAGTCCACAGTAAGTGTTTCTATGCAGGGACAAAGAAAAATTAAAAACTGAGACGAAAAACTAGGATTTCCTCTGCAAACATGTCACTTCACAGCGCACGTTGGAGAAGAATGTGATCTGCAAGAGCTCGGAGCTGCTCCTCTCTGAGGTGTCGACGCGCTGAAGAGGCAGCACAGTTTGTAGAGTGATGCTCCCCATCTGCGGTTCTGGGAGGGTCATGAGATTAACTTTAGGAAGTCAAAAGATGATTTGTGACTGTCTGTCATTTAGACGGAAATATTACGTATAACACAGGCTGATTTTGCACCTTGTCGACTCTGAATAATCAATAAAGCGGTGACAAAAGTGTAGATGACGATTATCCCACAAAACTTTATTTATACAACCTCTTTAATACAAATGAATGCAAGTGTTTTACAAACTTATTAAAGGATCAGTTCAACATTTTAGGGAACTTATAAGAGTTAGATGAGAAAATTGGCGCCATTCTCAGGTCTGTGCAGGAAATATGAAGAGCGGCTTAACAAATGTCACGTTTTCTGGGTTGTATCTCTATCACTTCTTATAGAGCTCCATATACTGACAGACTTATCTAGGACTGAGGGAGGGTAAAGCTGTGAAACAAGTGGTCACAGGTCCACGCTGCATAACAATCATTTTGTGTTGCGTAGATCTTTAACGTGTAAACATTTCACACACTTCCAGGGCAATAAAACGTCACCAAACTGTGTTTTTGGAGCTCAAATGCTCCAGAACACAAACATCAGGGTAAATGAAAATGTGAAAAGTGCAGAGGTACGCACAGCGCTCCATGTCAAAGCTTCAGCGGGGTTTCAGAGGGGCTGCATGTGAACATCACACACCAGCAGCTTTAATACTTCAGCTCCTGGTTAACAAACTGTATGTGCTCACTTGCGATGCAGCTGTCGGTTTGCAAACCCTCGACATGAATGAAGAACATGGAAATTAGAAAGAGTCACAAATATCACTTCCTCATTTGCCACTGTTTACCCACAGATATACAAACAGCACAGCGCGCAGAGTTTAGCACAGCATTACTGAAAATGGAGTGAAACGCGTGCTGGACGTTACATTAGGTTATTTTCCCACAGACGTGAATTAAACCTTCCCTCTGTTTGTGGTTACGGAGTGAAGGATGTGGTGAATAAAAAAAAAAACGTGCTTCTTGCAGCTGTAGCGCGCTGTGCAAGCTTCCAGCTTTCTACTTTAAACTCAAGCAGCGTAGATGGAGATACACTGCTGTGAAACACAAACATCCCCTAATAAAAAGATTCACACGCACACGCCCAGCTCCTAAAATAAACCTGAAATTAGTTTTGATCTTTTTAGGGTAACGGACCGTAAACATAGCTCTTTTTGGACCGAGGGGTCTGGGTGGTATTAGAAAACAGTTTAAAAGTAAAATTAGGATTAAATGAAGTAGAAAAAAGGTCAGGATGGGTTGAAACAATGAGTAAATAGCTCAAATGCTGCCATTTAAATGGTAAAATGCTAAACGGTGAGCTAAAATGATGAAGACATGGTTAAAGTAGCTGCCTGAGCGTCGGACATAAACAGTAGAGATAGTGGCCAAATGTCATTGATAAGTGATGTTTGTTATGGTCTCTGCTGAATAATCCACATGTCAAATGACAATTAAACTACATTTACACGCCTGCTCCTGAGTGAAAGGTACAAGAACGCTCAAGTCTCAGTTTCCCCTTGAACATGTGTCTGTATTTTCAATAATCTTAGGATTTTACTTCTTTAATCTGAAGGTGTTGCAGCACTCATCTCGTTGTGAAGGACAGAAGTACAGTGCTGACCTGCTTTGGTGCTGATTTTGCTGACCAGGATCAGACTCACTGTTGACAGAGAGCTGATGAGCCTCGCTCCCGGCTAACTCATCAGCACTAGCATCACTTTACCGACTCAGGCAAAGATGAAGCTAACGTAAACAGCTAAAGTGATATCAGAGAAAGGTGAATCACTTTTACTTTAACTGAAAACATGACACGATCTTTTATACTGAGAGTTTAAGTTCAATTTTAATGTAGAATAGCTGAAATAGTTTGTTAAAAGTATTATATTAATAGCAAAACAGGTAAATTTGAGGAATAGTTAGCCTTATTGTGGGGGTACGACGGACCAATCAGGGCAGATTTTTGGCTTTTTTCTAGTTCACATTTGGTTTATTAAGCAAGCCAACAAATACTACAAGGCCTCCTGCTGACAGTCTTAAGAACTGACTGACAGTCAGCTCAAACAGTCAAACCTTGTCCCTAAAAATCACAATAACTAAGTCAAACACACATTTTCCCTTAAAGTTCACAGGAGGGGATTTCAGGATGTAGCGTACTTGTTTCCTCAGCCGCGATTCGCTCACATCATTGTGTTTTTCAGAAAACTTCTGTATTTAAAGTGGAAAGTGGAAGTGGGAGCCTTCCTACATTGTTCTTATATGAAGTCCTGACTGGTTTGGTTTGAATCAACTTTAACTGCTTGTGTTCATGTGGGGACAGATCTCAAACACCACATCTCTCATCTTTCTGTCATTTCACTGGGTTTAATCGCAGCCTCCGGGACATTTGCACTGTAAAACAGCTGAAGCTCCAGATGTGACCTTGGATCTCATCACTCAGTAGATTAAGTCGTAGCTGAGACGAGCACTTCTGAACTAATTTCACCCTCATTACTAACTGCTATATACCTTCTTGCTGCCAGCCCCCTGTTCTTAAATACATTAACATCAAAAAGAAAAACTGTGTACGCTGGCACTCGGGCCTGCTTGCGATCGAAGCGGCGCTTATTGGCGTTTGTGACAGTGTAGAATTCAACCACAGAGGAGCTGATGGCGAGTTGGTCAGCATTTCAGCAGCACAGTGGTTTTCCTGTACTTGTACCACATAATATTGGTGTGCTTAAACAATGTTTGAAATGTTGTTTATTTGCACAGACAAATAGAGACAAATACAGACCTGTAGGCAGTGGCTGCAGGTAATAGTTGTTTTCATACCTGAGACATTTTTGAATAACGTGTCCGTTGTTTTGTGTTATTTCTTCCTCTGCACAGCATTTTCTTGACTTCTAAGTGAATTGTTGGGTCAATAAAATAACCATTAGAAGCTCCCACGTGGCTTCAAACGTCACATTTTGTCCCGACCATCAGTCCAAACCCCAAAAGATATTCAGAACACTTTCACAACGGCAAGGACTATCACCAGATATCGGAATTTCAGCAGCACGATCGCAGACTTCACGCTCTGTGTTTTACTGAAAAGCAACATTTAGGAAAGTTTTGCAGATTCATGTGCTCTGTAGACTGTTTGTGTGAGGAAGCTGTTCAGTTTCTTTTCGAGTGGATTCATTCGAGAAGATAATGAAGATATCTTTCATCACTTGGCACATCAGCATGCGGGCATTTGCCACAATGTTAACAACCAAGTGCAAATAACAATAGTTTCAGTTGTGAAATGAAGTGTTGCTTGCAGTGTTGCATTAAGTTTCACTGCCTTAGGGAGGAGGGCTTCTTTTTCATTTTGCACCTGCATCATAAACAGCACGGCCTGTGTGCAGACTCCCATGAGAGCAGAGAACAACCACACCGCTGCGCTCCGTCTTACATACCTGTATGTATCGTCAGTTGATGTATTCAGAGTGTGAAAGGTAAAACTGCTGCAGCAAAATGATGCATCAGTGTGTAAACTGCTCGACGTGGAGCTAGTTTGAATTACTGCATAGCTCATTTAATGCAGTGGCTCCCAAACCAGGGCTCGAGTCCCTCCAAACGGTCACCAGATAAATCAGACGGGTCACAACATGATTAGTGAGACAAGTGTATGTAAAAATTGATGATTTGATTTTAATATTTGCTTTTTTTGTGAGGAGAGAAGGGCACTGTTAACAAGTCATATGACACATATAAGGAGCGCTGTTGTTGATTATACTTCTAGCTATTGATTAATGATTACAGGATTAATTAGCTCACCTCTGTTGTCATATAAAACAACTTTTTGATGACAAACTAGTAAATTCAGACAACAGCTGGTTGATTAATCTAATTAATTAACAAATTTGTGACTTTGTGGCTGACTGCAGGTCAACTCATTCCCTCAGCGCTCTTGCGTTTCTTTGCACCACAATGTGCTGAAGGGTGTGTGCACCGTGTTTGCAGGGGATGACATGAGGTCGCTCTCTGACGATGACCTCTGACAATACATATCTGTCAGGACCTGTGACACTGTTGGTGATTTTCTATCAGCTATGACCTCCATTAGCCACCCCTCTAACACCAACAATAGCTTTTCAACTCACTTCCCCAAAGTGAGGGGAGTAAAAACGTGCCGGTGGGAACGAAGAAGACAAATCGAGCCCCAGGATCCAGTAAACAAAGGCGTGAATTACAAATAAATATATAACTTATGTGTGATACAACCAGATCAGAGGGCAACCTGCTGTAGATACCCATGTAATAGTTTAAAGTTAGTTTTAAAAGTTAATATCCTTAATGTGATGATGTTAGCTGTAGCTGTGCAGATGCTGGGATGATTTCCAGGAGGGCTTCACTGAACTCAAAAGTGTATTATTATAAAAATGACAGTAAAGACTTAGTTTTAGTTGACGTGAAGATGGAGAAGTGAGAAATGGAGAGAAAGAGGAAGAGAGCTGAGGCGTTACTAAAATGAATCTTTTTTTTTTAAAGGAAGTCTGGTGTTTGCTTTTTCTGAAGTTTTCTGATGTGTAACCAAAAGTGTTCATCTTACCTTTCCTGCTCTCCGGAGTGGAGCTGAACCTGAGGGGGCTTTATTCTAAGGCTGGACCTCCTCTCCTTCCCATGTGTGAACACAGCGGCATATTTGTAGTCCCAGAAATGTTCGCCTGGACGGATAAAAGTCTCGGTTTCGGTGAGGAATGCTGTCCTGCTCTGGTGAACGGGCTGAGCTCGAGTAAAGACGGAAGATATGATAGCTCTGCAGTCCGCTGCTCTGACGCTCCTGAGCGACGGGTCCCGCCTTTCTTCAAAGTAAAGCCAACAGAAGAGGTCACGTCTTTCTGCATTTTCAAAATAAAACTCCACCCGCTGCAGCGCGTAATGCACTTTACCAACTCTGAATAATTAAAGAGGTTCGACAGTTTGGGACATAGCTCAATCACTTTCATACTTTCTCAGAGTTTAATAAGACCTGTCATGCCACTCTCCTGCCTCTCCGTTTAAATTTGAAGCTTTATAAGGAGGAGCCGGTTAGCCTAGCTTAGCTTGGTAACCGGAAATGCGTTGGATTGCAAGCCTAGCTCGGTCCAGTACCATAAAATACAACTACAAACACCACCAATAAACACATTTGGCCTGTATTTTGTTTGTTTAATGGCCACACACAAAAAGGAAATGTAAAAAATAGCTTCTTTCCCTCTTAACCTTTCTTTGGATTTGCCTTTTTGTGACTTCCGGTTGTCTCCGCTGGCTGCCTAACAACTGCTTCCATGCAGAAAGTAACCAGAAAGTAACCAATTAGCAAATAAAATTAAAAATGTAAATAGCGAATTTGACCTATTACCTATTGGGGTACCTATTACCTTTGGGGTCAATTTGACCCCAGGCTGTTTCAGCTGTATTTAAACATATTAGACATGTCCACATTTTACACACATTTGTTGTGGTTGTTTTAGATGATACTGGGCTCATTATAACATCCAGTTTCATAATCTTCAAAATTCAACTTAACGTAAATTAGACTTAGCAACGTTTTCAAAAATCCAGCATTGGCGAATAAGTAAAAAGCACTGTACAAACTGTATCCCTAAAATCACTTTTAAAGATCACTAGTTAACACCAATAACACCTCTTCATTCTTAACAAAAACTTAAAACAACAATTTGCTATTTACATTTTTAATTTTATTTGCTAATTGGTTATTTTCTGCATGGAAGCAGTTGCTAGGCAGCCAGCGGAGACAACCGGAAGTCACAAAAAGGCAAATCCAAGAGGTATTCTTGATGCATAAGGGGGTCATAAAGTGCTTGACACATAAACTTAGGTAACAATTGTAATTATGATCATTTTCTGGAGGTTTAAACTGCTGGGGTCAAATTGACCCCAAAGATAAAAGATGTTAGTAAATTTGAAGGTAACAGGAGGGTTAAAAAATGTTTGTCTTTAGTCGAAAACCCAGCTCAAATACATTTTTTTTCTCAAGTAGAGTATTTCTATAATTGTTCAACATGTCTGGAAGGGATTCAAACTGTTTGATAATTCTGGTAGACTTTGCATCTATGTAGGCTAACATTTTTTTATATTTATACAATATGTACACATTTATTATATAATCTTATGTAATTTTATGAAACACTTTTACATATGGTATAAAAAGCACTTTTGAACAGAGGCTGAAAATGGCCGTGCTCATAATTCTTCTTCTGCGGAAACAGGACACATGTACGGAAGCCGACAACGGCCTATTTTGTTTAAACGCCGTGATCTGCAGAAAGCAAAGCTCGTTTTCATGTAAAAACAAATTTAAACCATCCTTCTGAGCCTCTGTAACGAAGGCAAAATTAACTTAAATTTCGATTTAATGTATCTCCCCTTGTGAAAATCTTTTAGTTATAATTATTTGTCATGTTGTGAAAACGTAGTGCACACATTAGACTAGGATATGCATTGGACAAATTCTGGACAAATTGATCCATTAATAAAGATTGTATTTTATTGATGACAGGCAATGAGCATAATGAGGACTGGAATGTTTTCTCTAACAGAAAATATCTCAAAAGGACACAATGCAATTTCTGTGTGTGTCAAATGAAGTGACAATCAGTTGCTGCAGAGTCAGCCATCTATGCGTGCTGTTTTGATAGACCTCATCTCTGTTTTCCTGCGATAATGAGCAGATTATCTTATGTCAAGATAACAAAGCCTGTTGTCTTGTGATAGTGAAATAATTAACAGCATTAAATGGCTTCCATATGGGGAATATGTTGAATTTCTATAACAGCCCATTAACGTTAAACTGTTTTTACCTATTATTTGGAAAGATGAGTAGTAACAAATTTCTCAACCAGTTTATCAATTTTTTTCTTATCAGTATGTCTTTCTGTGGTTAATTCAACCCAGCTTCCTCATTCTTTTCTTCGTATTTCATCTTATCCTTCCTCATCTGTGAATGATTTATCAGTGGAAGCTCACAAATAATAGTCAGCACTTGTGTAACAGCAGTGAAGTTGCACATGCTTGCAAGAAAACACACATATACATTAAATAAACTCCTTAATGATTTAGACCCCAAATTTATAAACATACAAGTTTGCACATTGATGATTATTTGATCCTTATTTATACTCTTACAATTAACTTTAATTTCAAGTTCGGTTAACATGCTTCAGTTTGAAATTCCTACTTGGGCTGTAGGATTCAATAACACTGCAGTGACTGTGCAGCTAAATGCTTTAACCGTGTTATCTGTTATAAACTGTCTGCTTCCCCTTTTTTAACAATAGGAGTAAACGTGAAATTACAATACATGTCTTGAAAACTACTTGATTTGTAGTGTTTTTATATCCTCTCACGCTGTTAAATGGCAGCAGCTGTGTCACGGCATCATTGACATTTTGCTAATCAGTGAGCTTTTATCTTAACGAGGTGTTATTTTACATGACAGAAAATCTGATTACCTCCAGGGCTCGACTGCTTCATGGAAATGTTAAATTGGTGTCAGTCTGTGTTGCTTCATGCAGCTACAAATCAACTTGTCTGCATGTGAGCGCAACGTATAAATCAGTAAGAAAGAAATAACTGTCAAAGTTTCATATAAATGTCTTTGAAATGCCGCTGTTGAGTTAACTAAATGTTTACTTAAGTTTTTTTGGCATGATTTTAGATTGATCATTGCGTTTGGAGCAGCTGGAGTAGCTGTACACAGAATAGTAGATGTAACTGGGGTTTTTTTTAGCATTTTCCATCAGATATGATGTTATTTTTAACTCACACACATCATGAAGTTCATCAAACATACAGTCCCTCCCTTCCTCATTTACATTTTCTTCTTTGCTTTTCTTCTCAATGCGGGTAAATAAGACTAAGTAGATAGACTGAAGTACACTCAGTGTGTTATCAGAGCTGCACAGCACAAAGAGGACGCTTGCAGTAAAGATGCGAGTCTGACCTGAATCTCGTTGTCTTCAAACCGCTCGCTCTGCACAACAGCTGCAGGTGGTGCTCACTCACATCCGCCTCTCAGCCTCTTACTGAATACCGCAAAGAGGGTGTGTGTGTGCATGTGTGTGTGTGTTAGAGAGAGAGAGAGTATACTTTAAAAGATAAACTGGTAACACTTTCTACTGCACCCACACCTGTAATGTGTTATGCTCTGCTTATAGCACTGTAAAGTTATAAATGTGCAAAAATAAAAATAACAATAACAAAAATACATCATAAAGTATTTCATAATGACTTGTAAGATTAAGTAATGCTTCATAACGCCTGTTCACTCATTGACTTAGTTAACGAGTTGGTTTTTTTATCATAATTACTAGTAATGCAGTATGATGTGATTTTAAGCAAATCAGGGGGCTTTAAGCAAATTCCAATAGTTTCTGTGGTAAAGGCATGCAGAGCTGTGTAAAGAACACTGACTGGGTGCACTGTGAGAAAGCAACCACAGATAACAGCACTGTAGGCTACCTGACTCACATACAACATAAGGAAACTCAGCAGATTAGTGTCAATGACCCACAGCTCTTTCCCCATTAATATATTTTGATATATCATCTTATTATAAGATAGTTTACTTTAACAGAACTTCTTATCTCTGTCTAATGTTGAATATAATAAGGGGAGAACAAATTGAGGATATTAATTAAATGAAATAATCCATTTCTGTCTGTATATGTATTGTATTTTGCATTAACATGACAATGTAGAAGGCTGATTTCTTAAGCAAATGGCTTTATTAAAGACTCGATTTCAGTTCAATGTTCAAAAAACTGTTTACATATCAGCACAAATCTGAAACACATACACCAGTGTGATACAGATAGGTCTGCAATTAACAAATACCAGCCAATAATTAGGCCAGGCTGTTGTCTAAAGTCATCTGAATGTTATCTACCAGTCATTAATGTCACTGTCATAGAGACAGGAAGTATTTCAGTTAAGTGTATTTAGCCTCCGGGGTCAAAGCACAGTGCATATTTACACACAGTACCTGTGATATTAGAATAAATCTATGATGTCTGTTTCTATCTCTGACTGTTGATCTTAGTTGCTGTAGCTGACAGATCTACACATTCAAATTCTACATTTTCAGATAACAGGACAGCTGTATCACATCAGCTGCTGCACAGGTGTTGGTTGATGAGTTGCAGCTTGTTGCAGTTCAACCTTCCTGCCACTGGGTGGCGCTCTTGGTGTATACACTATGTCGCTTGTGTTCTTCATCTTCTTAAGGGTAAATCAAACGAACTTTCTGTCATCTTCACTGGTGGATACATGTCAGACCAGTTAACATTTGTTGCTGCAAATATATATTTTTTTAATAGTGGCAGTTTTAGTGGCTTTTAGTGGTCAGTGTATTTGACATTTGGACTTCCATTATGGATATCTGAAGTGGTTTTATTATTCTTATTATTCTGGATATTTGAAATTAAAATTGTGACTATTGGACTATTGGACTTTAGTTATCAATTGTTTCCTCGTTGACATACTGTTGCAGGTATCCAAAATGTTCATTCTGCGCATTAAGAACGCATTTATTTATAAGCAGGACAGCACCTGTAGGAGTTTGAGTAAGGGAGAAACAGGAGGTCACTGAACAAACTGCTCTCCACCTTGGACAGTCCATCCCACCCCTTCCATGACACACTAAAGCGACAGCAGAGCTTTCTTTCTAACAGACTGATTCAGCTCCGCTTTCGTAAACAACACTTCAATAAGTGATTTCTTCCATCTGCAATAAGACTCTACAACAGCTCGCCACTGTGTGACAGATGAGACATCTGTGTGACATCCTCATCTGTTTACTCTGTTTTTCCTGCCTAAAACATCACTCGATTCTTGCACTTATTTATGTAAATATGTAAATATCTTAGTTCTACATTCTATAGTTATCTTATTTCGGTTTTTATCTTTTGTACTATTTTATGTTATTACTGTTGTTAGGTTATTACTGTTGCTGCTGCTGCAGTAACCAAATGTCCCTCTGGGATTAATAAAGTACTTCTATTCTATTCTATTCTATTCTATTCTAAGTACATAGCAATTAAAACATACATGAATGGAAAAAGTCATTTGTGGATACCTGATTTGACAATTGTGGATATGAAGAACATGATTATGGATATCTAACATGTTAATTTTGATCAGGAAGAATTAGATTAAATGTTTAAAAACAACCAATTTTACTTTTTAGACATTTAAAGTCATCAGTTAACTTTTGTTCTGACTAGTATAATTAAAGTTGTAGATGTTTTAAAATATATTTTTACTATGAAGAGTGTTATTTTTATTCTTGATTACCACTAGTAACTAGTGACTAGTGTACACGCACTTTTGAGCTGGAGAAATGCCCCACTTGATAAATAACATGTAATAGTAGTGAGTGTGTTTTAACTGCTCGCCATGTTTGTCCCGCCTCCTCGCGGTCCATGCGCGCGTGACGCTGCAGTGACGTCGGCAGTAGTGGCTCGTGTCTCCAGCGGCGGCTCTCGAGCTTCACTCAGTCCGCTGCCCGACGGAGTTAACGGATCTTAACGGCCGCTATGGACCGGCTCCGGGCTCGTTTTTCGCGTCGGAAACGGACAAACGACGCTTGAAAAATGTCTCAGCTTCTTCTTTTCCCGCTTTTCGTTCACTTCAGGTCGGATTTTATCCTCCAAAAAGCTAATTTGGGAGTTTTTCTGTTAACTTTTGCTGGGATTTAACTTAACGCCGCTTCATCTCATTCAAGCTAACATCTCCACAACTCTCAAAACTGTTGTCTAATGGATAAAAAGACATTACTGGAATATTTAAGTACACGTTTCTTTTGATTTTTGAGTTATTTAGAATTTTTTTTTTACTACAAGTGGACTGTTATCTTGGGGAAAAAACTCTCTCATCACTTTAGCTAGCTAGTGGTGAATAATGCTATTTTCTGGTCATCTCAGCGGTTCTCCAAGTTTTCTTGTGTTTACGTGAATTCCGAAAACAACGATGATTTCTGAGGAGAGAAGCAGCCACGCTAATAAACAAGCCCTGAACTTCCCTGTGGGTTTGCTCATCCGCTCTCCAAAGAAGCGCCTGGCCAAACTAGGGAGGAAACCCAGCAATGGATCAGTCCAGTAAGTCCTTAACTACACCTTAGGCATACACTGAAATAAACAACAAGCTCTTATTCGTGTTAAGTATTTGCTGCTATTACAACCTCTCACTTTAAGACGTGATTTTATACATTATTTCACTTTACTACTCCTCCTGTAAGTCAACTTTAAGTGGATGCACAGACATTGATTGACAAGGTGAATCACAATTAATGACTTACAGGAGTTATATTTCTAAACAAATGCATTACTAAATACTTTTATCTGCATTCAACACAAAAGTGTGTTAAAACATTTAAATGAGTAAAACTGTTAAATATGAGTTCAGCTGCAAAAACATCACATTAACGTTATAAAACAATATAACTTAAAATTGAAAGTAGCTATCAATCTGCAGCATAAATGCATGTTACGGAAAAGTTTGGAGGAAGATAGAGTTAAATGGGTGTTTTACGCTCAGTTTTATTCCTGTTACATGAGGACAATTTGCTTTTCTTTGCTGGTTTTATATCATTAGTTCACTGAAGTGCAGCCAGCTTATATAAGGTTCATTACACGTCCTCTGTGCCTGTTGAGCACATAAACTCATGTTACCCACCAAGAACATAACTTTCCACCTTTTAACATAAATAAGAAATGTAATTTAATCTTTTTTATTTACCCATAAATCACTGTGATTGACTTATTCAGACAGAGTTAAACCAGTTTGGATCTACTTACAGGTTCATATGTGACTGATTGTAATATTGTGTATATTTAAGGTTAGCACTTAACAGTATGTGTTATCTAACTGTCTTCTCCTCTGTTCCTTCTCAGGTCCAACAACTCGGACAGCACCGTCCGCTCCACAGAGAGCGTGGGAGTCCGGCAGCCAGCCAAGAGCAAAATCCGCCGCCACAATAACAGGCTGTCAACTGTTTTCAACCACAGCCCCAACCTGCGGGACAGTGGTCGCCGTGGCCAGGCGCTGGGCAGCGGGACCCTGGCAAGCGACCTCCAGGCTGCAGATGACCCTGCAGAGCTGTCCAGTCAGATATCTGTCCCCGGCATCCTGAAGATCTTCGGCAGCGACATCTGCAAGGGGACCAACTACAAGAGCGTGCTGGCCACCACACAGTCCAGTGCAAAGGAGCTGGTGAAGGAGGCCTTAGAGAGGTGAGGGGTTTGGGATGAAACGTGTGAGCCAGACGACTTCCTAGAGCTTTGGTTTTAACGGAAAAACTTTACTGAGAACCAATCAAAACCTGAAAAGACGTATGCAGAAAACGTGAAGTGATTCACTGCCTCTCTAATCTTGTTTGACTTGTTGCTTTTCTCTATTTTATTTGAGTATCTATTAAGTGTCTGTGTTTTCACTGGTCTAAAATTAGCAGATGAACCTTGTTTTGGAGGGTTTAACATCCAGTCACCCTCCTGCTGTTCCTTTTGTCTAAATGTCTACTTTTTTCATTCAGGTACTGCCTGGAAAAAGAAGATGCCAACGACTACGTCCTCTGTGATGTGATTGGCCAGACGGGCACTGATAACCAGTGGAAGAGAGAGTGTTTCCGGGTGGTGGGAGACAACGAGAAGCCACTCATGCTGCAGTCACTTTGGAAACCCAAGGAGGGCTTTTCCAGGCGCTTTGAAATCCAGCTGCGAGCGAGTGTAGAGGAGCAGAGTTTAAAGGACAGAGACACAGTCACAGCAGGTATACATGTCGGCTCACACCCTCAGAGGTTTTCTCCCTCTTCTTCCTCAGACAGCAGAGATTTTGTCTGCTCCCTTTAAACAGCTCACATCTTCCCATCTTCAGTGACGTAGACACAACTCACATCCTCACGCCTGAGTAATCAATCACTCAGTCTCTGTTGTGGTGGCATGGGGAGCCTTTATCCTTGCCTCTTATTGCAGGCTAACAGCCTTCATTGTCCAGCTTATCTCCAGCTAGAACAGGGGAGATGGCAGGCATGTGAGAGAGGTCAGGAGGAAACAAAAGCTGCAGTGAGGGACAGAGGAGGTCAGCGTGGCCCCACTCTTATCTTTGTTTTATTGCAAGGGCCCATTAGGGCCCTGTGAAACATCGAGGCAGTGGGCAGCTCTTCCCACTGGGCCTGTAGCTGCCAGAATGTGGCCACTCACTGCTGTGTTATTCTTTCTATCAGAGCTGACTTCCTGCACAGTGGGGACTGTGCAGCCCTGTTGACTTTGGCACAAGTTTGTTGTGCTTCTCTCTCTGCGTTGGATAAGTATTATTCTTTTCACTACTGATGTGTTGGAGGTTCCTGCTGATTGGACCTTAATAACAAGTAAAATTTGGTTTCTACTCTGCATATATTGCATTGGCGAATGATAATATTTGAAACTTCTTCTACATTCTACATTTCTACATTTAAGCAGAGTGATTATAGGTTTACCTGTGTGTTTAAACAGTCAGACAATCACTCTGTATTTACCTGCTTATTATACCCTGCACGGGCACGGCCGATCCACTGGCAGTTGACAGTTTTGAATTGCTACTGTCTGATGGTCCTGAAACGCACAGAAGCAAACACTCTACAGTTTAGAAACACCAAATGTATCCCAGTGGGTTTTGGTTGCATCACTTTGGTTAAAGAGTCCCAGTTGTTATGGAATAGTTTGACATTTTGGGAAATACATTTATTCCTGGTCTGAGTGAGTTGAGATGATAAATGTTGCTCTCAAACCTCTTTCTGTCGCTTTATGTTGTTTAATTTCTGCAAAAACACGTGTAAAACTAATAATTTGTGTTTTATGGGGCGTTACATGTGTCTAAGCAGTCAGCAGCCAACACGGTGTCTGGAGGTCCTCAGATAATCCTGTCCTGTCTTGAAAAAGTCATTAAATAAACTTTTTATCTAAATTAAGAAAATGTAATTTATCCATCTTTTAATATGTTTTTCTAAAAATGCATCAAGCTCTCCTGTGTGAAAGTCCACATTTCTGACGTTACAGATCGTTACCACTGATCAGATTCTCTTTTTGTTTTATACTCACACTGACCTGCTGTCAAGACCTCAAAACCTGTAGAGTCACTCTTGTACCGCAGTCCTTCTTAAAACCTACTTTAGCACAGGACCACATATATCTTCTACTCTCCTTTATACATACCTGCAGCGCAGTGCATTGCACAGATGAAACAAAAGAGAAGCAACATGTTTGTTGGTGAGACCTAAAGGTGCTAAAGTCCTTATGCTAAGCTAAGCTAATTTGCTGCTTGTTGGCAGTTAAGTGAGTGCTATGAATCCTTTAATTTGCATCCTAATAGTCTGGGTTTTGCTGAACTTTGGTGTTGCCTTGTTGTCATAAATCATTGAAATCAGAGGAATGTCGTCATCATGTCGTTCTCATGGTCATGTCACCTGCGATCCACCCTCCTCTCCTCTCACTGACCAGCGTTAACTGAAGTTTACCGCTGCAGCGTGAGTGTTTTATGCACTGGGCCCAGTCTGTCACACTGGTGCTGAACAATGTGGAAAACACCCATTTCCACAGCTGATAAGAGCAGCAGAGCTGTGGCGGGTGTGAAGCCTGGCTCTGTGGACATTCCACGGTGCTTAATGGCTCCAAATGAGCTGAATAGTGTTTGTGTTACGTCAGGCTGACAGAGCGGCTGTTGCTATCAGATAGAGGTGGTCACATCTCACTTTCCCCGCACATTTCCTCCCTTTCCTCCGGTTATGTTTCATCTGAATTGGTGCCAGGGCAGTGGAGTGCGTCTGTTTGATTGACCACAGCGATTTTATGGGGAAACTTTGGCCAGTGTTGATAATTTTTGGTTTTTGGTTATGACCTTAGCGTTATACGTTTCACTTCTTCTTTCGTTGGTTTTCTTATAAAAGCTGAAAAAGACTTTTTCTAAAACATGGCCTCATGTGACGATACCCGGTGCTCTATGTGCAACAGAATGCATTTCTCATTTAGAGAGCACAAGTCACAGATGCTAAATTAAAACTCTGATGCAGTCTTAAATTGTATCTTACTCCAATAAACATGCACGAGATCTAAAAAACAAATCCTCAAACTGTCCACGATACAAAACCAAAGACCGTTTTCAGTATTTTTGCATCTTTTTTTGACAATTTAAGTCATTTTAGAAAAAGTTCAGTATTAATCTGTATCTGCATTTATCTTCTCAAGCTTCATATTTCAGACAACAGTAAATATAAGATACAAATTATTTAGAATTTTCAGTTATGAGGATTTTTTTTAATTTGTGCAGGGTGATGCTGTTACAAGCCTGCACTGATTGATGTGTTGAGGTGTGACATCTGACGTGACATCAAACCAATATAATCTTGCCAGTATCTGAAGTGGGAATCCACACAAAAATCCCTTTCACATATATTTTGTCTGCTTCCTGAATTATACATGGTCTTTTGTCTGTTTTCATGTAAATCCCATCATGTTCCAGTCGTTTCTCTGTTGGCTCTTTTCCACATTTAACGCCCTGTCTTCTTGTCCATCCAGGCATCAACGCTCAGGCTCGTAAGCTGCAGAAGAGCCGCTCCAGAGTGACCTCGCTGTTTGTGGACGGCAGCGGCGAGGACGTGGATGGACTTGGGATCTGGAGGAGTTTGAGTGAGATGGATCTGTCCGCAATGGGGAAGGAGGCCAACCGGGCCCGGCAGAGCGCGCTCAGAGAGGATCCCGAGGCCGAGGCCGACAAGGAGGTGCTGAGGCTCGGGATGGAGAAGGAGGAGACAGAGAGCAGTGACGACAACACCACCCAGTACTCCATTCACCCGCCGTTTGACTTCCCCTACTTCCTCCTGCTGCAGGGCTACAGCCACAGACAGGTAGGGGAGGGACAGGAGTGATGATTGAGCCATTACTTTCAACAGAAAAACCATCTAAAGTCGGCTCAGTGTCGTACTTACTCTTTGAGTTGTGTAGGTGTTTAAACCTCCAGTGTAGAACTTTTGTTTGCTAACGACTGATATGCTACGCTAACCATCTCTGCTGATCATTGCTGCTTGATGCTCAACTCACCACTGAGTTTGCCAACAGGTGAATTTCTCCTCAGTCACCAGATTTAACGGCTCAATATCAGTGTTAATCTTTAATACTCATATTGAGCCGTCAGTGACCTTTTTGTAACGACTAAGACGAGACGTTGACAAGCTAAAAATAGATGCGTGGTGAAAACTATAATGAAATGTTTGTTTTGTTCTGGAGGCGGGACTAAAAAGTTAGTGGCGAGCTAATGGACATTCTGAAACACATGATAGACAGCTGTTTTCTCTGAAGTCTGTGCTTGTCAGCAGGAATCATCAGGTGGGTGTGTGCATTTCCCCGTCCGGATGAGCTTCGTTGAGTTGTGGGGAAATCAAAACAGACTCTTCCATAAGTGGATTGAACTCTGAGACCTCTTTCACTCAAACACTTCAACCCTGATCTTGTCACCTTAATTCTAATTGCTGATACCTGCTTTAGACTAATTCAATTCATTTAAAGAGGGAAACATTTTAAGTTTGACCTTTGCTCGACCAGAGCTAAAGTAAAAATGACTTAATTGTGTCTAAAACCAATAAGCATTATTATTTATAGACTGAGACTAGAATAGCTGCTCAAATGAACACACTGCTCTGTAGGCTGAAGATAAATACAGACAGGGTTCCCTGGTGGTGATGGGCCTAATCAGCAATGTGTGAACTCGTTTGGCTGGAAACTGGAGCTTTAAGTCTTGTTTTACTCTGAAATCTGTAGTCAATTAGTCTTTTTTTGGTCCTTAATGGAAATTAAGGTAATACTAAATTGTTCTGATTGTTCTGAAATGATTGCTATATTGCTTTAATTAACATTTTCAAATATCCAGTAAACTCCAAACATCAGTTTTAAGCATCTGTGAAATTATCAGCTAAAGAGATTGCATATGAAACCATGTTTACGTGAGTTGTTTGTCTAAATCCACCTATAGATTGTATTGTTGGGTTATGGAAAGTTTGCTCCTGAAGAAGGGAGGTAAAAAGATCTATGAGAGTCTCCTGGCAGCATGTAGGCAGGCAGAGTCCAACACAAGCTACAACCTGGTGTAAACAAGGACGCGAGTGTTGGATTGAACGTCTTACGTTAAGAACCTCTGGGAGAAAATCCCAGAGTCAGAGAGTCGAGCTTGGGTCACACAGGTGGAAGGAAACACTCAGAGCTTCACTGAGGATTTGTCACAATGGATTCAGGCCGGTTCATGACGTGAACCACGGGACTGTGTTGAAAAGAGAGAGAGACTCTTTGCTTGAGGCTGACGTTCACCCAGGACGAGCTGTCTGTCATCATGTCCCAATGAAAGGACAAGGAGCAGAGTGTTCTCCACGCATCCAGGAGTAAACCTGCTCACGATGTGGAAAACAAGGAGATAACCCTGATTAAAGACACACTGTAGAGGAGGATAAACTGCACAGGAGCTATTCTTAGAGAATATAAACAAACTCAGTGGGAGGCAAGCAGCTGGTGTGCTTTTAATCTGCGTACCAGTATGCTGGACCAGGGTTTTTTTAACTGTGCCTCATTTGAAAACTAAAATATCACGTCCCTGCTGATGTTTGGGGGAGTTTGAATCACTTGTTTTTAACAGTAAACCAGAGAGTCAGCCTGCGGCTTTGGCCCGGCTCATTCCCAGGAACAGGAAGCTCTTTCTTGCAACCTTGTTTATCCTCGCTGAGATTGCTGACCATGCAGGACAGTGGCAGCACCAGGGAAAACCAGGAGCTGCAGCAGGCCTAAAGTTGCTCTGCAGCAGGCCAGAGCCAGAGCAGTGAGGTGGCGACAGTGGACAGCAGCGTACACAGAGGTGTGAGCAGCTGCGTCACTGCTCACTCAGGCCTCTCAGACTGCTAGGCTCTCAGTGGCACAGATGATACGGTATCACTGGATGACTAATTGTCTTAATGTGGCGGCCTGGAGGTCACGGACATCACTGATGTCTCACTCATAAGCCCTTCCATTCCTGTCTCACCTCAGGCTGCCAAAGCAGGTTGTTACTGCAGCAGCTGATCCTGCTGCTGTTCACACGCACACTGCTGGTTCATTTCCAACATGTTACACAAGAAAATTAAGAAAATTAGTCCCATCACTACACGTTAATGTTCTGGGACGAAACTGAAGCTGAAATTTAACTTTGGTGACGATCAGTTAGTCATTTTTCAAGCACCACTGGGAAACTTTCGATGGTTTTGTCCTGTCCAATTTGAAAACTGTTGGAGTTTCACAGTTGGCTGTTGCTCTTTCAAAACTAATTGGCACAGACGGTCCTCAATTACATCCTTGGGAGGCTTTCAAGCTTTGTTTACACTCCATAAACACCTCAACAGATGGCTGCAGACTCTGCGATACAGCTCCTCAATGCAGAGGAGGAACTGTAAGGCTCATATCTACTCAGGCACGCATGTTATCGCCATTATATTGTCTCTGCACAGGAAAAAGTGAAGTGAAGGTAAAGAGAAGTGAAGTCTTGTTTGTTACAAAATGAATATTTTCACTGTTGGTTGAACAAAACGTCTCTTTTTCTGATGTTTCATTAACCTGACTTTTTGCTGTTTGAATGCCAGAAATGCTTCTCAGGTGTGATTTGTTGTGTTGCTTTATCCTATGCAAACTGAATATTCTTGGGTTTTTTATAGTCCAGATCTATGTATCACTTCTACCTGGATTGCAAACATTAACACTTTCCTTTGTTAGCTGCAGCCTTTAATTGAACAAGTCCACTGTAATTTTGCAGGATTTTGTGATCTACCTAATGAGCGGGACCACCACCATCTTCGGCTGCTGCAGGGAGCACTGTAACGGAGAGGACGAGGAGAGGTTAAAGGTCGACATCCTTCTCTTTGCTCCCGATGTGTTGCCCCAACACTGCTGCGTCAGACGCCTGGACTCCAACCCCCCCAACTCTGCCAGGGAGCACAGGAAGACGCTGACGATGCTGAAACCCCTCCACGGTGCTCCTGTCACCAGAAACGGTTTCCTTCTCAAAGAGGAGGTGGAACTGAACCCAGGGGACTTGGTTGGCTTGGGGAAACACTACCTGTTCATGTTTAAGGATCCTACCAGTACATCAGGATCCCTCCAGGCGCCTCCTTGGATGACCCGACTCTGCCCGAACTCTGACTCTAAAGCATCTTCCTCTTGTTTATCGTGCGGCTCTGCCATTACCATCAGAAGGTTCCAGAGGAAGCCGTTACCGCCTCGCTGGAGGGATCTGGAAGGCACAGAGGCTCTGCTGAGCTATGAGCTGGAGCAGGAGGAGAAGGTCCTGCAGGAGATTTTGGATCTGCTGGACCCAAGTGGAAATGAACCCAAGCTGACGCCTGCTTTCCTGCTGAGCCTGTGCATCCAGCACTCGGCCTCCACCTTCCAGCTGACACACTTTAGACAGCTGCTGCTCCGGATAGCCAGCCAGATCCAGCTCGTCATGTGGGTAAGGATGAAACTCTGCTCTTGTCTCTCTGAGATCAGATCATTGACCCTTTGTGCCTGAGAATCTCATGTAAACAAAGTGTTAATAAGTGTGAATTCAACACTAAGTTCCCCAGAGTGTGACATGAATGTAAAGTAATCAAATGTGCCATCAGGGCTGGATGTAATGTACCTGAGATGGTGGATGTTTGCTGGTAACGAAGGTGTGAAATGGATATTTTTTTTCTTTATGTGTCCTCCCTCTTAGGAGAAGACAAAAGAACTTGCTGCAATCCAGCCAGAAACGTGAGTAGACGAACCACAAGTGTTTTCAGAATGTCCCAGAAATACATGACAATGACCTGCAGAGCAGCAGCTGCAGCCTGCGATGGTATATGACACACGACACCTCGAGGTCTGAATAAAAGAGGAGTTAAAGTCTGATTTTACAACAACCTTCAAAAAACAATGAGATTTTTTAAATACAGGTTGTGCAAAGAGGCAATGTCCCCCCCGTCCCCTCTCTGAGAAGCAGCTGAGGGTCTTCTCATGACCAAAGTGTGTGTTGTTTGTCTGTCAGAAGAGAGAAAAGACATCAGTGTTCAACTCTGAGTCAAACTCTGTTGTGTGGATGGGAAAGGCACAGACGTTCGGAGGAACAAGTGTAAGATTTAACAGCTTTGTTTTATGTGAATGAATCATCAGATCTGCTGCTCAGACGATTCATCTACTAATCATTTCAGCAGAAAAGGTTGTTGTTTACATTCTGACCAGTGGACCAGTGGAAAGTTGGCATAACTCTTTTTGCTGATTTGCACAAATTTTAGAGGAAGTTGAAGCTAAATTCTGAAGTCAGCCTCTCTGAGTCATGTTGTCACAACAAACAGCACGTTGGAAGTCCATGTATGAATGGTTATACTGGATTTATATAATATGCACAAAAACGATTTTCCTAACTTTATTAGATGTCAGGATAGGACACTGCAACCATTTCATTAATTGATGTTATTGTGACCTTTATTCTTTAATCTGCCAAATTTATCATCAACTTCCCCTTTAACTCCTCTGACATGAGACGACATGACATCATGTTTTACTGATTAAAGCAGAAGCTTATTGTTGCAGCAGCTGCTTCGCTAATGACCTGTTAATGAGTTCATGTAACAACAGTACACAGTTACTGGCACTCAGAGTAGAAATTAGTTGAACGTTTACTTTGTGTTTTCACATCAGGAGCTCCAGTGACAGGCAGCCAGAGCAGCTTCAGCTCAGCATGGAGGAGCTGGTCCCGGGTCTGCAGCCCCTCGTGCTGTGGATGGCAAACTCCATCGAACTGCTGCACTTCATCCAGCATGAAGTCCCTCAGCTGCTGCCCTGGAGGCAGGACCAGGAGGACGAAGGTGGGTTAAAACACTTTTTATTACATCTGTCGTGTTCACAGCTGTGAGACCTGCACTGTGTGTGTTTTTGTTTTTTAAAATGTGTGTGTGTGTGTGTGTGTGTGTGTGTGTGTGTGTGTGTGTGTGCTGTCAGGTCTGTTGGACTCTGAGATGTCCCACACTCGGGCAGCCTGTGAGGAGGCCATGACAGTCCTGGAGGAAGTCATCATGTTCACCTTCCAGCAGTCTGTCTACTATTTAACAAAGGTTGGCTGCCACACTTTGATATACATTCATACATACATCACACACACACTCACTCATAAAGTGACATCACCACATTTCAAATCCTTCTGACCTGTTAGAATCTGAGTGTTGCTCACATGCAAAGCAGGAAGCTGGACTGTGTAAACACCTTATTCTGTTTTCATTGAACGTTTTCCAGGCAGAAAACACAATAACTGAATGGAAACAGCAACTCTCAGTCAGGAAAGGCCTGTGAGATAGTGAGCGACGTGGCTTTTCCACTGGCTGGAATATAAACAAAAAGACAATCTTGTCTCCCAAGGTTACACTGGTTTGTTGGAACCAGCATGAGAACCACTTCATAAAAGCATCTGATGGCCTTTTTTTAATCCTGCAGTCACTTTAATGCATTGAGAGTGCTCAACAGAGACATGTTAAATGCAGTTATATCATAAAAACAAGAATGAATTATTGTTATTGTTAAATAACATTAAATTAACCTGGTTTTATCAGTTTCATTTTAAAGTGGCGCTCTGACCCTGAAGGTAAACTGTTCAACATCTGGGAGCAGCAATGGACAAATCTCAGTCACCTCTGGAGTACTGAGTGACAGATCTGAGGATCTGAGGGTGTCCGGATGTTGAATATGGGCTGGAGAGATCAGAGATGTCGGCAGGGACGATCTACACTATACTCACGCATGAAGAGAGGCGCAGTCGTCTAGTATTTGCTTTAAACTGAGACAAACGTGCAAAAAATGGATCTGTCAGAGATCCAGTGTTGGAAGAAGATGATGTGTTTCTCTTAGTTTGACAGGAAAGCGCAGCTGTGGGCCATCAGTTTAGCAATGATACCTGCTAAAAACCTGTATTAGCACATACGAGGACAATGAAATAGGCCCCAGTGTGGAGCCTTGTGGTATGCCACAGATAATGACTGACGCTGGTCTGTGTTGCACATGCAATTTATCCCAGTCTTAACTGTGGACACACACTTCGATGAAGACTTTTCAAGGAATGAATTTGCATCTAAGTGCGTGTCTGCATTTGCTTCGCGACAACAGTCAACCCTCCAGTTTTACAGGTCGTCAGGACTCTCACAGGCTACGTTTATGTGACTTTCCCATGTTAAAGCTGCTTATTAAAGGCTGGTTTGTGCAGGTTCGACATCACAGTGCAGACAGTTCACAGCACAGACACTAGAAAGACCAGCGCCCTGCACACTGACTGTTTGAGGAAGGGAGGGAAGGAAGCAGGAACAGCCTGTGCTGTTGTTTTTAATACTGAGACATATTTCTTTTGTTTGTGCTGCACATTAGTCAAAACTGACTGAAGAGACGTTTTACTGGGCGTAAAGTTACTTTTTCCAGTAGCTGGAGAGTCTTGTCATGTTTTTATCATGTTTGCTCGTCACTTTTGAGCTTCATTTGTGTGGTCACAGCTTGTTCTGCATTTGCTGGTCGTTGCTTTCCCAGTGGGGAGAAAGGGAGGATCGGCAGCGATGAAGTCAAGTCTGTTTCCTGTAGGAGAGGACAAACTGTCATCAGACAAACACCCAACAGGGGAGGGGAAGTGGAGAGGGGAGAAGTGTTTCTGTTAGTTTCCTGTATAATATGGATGAATGTTCATAACAGACAGACTACTCCTTATTTTCCCGTCAGTCTGTTTAATATTAGAATATGAATAAAACTTAAAAACTAAAAATTCAGCCACTCTCTTTGTAAAAATCCAAGATAACCAATCAGCACCTTCAAATTTGCTGACCCGCTCTGTGAACTACGAGCCGACCTGTTGCCGCAGGCACGTAGGGTTATTGTTGTCTTTATGGCCTCACCTCGGCTTGTCTGAGGTCATCATCTTAGTCACGGTGTATCAGTGAGAGTGTGCGAGTGTGTACCTAACAGGTGATGTCATGCACATGAGACAATGGCTGAACTGTGTCACAGAGACGGAGAAGTGATAAGAGCCGGATCTCTGTGAGGGCTGATTATGAGAAGGTGCTTCAATAAAACAGCTTGGGAGCTGCTTCTGAGGTGTTCCCAGGACTCCTTTCATTTACTTCCTCTTTTATTTATGAATACTGTGGATTAAACTCCTGTTTTCAGACACACAGCCACATTCATTTCTGAGCACTAGAGAAAGAAGACAAGACTGTTTAATTAATCTGGGAGGAATTACCTTGAATTCAACGCTTGTTTGTAATATTAATTACCAAGTGAGAAAAAACACACGAGAGGGGATGAGCTATCCAGTCAGTGAACACACCTGGAGTCGTTAGCTAATATTAGCCACTATAAATGACTGGTTGTATTGGCGGTTCATATCATTGCTCATCATTTCTACTTTTTATTTCTAAGGCAAAGGTTGTGTTGTAACGGCTGCCTAAAGTCCCACAGTCTCGTACACACTGCAGTCTAAGCTCTGGCATGCGTCACTCTTCACTCTTGAACTCTTTGTCTTCACCGTGTGGAGCCGAGCTGAGGGCTGCTGCTGACAGTTGTGTATAAAAGGACCCACAGATAATTATTGTGATCTAGAGAGAGAAAGAAACAGCACAATGATTTGCAAACACTGAGCAGATCTGCGGAAAATGATGGAGCAGCAGCAAGTCTTTCTCACGACAGTCAGCTGATTTACCGAGGCTAAACTTGCTGCCAGTAATAAGAATAACATGGCGCTGATCTGTTAATGTTAAACTAATGGTGTTATTTGTCTGAACCTTCTGTGCAACCCCTGTTTTGGGACTCACAGTAGTTGCAGCTTTTCACTTGTAAAAGGACTCAAACTGCAGTGTAACCGTGACACTGTTTTTAATTTCCCACAGCTGCCCTTTGTGTTGTGAAAGACAAGCTTTCCTGCAAAGTTTCCTGTATGCTCTGTGAATTCCTTCCTCTATTTGAGTCGTTATGTCAGTGTTTTCTATACATAGCACAGGACAAAGAAGAACTTCAGATTCTTAACTTTCTTGCCCTGCAGTTGATGAAAGTTGCATGAAGGAAAGTTGTGTCTACATTTAAGATGCTGTTTATGAGTTTCAGATGTGACAGCAGACGAGGGTGTTTTACACTCAGTCAGTATCATTCACTACTTTGTACAGCATGCAGTGTAACATCCTTCTGGTCTGTAGCAGTGATGTTAAATGTGAGCGCCTCTCTCCACAGAGTATGTATTCAGCCTTGCCCAGTCTGCTGGATGGGAACCCGTTCTCAGAGAGCGGTCAGCTACGAGTGCCTGACGGGCTCAGCGGCATCCTGGAGGTGCTGAAGGAGGCACTGAAGCTTCTCACTGCCTTCCAGGTCCACCCGGACATCTCACTACAACTCTGTGCCTACCTGTTCTTCTTCATCAACGCATCACTGTTCAACGCCCTCATGGAGAGAGGTAAGTCTTCGGCTCACTTATTAACAAACCTGTTAGACCTGTTTCTGTGCATGGAGAGGTCAGCTGGTCCACCACCAGACTGAAATATCTCCACAACAAGAGAATGGATTGTCATGGAGTTTGTCACGGCCCTAAGCGGGTGAATACTATTGACTTTTTATAAATACAATATATTTAGGGTAATTAATTTGATCGTTAAGCATTTCATATATTGCCGTCATCAGAATTTCATTATAATAAAAGCCTGTAAACAAAAGTTTGTTTACTAAATGACTAAGTCCATGCAGATGTATTGTCCCATCAGCTGTACGTGCTGCCTTGTGTCAATTTGCCAATGTCAGCATGCTAATATGCTAAACTAGGATAGTAAACTGGGTAAACATTATATCTATAATACATCAACATGTTAGCACACTGATATTAGCATTAGCATCACTTGTACTTTGTGTTGAGTGCTAATTTAGTTTATCATTTTAGTTTATTACCGTTATTTGTCAGGGAATTAATCTCATACAAAGAGAAGATCATTACTGCATCAGAGTTAGCTACTAGCTAATTTTCAATTTTATAGATCCTGGATAATTAGCAAATGGTAGTATGCTAGCACGCTAAGCTAAGATGCTTGCCATGGTGAACACGCTAACTGCTGGATATCAGCATGCTTGTTAGCATTGTTTTTGAACAAATTAGCATGCTAATGTTAGCATTTAGCTCAAAGCACTGCTAAGTACAACCTGACACACCTGTAAGCATGACTTCAGTAAACGTCTGTGGACACTCTCTGGTTCACATGCTGTTACTGAATATTAAAACTATATTCAATCTAACTATGTCCAGGATCTGTCGCTGGGTTCTACCAGTGGTCCCGTGGTGTTCAGATCCGGGCCAACCTGGACCTGCTGATGGACTGGATCCAGAGCATCGGTCTGGGCGATCTGGCCACTGAGTTCTTCCAGAAGCTTTCTGCTGCTGTCAATCTGCTGGCTACGCCCAAAGAAACCCTCCTGCAGGTCAGAGGACATCCGTTTCTCCTTTCCTGTTTGTGTGTCCATGGGCGGGTGTAGCCTCAAAAGTCAAGTCATGTCTGCGTCAGTCCCAATGTTTTCATTGTCTCGAAGGTGTCAGTACATCATTAGTTATGTATGTTTATGTCTTAGGTGCAAACCCTCCATCTCTGACAGGTCTGAACCTCACTTAACCCCTCATACAGCAGCAATGGAACTCTGCTCCACAGCTTCTTATTGTTGCCAAACATTGTGATAACACTGACTGAGACTGCCATAAAAGCTGACAGGTCAAACTGGCAGCATGTCAGTTTATGGTTTTGGCAGCCTTGAGAGCAGATGCACTTAAACTCCAGGTACAAGGAAATAGCCTTCAGGAACAGATAAAGTGTAAATACACTAAAATGATCAACTCATGACGTCATGCTGCCAGTGACTTCAAATCATGTGGATGTGTGTATCCTGTTAGCCAGAGTATGCATGTAAGTAAATGAGCCAGATGAAAACATGTGGTTAAGAGCTCAGATAGCATTTACACGTTCAAAGGCAGAGAAACACATGCTTTTCATACCACCTGTGTCAGTGTGTGCTCAGGAATAATTCACTGTATCACTCAAACAATCCCATACATCACTAGAACAACAGCTTTATATTTGCTTTTGCCTGTGTTGAGTGTTTGCAGTGCAGTGGTAGCTAGCCAACTTAACATTTAATCCCCCCTTAAGTACACCGCTCTCTTAGTTACCCATTCAAATCTTGTTTACACTTTGTGCCACACAGGGAAGCTGAGCTTTCACTGGGCTGGTTATGAAACACGGCGCTAATTCAGAGTCATAAAGAGAAACCAAGGCGTGAAATTACTGAAGTATGACGGACAAAAGTTGTACAGAAAGATCCAAAACAATCTACTGATTCACAGGTTTGTCTTACCTGGAAAGGTAATGGTGGATGACCATGATAAATGGAAGTAGTGATAATGTTGCTTTAAATAGAAAGGCTAAAAATAGAAAAGGTTGGCGCTACTGTGTGCAACTCCACATCTATCTGTAAACCAATATACATATAAAACAAAGGGATGCTAGTTAAGGACACACACGTAGCTTCAACTGGATCTTGTACAGGCTCCAGCAACTACAGCTTCATGTGCACCACTCAGATGTTCTCATAAATGGATTAACTGACGACTGGTTACTTCAATTTGTGATCCTTTTTGCCTTTTCCGGCTTCACGTAGCTGTGCGTAGGATTTAGTTAATCTGCGGTGAGGTTGTAGATTGTGACCAGCTGACCAACGTGTAGGAGCGTACAGTTGATGTGAAAACCGGAGATCCAGACTTTGTTTTGCCTTTTCTGGACCTTTAACACAAAGATTTGGTCATATATATATTTTTAAGAATCATTTGACTGATGTGTACTGTAACCAGTTTTGCTTTTCTGATTAAGCTAACTGCAACCAGTTAGCTGATTGTAACCAGTTAGCTGATTGTAACCAGTTAGCTGATTGTAACCAGTTAGCTTAATAACTAGCATACCTAAAAAATGTAAACAAACTGCAGGAATTTCAGGAAAATATCTCAAAGAAGAAGAAAGGTACCGGTGTTTGAGCATTATGGGGCTCTAACTACCACATTTGGAGGCACTGGGTCAATTATGAGGCCTGATTTTACTCTCGGAGGTTGACACCTGTTTTCACTGGATGATTCACAGTCTGAGACATCTCCCTGGGGCACAAACACAAGCACCAGCCCTCCTGTAACGCAGCCGTCAGAGCCTGTGTCTCGTCTCTTCATGGGATTGGATGGTTGCTATGAAGCTGATGGTTTTCCGTCTCCCTGCCCTGGCATGAGGTCACTCTGCCGCAACAGAGCACACACCCTCAACAGACTCTTAGTTTTCCATCTGGAGTTCTGGGCTTTTAAGAACTGAAGTGGCTCGCTGGCACGGTCGTAAATTACACTGGAGGGATGTGGCGTGGTTCACTCTGCCAGCACTTATGTGCGACACAACGTGAGGATTTATTTTTGGAGAACGAAGCTGCCAAACATTAAATCTCTGACACAAACAGACATGTTTTTAAAATCTCCTCTGTTTATAAGCAGCGTTTAAACTTCACCTTCTGTTGAGCTCAGTGTGGCTTCTGTGTTATAAGAGAAGGGCAGGGACACAACAACGTTTAACTTATGGTTTCTATTGTGGCCCCGGCATGTCTGGGCAAAGTCTTACTTCCACCAATTCAGGCGGACTGAATGAGCTATTTAATGTTTGTCCTGGAATAATCACATCGCTGTCGCTGGCAAGTGACTCACCTGTTTCCTTATCCTTGAGATACTCTCCACAGTCATCAAAAGATCAAATATTATCTTTCTAAAATGTGCCTGAGGCGAGGAAATAATCATATTTCATGATAAGGACTTTCACAGCGACCTGAGAGCTTGAGAGCTAATGAAAAGTGTGCAGTTCTCAGGCAGCGGGTTAATTACTCAGCTCTTATTGGAGTTGCAGAATAAAATCAGTGATATGAAACAAGCTGAAGAAATATTTTCCCAAGAGGCTTTGTTACCACATCTGGTGCTGGGGTGACAGGGACAAAAACTATTTACCAGATCATATAATTGGTTCAAAATACTTTGCATGCAAATGAGAGAGTAGCAGTGACTTTCTTTCCTTATATGGAAACAAGCACGATGGGAAAATACTTGTTTCTCCCACTCTGTTATTCTCACAGTGACAACAAAGTGCTTTTGTGGCCCCTTTCCTGAGATCAAACCATCAGTGGGTTACTTTACAATTTGGGTTTTGGAGTAACTTTGCTTCACGCCTCTCAATGTTCTGTGTTTCTGTTGGTTTGTGTCTGTCCAGGCGTCCTGGGCCTCCCTCAGGACTGAGTTTGCTGCCCTGAACGCAGCTCAGCTTCACCACATGCTGAGGGAGTACAGCTCCAGTAAAGCCTGTCCCACCGGATGGACGCCATCGCCGGATGACGCTGAGGACGCCATCAGGACAGGTGAGTGATCCTTTTATTTCTGAGATGTTTAATCCGTTAGCGTAATAACAGCATCTGAAAAATGTAAACAAACGGCAGGAATCGCTAGAACATAGCTAAAAGAAGAAGAAAGCTACGAGTGTTTGAGCAGAGGAAGTTCAGCTGTTCAGCAGGTAAGAAGTTGCATTTAGGAGCACTGGGAAATGTTAGCATCTTCTGCATGTGAGGCATCAAGGAGACGTCAGTAATTCATATAAACAATCGCATAGAAGATTAACTGATTGATGGTCATCAGCTCAGTTTGATCAGTAATAGAAGACGCGATAGTTTGTGACCTTCACCCAGCGGGTCATTTTATTCATTATATTCATCACAATTTATTTAATATTTATTAATATTTATTTGTCATCAATTCTTTCCCACAACTTTGTCTAACTTATGTTTCGTACAAGCTGCTTTAGGATTTTAGTTTTCACGAAAACAAAACATGAGACACACGAAACTGCCTCATGTCCAGTTTCATCTGTTTTACTCCAACTTGACTCTGAGCCTCTCCCCAACACGAGCCTGTTTACTGTAAACTGCAGTAACCAGACGCCTCTTTCACCGGGAATCAGAACCATTAATTCAGCAGCCTGCATGTTCAGACTTGATGGGAGAAACACTCGACTGCAAACGACTTCCTGATAAACAACAGGAATAAACAATATGATGCAAAATGTGAGCTGGACTGAATGAAGTCACAAATGTTCTTCAGTTATCCATGACACCTCCTCAGTTGGTCAGTGTCGAGTCGAATGAACAGGCCTTCGTTTACACTTGTTACCTTGTCTGTAAGAAATGATAAAAGGTTTTTGATCACTGGGAACCGAAGATGTCTGGAGACCCAAAGAGTTCAGTATTAGAAGATGAAACAAGAAGAACGTGACGTTCAGAAAAATCTTTATCAAGAAAAATGCTGTTATGAATTTTGAAGGGCATTTTATAATAAAGGTTTAATCAATAAAATCTGTTAAAACTTTGTTATTGAGCTCAGAAAGATGAAATAACATAAGAAAAATAAAATAAATCAAAATAAGATTTTCTTAAACTCGTTGACAGTTTATTGGTGTAATTTTATATCTCAGGCAGTTTGCTTGTTTTTTTTTCTCTTATGCCTTTTTGCCTTTTTTATTAAATGTTTAACACAGATTTGAAGACAAACATCACTTTTTATTTCATTCACAGTTTATTATTTTAAATATATATTTTTTTTCACTACAAGTCTAAACGATCAACCACTTGCTGTAATCAAAGTGGAAGCCTTCGCCTCAGTCTGTCTTCCTCCAGAGTAATCCTCTCCTGTCAGTCTTGTCTCCACCAATCAGCTTCAGTCTACCTTTCACAGCAGGACAGCCACAACCTCTCTCTCACCTGTTCACCTGTCAGCCTGAGTGCGCCCTGATCCGGCCCCACTCGCACCACAGACTGATCCGGCCGCACTTGCCCCAGTCCTGTACTGTGTCCACTGTTTAATATTAGGTGTAAACCCAAAAACAGCAGCTTCAGTTAAAGTTAGAAGGTTGAGTTTCGTTTGCTGTAACAAGGCTCAGGTCACTGGTGACGAATGATGTTCCGTCTCTCTCTCTCTCTCTCTCTCTGCAGGTGACATCCTGGAGAGCTTCGACAACCACCCGCCGCTCATCCTGCCCAGCAGCACGTTTCACCTGGAGCTGGGTAAACCCATCACCGAGCCGGCTCTGTTTGAGCAGCTCGCTCATTTGCAGGAGTTCATACGCCGGCTCCCCCGCGGTGAAACCCGAGCCGAGCCCAATGTGGAAGAACAGGTAACAAGCTCTGTGACCTCGGAGCTCAGCGGCGTGACGAGAAGCCAGTGGCGGTCAGGAAATGAGACACCTTGATGTTTCTACATCTGTTATTGATTCGCTTTATATCCCTCAGACTCTCAAGGGGACGAGCACAGACAGCCAGTCTACTTCATCACCTTCCGTCACAGTCTTCCCGGATCCCGCCCATCAGGTGGTCTCTGACCCGGCTACCTGCCCCTCCCCTGAGGCAGACCTGGACTGCACCTCCCCTGCAGAGTCGGCTCACGCCCGAGGATCTCATGGCGACCTGAGCAGCTGTGAGGCAGTCCTGACCCAGAAGCTAAAGAGCCTGGAGCTGCAGAACACCCTCCCAGGACAGGCAGACCTGGTCTCTCACAAGAGCCTGGCTCTGGACCCGTCCTGCCTGCTGACGCCCCCCAATACCCCGCAGGGTATGGAGCTGGCTGAGCTGGAGGCAGATCTGCAGGAGGGCGCCCGCCAACAAAACGAAGGTAACCGAGCAGGAAGACGACAAAAGATCTGCACAGAAAACTGAAAACCTACAGTAAAGAAGCTCAAACAGAGGAGCAATCAGGAAAAACAACACTAACAAATTAAAAAACAGTCAGTCAATAATTAAACGTCAGACTGGACCAATCAGAGCAGAGCCGTCCTTGGTTGATGCTGCACATGTGGAGGTTTCTGTGGTCAACATGCTGCAACCTCCACTTTACCACAGAGTCTCATTGTGAAGTGAATATCTTGAAGGTTTGGACTGTTGTTTGTAAACAGAGCGTTTAAAGACGTGTTTTATTTCTTTAAAACTGTCTCTTAACTTAATTATGAATGAAATCGCAAACAAGAGTCTAAAGTCATGCAGCTCTGTGAGGCCACACTTACTCACCCACTAAGGTGATTTTACCCAAATGCATATGAGCATGCTATGAAAATGACAATGCTAACATACTGAGGTTTGCAGGTTATAAGTACTATGTTATTGGCATGTTAGCTTGCTAACACTTGCTAGTTACCACTAAAAACTGAAAATACAGCTTTTAAAGTATTGGACAGATTGAATTTTAAACTGATACTAAAAGAAGGCTCAGCAAAGTTATCCTCTGGGGATAATGAGCATCTTTAGTAAATGTAATATCAGGCCAACTCATGGTTGTCGGGACATTTAAATCAAAAACAAAACAAAAGCCATCGTGGCTAAAAATCACTAAAAACCAAAATAAAACATTCTAAATTAATTCGGCCTCAGTCTTTTCAAACCACCAACAGCTGAAAAACATTAAGTGAAACCTGGCGACAGAAGGTGATAATTGAGAGTTGAGGCGTGTGTGTGTACGTGTACAAAGAGACCGTGAAACAAAGAGAAAGCCACACGTCCACGGCGCTCGATGACAAACTGATGGCGTCTCAAAAGGCCCATTCATGGCTTCACTTACACACAGCAGGTTTTGATTCAGATGACACACGGCTCTGTCGCCGGGAATACGACCACTTCGCTTCAGAACCACGTCCCTTGTTACTAACGACTGAAACGAGGTCAACTCTTAAAGCCTCGTTCACCTCCGCCGCCTGACAACATCTATTAAGGAAAGTATTTAGTGACTTGACCTCGAGGACCAGCTGCGTGTTTGTCCCCGCCGGGTCCAGGTCCACATGAAGGTGCCCCCGACATAAAAGAGGTGGAGCGCCTCCGCAGTCCTCCCTTCATCTTTTACTGACTCTGGAGGTCAGGAATTTCAAGTGGAAAGGCTGTGCAGGGTGGGTTCGCCGTGTAGAGGAAGGAGTGTTTCCTCTCCCACCCCTATTGTTTTTGGACGCCTCTGTCATGAGGTCATCTGCGGGAGTGAGAGGGAGGAGGTGTGAGGGTCGCCGCTTCAGTTTTGATCTGAAGTTTGAACTTTTTGGAGAAGGAAATATGAACTAAAAGGAGCCTTTTAACACACAGTATTTAACTGTTTGTCACATGGTGTCAAAACAATAACAAAAGCAGCAGTCATGTGACGTGGTGCAGCAGCGTGGGATGCTGGGAGTTGTTGTCTTCCTGTCAGTTGGGATTCCTTCAGTGTTGATGGTTCAGGAGGTTTTTACTGGGAGCTGAATTCTCCACAGAGGTCTCCTCCTCTCCAAAACAAACAGAGCTGCTGATTCAAACCCAGAGAAACACTGAATAAAGCAGTTCCACCTTAAAAACCACTGTTTCTCCCACGCTGTCGGCCGCACACGGGACGTCCTGGAGGGGCGGCGAGCCGAGCTGCTGCTAACGTTTGCTCAGCTTGTTTCTCTGATAACTTCAGATCCAGACGTCCGACGACTGAAATCCTTCATCTGCTTCAGATACAGAGTTAAAAACAAGCAGCGGCTGAAAAGAGGAGCACAGAAATGTGTCTTACAGCTGATCCAGAGTCAGTTTATCAAGCTGCTGCTGACACACAGAAATGTGTCTTACAGCTGATCCAGAGTCAGTTTATGGCCACAACTGTGACGCCTGCACAAAGAGAATGAGAGGAGCCCAAATGAAACAGGCCACTCTCTGGATTCATGTTTAATGTGAAAATGTCACAAGTGTTTAAAGAAACAGGATATGCCACTAATCTAAATGTGGCCGAGTTGGCCTTTAACATTAACGTCAGCATCCACGTGTTCAAAGGAACATTGTGGTCCCATTTTAGACCCATTATGCTCAAAAAGAGGACGCTTGTTAGCCTAGCTAGCTAATGTTAGCACTGATTAGATGTTGCCTTTTGCTCCTAAACGAAATTCAGAGCACAAATCATTAACAGTGTCATAAACTTTGACATTTGTAGATTAAATTAGTCAGTTTACTGATGCACATACTGTCAGACTGAGTCAAACATTCGCTCCTCTGGAGCAATCACTGCAGGAAAGTATGTAATAAATGTCCAAATCCCACAAATCAGATCAAACTGTAGGGATCTGTTTTATTTTACGTGTTCAGGAGAGCAGAGGCCGGTTGTTCCAGAAGCTCCGCGGCTGCTCTCAGATCTGAACCAGACCTTCAGAAACTCTTTTCGTCACATGTGATTGTGTTTGAATTTAAGAGGTTCAACCTGTGTTAATGCGCTCACTAACAGACCCCCCACTGTGGCTGTGTGCTGCTGCTGAAAGGGCTTTAAGCTGCAGGATTGTGTTGAGCTTAATCAGACGTCTTTACTCTCATTGGTCACTTATGTTTTCTCTGTCGGTGCCTTTGATAAAAGCAATTTGCTTAAAGGGTTTGAGGATTACATCCAAACCATCTGGCTCCGTCTCTGGATATATATCTGCCCTAATCAGCACTAATTGAATACTTCTTCTTCTATCGGCACAGTTTATGCTATTACTAAGTTTAGTCACTCAATCAATTAGTTCATAGAAAATTAATCTGATAATATCAAGAAGCATCTGTGCAATAAACTCCCGTCAGGTGGAAGGATTCATCTAGCAAAGGAGAAGTTACTCACAGATCATTTAAATGAAATTAACCATGAAAACGTGTCAAAGTCATAATAGTTTGTTAATCACATTCAGCCCAGTTCAATCTCATGTAGGAAAACCAGTAAAGCCAGTAAAGCCAGTAAAGTTTATAAATGAGAAAGTTTGTATATTGTATATGTATATTCTGAAAATATTCACAATTAAAGAACAATTCACAATTAATTTACACCAAAATCAAATTTCAGTATCATGTCTCAGCAGTTAAATCAGGAAAATCACTGCATTTTATTGGAAAACTACTGATTTGCAATAAACTGTAGGTTTTATAGGTTGTTTTGTCCAAATTTCATCAGTTTTTGATCTGGACTAAACTTTTTTTATCGATTATAATAAAAAAATCAGATGTTAGTAGAGTAATTGTCCCGTCTTTTACACTCTGATGGGACACTCTGTGCATCATCCCACCGTGCTGCGCCTCCAGTATATGTACCTCAGAGGTTTTGGCTAACGGCTAACGTTATTTTGAAAGTTTGGTAATCCTTTAATCTGGCCCCAAGAATTACAGAGAGGTGGTGATGTCAGGAGAGAAAAGAGCAGCGGCCGATCCGTCATGGGAATTTACAGTTGGGTTGGTGCGTGGAATCTTAATCGGTGGCGGCATTGTTCGGGGCAGGTCCTGCGTGGGGGGCAGACAGGCTGCATGTTGGGAAAAGGCAGAGGGAGTGGAGCTGCAGGGGTGGGAACGGGAAGCAGGAGGTTTCTGTTACAGCACTGCAGCACGCCAACCTGTAAACATCCACTGCTCAGGCTGAGAACAGGTCTGATCTCAGGCAGATGATTTAAGACTAATGTGCATCAAAGCTGTGCAAGGAAAAGGATGCAATACATGACACGTGACTTTGAGCTTCATCTCATGTGCACCGAAGCTGTGGCGACAGATTAATATGTTTTATTTATGGTCCTGATCAATAAAGTGGGTAATTGCAAGTATGTAAAAGCATTTACTGAAGTTAGCAACAGAGAAAGGTAATAATGGTGATTCCAGCAGATCGAGACGTGTATTTACAGGCCTCTCGTTTATCAATCGTGTAAAAAGGTGCACACACCAGTTTGTAATCAGCACTGATGAATCCCACATGTTGTAAACCACACTGCTTGTGCACATTCGGGGTCATTTGTACACAGAAATGCCCCCTAATTAACCACGTGTGCTAACAAACCATCACTTTAAAAACAGGGTAACTAGTAACAGAGAAGAGAGAGTTTCCTGCAGCCAGAGTCAAGTCCGGTTGGTTCAAGTGTAAATACCAAAACAGAAAACACTGAAAACACTTTACTTGAAGCTGACAAAGTTCTGGTCTCAGATCCAGCACGTCTCACTGACTGAACGTTTGTTTTGACCTGAGCGTGTCCTTCTCTGTTTGTTCATTCAGCCAGTGGAAGTGCAGAGTGGAAGACGGACAGTGTGGAAGAAGAAGAAGAAGACAGAGAGGAAGTGTTCACGGTGGAGCTCCACAGAGGACCTCATGGCCTCGGCCTGGCGCTCGTGGATGGAACGGTATTCTTCCTCCTTCATCCTCACCCAGCATCCCTCCATCCTCTTCATCTTACAGTCGCCAGTTCTGTTAAGTTGATCTGCAAGTCCAGTTTTTACACGCAGGTCTCATGTGGAAGACAAATGAGATCAGACTGTAAACTGAACTCAACAGGCTGAACCTTCGTGTTCTTACTGACTGATGAGCAGCTCCGCAGTCTGATTGCACAGAAAGCTGCTAATAAAATACAGTGAGACATCATGTTTAATGAAAAAGCAGCTAATTAGTTATTGACAAGATTAATGATGGTCCCACACAGACATTAATACACCGTCTGAGTTTAAATGAACAAAATAATTAACAGATAATTAAGTCGCAGCTTTTTTGACAAATTATTTACTATAAAAAAGCCAAAATGTCAAAGTTTCAGCCTCTCAAAAAATGAATAATTGGCTGTTTTTAGCTCACTGTGACAGTAAACTGACAGGATGTTTACTGTGTTTCCATGTAGTTTAGCATGTTAGCATGCTAACATTTTTTGAGAAGCAGTTTGGCGCCGAATGAAAAGTCAGATCCTTTTCCTGTTTGACCCTCGTCTAGAAAACGCAGCTGAGGATGAGCGGCATTTACGTGAAGTCAGTGGTTCCCGACTCTCCTGCCGCTCGCTGTCAGAAGCTGAGAACGGGCGACCGCGTCCTGGCTGTTAACGGCATCAGCCTGGTCGGTATGGACTACAACCTGTAAGTATTAAAGCACACGCCGCACACACAGCCTGAGGTCATCGCCCCGTCACTGCAGGCTTTTACAGCTTGTGTGTGTTTTCATCTCAGTGGCAGAGAACTGATCCGATCATCCGGAGACTCCCTCAGACTGCTGGTGGCCAAAATCGACTCAAAGACGAGCAGCAAGGCCTCGGCTACGACTAAATGCTGAAGGAGGAGCTGCGGTAGATGATCAAGTGCAATTGGGAAAGCTGGAGGACGCCTGGTTCGTCCTTCCTGCGACATCCAAAGTCAGTATTTCTCCGTGGATGGGTCCCCTCTGCCCCCTCCCTCCCAGACCAAAAGGAAAACACACTTCCTGCTTCTCCTCTCAGCTGTTTTCTGTGCAAAGAGCATCGAGACGATCAACCGGAGCAGCAGGACGGACCGTGGGCATTTTGCTGGCAGACGGATTGGCAAAGGAAAGCTTTTAAAAAGCTCATTTTGCTGTCTCGGCTTCTCTGCGGCCTATAAACAAACTGTGTGTGTCAGCCTGTGCTGCTCGTACACTCATAAAGCGTGAGGGTTTGGCGGTGAGGAAAAATTGCTGAAACGTAAATTTGAATGTCTGACTTCGCCATATTCTGTCAGAAGATGCTCCGGGAGCGAGATCTGATTCACGTCTGGCATTAACTGGAAACGTTTTTAAACTCAGTTGAAATTCTGGCTTTTTTGGCCGTTTTAAAACCGTGAACCTCCATCTTACCCGTCATATGTTAGGAAATCAGGAAATCCTACCGAGTTGTTGGTTCGTCTTTATTTTTAAACTCTCAGAACAAGGAAAACAAACAGAATCAGTTCAGTTATGACGCTGATTTCCTTTGCGTTAAAGCAGTCGGGCATTTTTGCTGTGGCCTTCAGAGCATTGCACAGCTTTCGATTAAAGCATATCCACTTTTATATTGCAGCAAAGACCCCACATGAAAAGGTCACAAGTCAGCTGTTGGGTTGAAAGCTCTTAAAGCTGCAACTGTTTTTTTATGCTTTAAAACAACCTGAAGCATTACAGGCTCACCTCTAAAGTGGCCATAATTGAATTTCTTTCATAACATTGAATCACATGACTTAGATTTATGAACTTTACTGTTCTGGTTCAGTTTTATCCTTCTCTTTGTTACGTTTCAGCCCTGAACAGCAAACAAACACAGTTAGCAGCCAGCTGTAGGTCAGTGTGGAGCATTTAGCAGCTAAAGAGCCTGATGTAGCCCTGAGGAGGTGGTGGAGACCAAAAACAGAGCTGAAAGACTGAAATTCATCAGTTGAACACAAACACGACTTCAGATGGTTGATAAAACTGCTGAATTTGTAAAAACGATGTCAGTCAAACACAACTTGTTTCTGCTGCTGAACAAAATCAGTTGAAACTCCTCATCTTCTAAAACCCTTTTAGAATAATATAAAACAGCAGAGGGGCAACATTTACATCTACACACATTATATTAAAGGAATAGTTCAACATAACAGAAATGAGAAGCTTGGTACCACTCATGTTTGTGGTTGTTAAATACAGCCAGTTAGCTTAGCTTAGCATAAAGACTGAAAACAAGAGAAACAGCTAGCCTAAGTATGTCCAAAGATAACACCGTCTGCCAACCAGCACCTCCAAAGCTTTAAATATCTTTCATTAAAATATAGATTATATGTTCCCGTCTTTATGCAGAGCTAAGCTAACCATGAAAATTATACCGATCATCTCATTCATTTCCAAAAATGTTTCCAAACTGTTGCTTTTGAGCCTCACCGTCAGTAATTCTTACCTGATCTGAGAGCAGCTGACAGATTATATGAAAAACCCCCATCAGATATGTTTTAGTATGTTTGACACTGCAGAAGAACGTCGTGCTGCAGCCCTCATCTGACGTCTGTCCGTCTCTTCATCCCAAATGTAAACAGTGTTTAAGTTCAAGTATACTGACACATGAAAAGTATTCAGTTTTGTAATATTTATATTGCGCAGTATTTTTTTGAAACTATGGAATAAATATTATTTTGACTTTGAAAAATGTTGCATTTTTGCTCTGGTGGTTGTGTTTTCATGCATAAATATAATGTCTGTGTGTGTGTTTGTGTGTGAATGAGCTCTGCAGCTGGACAGCCTGGCAGGGTGGAGCAGCAGGAGCTGGGTGTGTCGGCTGCATGGCACGCTTTAGCGTCCGCTCACCAGCAGCTGTTTATAGCTGCTCTGTGGTTTCCACCAGCCAAGCACTTTCCACTGACTCCAACACAAACCCCACAGTTCAGCCTCTGTTGCCCCCTGAGGCCACAACTAAAATCACCGCTTTATATTGGTATGAAACTTTAAACATGTTGCACACTGGTATTTAAACATGAGCACACATCTGAGAGTATAATTAAAGTGTAAACAGGTCTGAAGGTGCTGAGTGTGCAGCTTCCCTGCAGCTTTCTGACATACAGTAAATCCTCTTTAAGACCAAACTTCCCTGATTGTTCAACATTAAGTTGTTTGCAGTGCAGGCGTTTATTCCTGAGGCTGAAACGCTGAACTAAGACCATTAAGACCAAGACCAACTGCACTGTACAGTGAAGGTGAACTTTAACTGCTTTATACTCAACTCTGTTGTATCTCAGATGGATATGTTGTGCTGTTTACTGCAGGACATTAGCACAATATACAGCTAATGCTAACGGTGGCACAATCATTTAGTTTAGTGTGTTTACATGCTAACATTTGCTAGCTACCACAAAGTACAGCCAATGCTAATGCAAAAACATCAAGATGCACAGCAGGTGTAATCGTTACTGCACTTTAGCATGCTAACATTTTCTATATAATGCTATATATGCTGACGTAAGCTAACTTGCTGACGTTTAGCAGCTGTAATGTTTACTGTGCTCACCATATGATTTCACTATTTTAGCAGGCTAACATTTGCAAATTACCACAAAGTACAGCAGATGCTAACGCGTAAATCAGAATGCTAACATCCTGAGGCACAGCAGGTGTAATGTGTACTGCATTCACAAAGTATAGTTTAGTGTTTTAGAATGTTAACATTTGATATATTAACATAAAGAGCAGCTGATGCTAATGCCAAAGTAAGCTAACATGCTGACATTCAGCAGGTGTAATGCTTACTGTGTTCACCATCCTAATTTAGTGTTAGCATGCTAACATTTGCTGGTTACCACAAAGTACAGCATATGCTAATGATAAAAACATCACGCAAGGCAGGTCTAATGTTTACTGCACTCGTAAATATAGTTTAGTGTGTTAGCATGCTAAATGTTGCTACTTAAGCACAAAGAACAGCTAAGACTAATGCTTCAGCAGGTATAATGTGTCATGCTAAAATTACGCTAACATTGCTAATTAGCACAAACCTAATTAGAATGTTTTGACATTGTATCAGCTGTTATTTTTATTTTTGCATTCCTAAATATAGTTGCGTGTTTAAGCATGCTTAAATTTGTTATTTAAGCACAGAGAAGAGCTGAGGTCGATGGAAATGACATATATTTTGCAGTTATTTGCTCATAAACCCAAGTTTTGGCCACAAAACAGTTTTAACCTCATGGTGGCGCTGGATGAAAGGTTAAAACCAAATTTAAAACAATTCATCCAGAGGGAAACATGAATGTCTGAAACAGATTTCATGGCAGTCTGTCCAGTAGTTGTAAAGATATTTCAGTCTGGACCGAAGTGGTGGAGAATTTATGGGTGGTGGCTTCTGGCCGCGGCAGCAGAGTCTGATGTTGGCCTGAAGTAGTGGTCACAGTTGAGAATGGGACAGTCTGTGAGCGGCAGCGTGTAGTCGTAGTACACAGTGTCCTCTGCAGGAGTTTCCTCCGGCCCTCCTCTCAGGCCACACTCCTCCAGGGAGCTGTCCGGGGGCAGGCGGGCCTCCTCTCTGGGCACTCTGCTCCGGAAGACCTCTAGCCTGGAGGTCTGGATCCCGACTCGGTCCTGGATCATCCTGATCAGATTGAAAACTCTGCTGCTGCTCAGCAAAACCACCTCGAAGTTCCCTGGATGAGCTGCAGCGGAGTCGAAGGGGATGAGTCTGACACTCAGACGGACGAACCTGTAGATCATCGTTAAAACCTGATTTTAGGTCACACAGAGTTATGTGCGTTAATGTGCGTTTTGACATTTTTGAGTTTGGCTATAATTATATGTTATACAGATGAACCTGCCCTGACCTGGTTCATACAAACCTGACATGATTCACTGTGCATGTTCAAGTTAATGCAGGGAAGTCAAACAATACACAACATAAAAAAAATAATAAAATGTGTGTGTATATTAAGATGTATAGACTTTAAAGGATGTTATATTTTTATTATCTTTACAAAACAAAGTAAGTTTTTCTGTGTTTACATAAATTGCAAATGTTTAAAATCCAACTTTAAGGTAATTTCATTTGTTTTGCAGGAAGCTTCATCAATCAGACGGGTCAGATAATAATGAAAGTGCAGAAAAAAAATACATAAAATGTATTTGTGATGTGCAGAAATGTAAAAAAAAAAATTAATATTAAAAAATTTAAATACTGAGTGCCTCTGGTACAGTACTGACCACACACACACACACACACACACAAAACAATTATAGACACCAGGTCAAAACAAGGCACCAACACTTGTGTAGACGTCGTGTTGTCGCCTCCTTTGTTTACGTAGCTGCTGCGTTTACAGCAGAAATAACTCGGGTTGGCCTCACAGGTGGACGTTAGCCCTGTTGAAACTGTTACTGGTTTAATGCATTTACAATAAAAATGAGCTGAACTGCCAGTAAGACTTTTAATGGTTCACTCAGTGATTAACTTAATTGTTATTATTAAGCTAATGTTTAATGACAAATGTCAGTCTGTCCTTTATAAGACTCTAGAAACTGGTAAAACACTGGTTCTGCATTAACTTTATCAGTAACACTGATACTGTGACGAACTCATTCATTGTTACGGCAGCAGGAAAGACACAGATGACAGTCGTCTGCTTCTCATGTGTGCCGTCTTGTCTCTGACGTGCAGTCAATCAAATGTCTAGCAGAAACAGTAGTTTAACTTACACAAACATGTTGTTGCCCCCATCAGTTTGTCTTTGTGTGACTTTGGGGTTTTAAAGTGTTGAACTCACCACTGTATAAATGTGAAGTGCAGTAAAAGTATGAATCAGCATGAAATGCACATACTCCAAGTTAAATGACCTCAAAGTCAGTTCTTAGATGCCTGAATCTGTTGTGCAGGATGTACCTGAGCTTCTCAGGGTGTAACAGCTGCCCGGGTGCACATCTGTCCAAACCTGAGGCGTCCTTGGATATGTGAGAGCTGCTCACTCAGAAAAAGACAGAAAGGAAGTGATCCGTCACTAAAAACAGATAAAAACACAGAAGATACTCAGGACGAAGGCAGTCAGAGTGTTTCTCACCTCAGCTGCTGCACCTGACCGCTCAAGTCTCGATACCTGATCGTGTTGTTGTCCGTCTTCAGCTGCTGAGTCAGCGTGCGGAGCTGAAACAGCTGACAGGGCACATTCAGGTTCATCAGACCTGCGAGCAAACACACACTGATCAATAATAATCACAGCTTATCAATAGTTTTGGACTGTTCATGTGTTTTAGTTTTAGATTTTGACAAAGCACACCTGGCGTCTTCTCAGTTTTATTTTTACTGACGGCTGCAATAAGCGAGTTATCCATTAAGGTTTTATTAAAATAAAAATCTTGAATAAAAGAAGCATTTATTCAACTTTTTTCATGTTGTGCAAAAGTAAAACTCTTCAAGCTTGTGTGAAGTAAGCGACGGACACACAGGTTCACTTTGGTCCACGCCTCATTGTCTTCAACAGAAAATGTAGAAAATTTCATTTTGTAATTATAAATTTGTATTTTGCAAACAAATTATGTCATTTTTGATATTTCTTGTTACTGTTTTCACTCTTTTTCTTTCAAGTCGAGCAGCCATCTGGCTTCCAAGCTGTTTTCCCCAACAGGCTGGTTAAATAAACTAAATTAGCCTTAAATATGAGTAACAGCACCATGTTAATGCTAACATTAGCATTATTAACAGCAATGCATAAATGCTAATGCTGGTAAAATGTTTACCTTTTTCAACCTGGTTAAACATCTTAGCCATGCATGTTAGCATTCTAACGATTAGCCGATTAGCACAAAATACAGAGTGCAGCTGAGGCATCATTAGTTTTGAAGGTGTTTGGTCAGAAAAGGTCACCAAACGAGGTGCTGATGGTGTTGCTGTTCAGAACTGATACAAAATGATTGTTTTCATGAATTCCTCCAATAGTTTTGAGACGTTTTGATTAAAACATAAACATTAGCTCATGAGGAACAAAGGAAATGTGAGTGAAAAGACTTCCTGCACGGTTAAGAGTTTACAACATGCTGCCAGTTTGCTCTTTACAAAGAGCTGCTTCCTGGTGAATCACAGCTCCTCACTCTGCTCCTCAAACACTCGTGGGTGCAGAAGTCTCGTTTACTCAGAGCGCCGGAGCTTCGATGGACAAAAGGAACATTGTCCCGGTTTTGTTTCCCAGAGCTGGCCGCTCTTATCTGAGACAGGGATGAGAGGAAATGAGCCACTGCTCGCATTATCAGAAGTCTGACTCACAGGAGCCTCCGTAAATGCTTCAGCACAACAATGCACTGTGGCGTTTGGTTAATACTGACCCACACATCTCTTTCTCATCTCGTTTTCCTTCAAGATTATCTTCATCTGACAGTAAGAGGAGCAGAAGAAACACTGACAGGACAGTTTTCCATCCGGGCGCCCACAGATCTTTAAATATAAAACCACAGGAAATACAAAGCGGCTGGGGAAGAAGGCGCGCAGGGAGGATGGATTACCCAGCTCGAAATCCTTCAGGTTGACTGATCCGCTCCTGTCTGTGTCGCTGTGGCCGAGCAGCTCGTCCACCTGCTGCTGATGCTCCCCAAACCACCGGACCATCTCAGACAGGAAGCTCTCAAACTGCGGCCGGTTCGACATGAAGGCCCAGGAGGTTTTGTCCAAGGAAACCTTAAAACATTATGCAGCTTTTATGGACGGGCTTTATCCTGTTAGAGTCTAAGTATTTAAATGCTCCATACAGCAGGCAGCATGTCAGAGCAGTACACAGTATGAAACATAAACTGAAACACTTTGGTGCTTTACAGTAGCTTCGTGTCCTGTGCAGACAAACAGTTTGAGGCATTTGTTTCTGATGGTACAGTTTCTTTGCCCGCCGCATCATGTTTTACGCACGTTTCCATGCTCTTCTTTGCGTCTTCGGCCCGTTTTCTTTTTCTTCTTCATGTTTCCTCTTCCTCTGTGTCTCCGGTGGGTCTGTATCGGTCAGTGTGAACCCTGCAACTCAGATAAAACACGTGTCTGCAGGTGGATCCACCCCGGGTTCTTGTTTTTACATTAACTGACAGTAGCAGAGGTTGCATCAGGTCAATCTGTGTGTTTATATATGTTTTTGTTATTCATGTAGATAATGCATCTCACCAAGCCACACACACGCCACACGCCACACTTTTAATATGTATGTACATATATTTCATTTGTGTATGGGATGAAAACTTTATTTTAACTAAATTCATCAGTGTTGATCCACCACTTTGAGCCATTTCAACCATTTCACTGAACTGTTTCAACTATTTATCCTTTGGTTTTAGTGATGTCAGCTGTTTTTCCATCAGCCTGCTCTCAGCTGTTTCAACCGTTCTGCACTTCAGTGAGCTACTTATCACTCTCTCTCAGACAGGTCGTGTTTGGGCGACTCAATAAGAGCATTTTTAATTAATTTAAGTTTAGTTTTTTTACTTTTTTTCAAATTAGTGAGCTTAACTTACAATCTTTATTCCCCTAAAGCGACTTTAGAAGTCCACCTGGATGGGAACAGGTCTAAAATCTTTACATTAAAGGGAACAAACGTCTCTTGTGATGAGCAAAAACAAGTAAAATTAGGGCTCACACATATTTTAAAAGCAATGCTACCTCACAAAACAGCGATTTATATCATGATGTGTTCTTTAAGCGTGGTTTAGATGTAAAATGTGAAATGTTCCGACATGAACCTGCTGTCCTGTGACTGGGCACAGCCCCACACACACCTTTAAGGTTTGCAGACACACACTTTTGCAGCTGAGTGATTCATTAAAACCTGCTCAGCGCTGACAGGTCGAGCACACGGCAGCATCGCAGTGACACATGAAGGGAGAATAGCTGCGACGGCTCATCCTTCCTGCTCCCCTCAAACAATGAAGGCAGGAAACGAAGCTGCTGATAAACATGAGGGTGAGTGTGTTCGCCGCTGCTGGCCCAGTATAAACCAATGTGTGTGTGTGTGTGTGTGTGTGTGTGTGTGTGTGTGTGTGTGTGTGTGTGTGTGAGGGGGGTTACTTCTTAAAATCCGGCCCCTCCCTCAGACACAGACAGGAAATCCTGTCTGAGATGAAGGTGTGCAGGGACGCCTCTGAGCTGTATTCACTGGCGGCAGTGAAAGATGGACTCAGGTGAAAAAGCAACTTACATCTTAATAAACTGGATTAATCATTAAACACAAAAAGTATGCAAAAAGTTTTAAATGAGTGAGAAAAAAATGCTTTTTTAGTCGATAATCTTCATATTTTTGGCTTCTGTGGTCAAACCTGATGTTAGAAATGATTAATATTTATACAAGTTTCTATCAATTAAAACTGTGGCAACAAAATGTTTGTTTTGCAGGTGCAGGACGAGTTGAAAGGGTTAAAAAATACCAAACTTACAAATATTCCTTGATTAAAGAGTAACTGCATCCAATAAAAATGACATTCAATCAAATTTTCCACATAAGTAATGAGTGGATGATTTTAAAATATGTTATATTTCCCCAGAAAATGCACCAAAGCTGCAGCGTCTCAAGTTAAACATTGGTTCTAACAGTAACACTGAGGTGATGGTGCAGCTCCGACTCTGACAGCATGACGGTGCTCCCTGTTTCTCTGAAGCTGAAACTGAAGCTGCTCAAACAGCCGCTGGAGAATCAAAACCTTCTTTTTTCATGTTTCTGACAGAAAACACGACACGTTTCCTTTGTCAGGGAGAAAAAATGTGAAGCACACTGACAAAAAAACCCTTTTTATCTTTTATCTTTTTCTTTTATAAAAGTCCCCTCATGCATATTTATGCCTCTGCAGCAGGCAGATCACTTCAAAGAGGATTTCAGGTTCGTCTTTAAAGGCAGCCACAGGTGTTGCTGCTGGTATGTGGAGAGCAGAGTCAGATTAGGGGGGTTACACCATGTATTTTGGGCTGTGAGCAAGTTAAACAAAGCTCCAGTGAACAGAAGCACTGTACATTTACTCTGTTACAACGACATCCCTGCTTTATATTAGCTCGACATGTTTAAAGTCATAAATGTTTAAGTGTTCAGAGCAGAAACTTGACCTGTGTGAGCGTCGTTGTTTCACAGGAGCTAAATTTAAGCATTTTATACAGTCGGATTAATCTACTATTATTTTTTTTATTCATTATTGAATCAAATAACACAAAAATTGTTTTAAAAAAACATTAAAAAACCCCCATATCTATGTCCCCTTAGATTCATCTGATGACCCTTTAGAGGGACACCACCCTTATGTTGGACCCCACCTCGAACTGCTGCTTTAATATCAACGCAGCTGTAATATTTATAATAATAATAATATTTCTTATGTTTTGACGTGTGTGTGCTGTTACATGTGACTGAAGCACAGTGGTTTCATGTGACTGAATACGTTTAAAATTCACTTTTACTAAATTGCTTCTGCTCCATATTGTGCTTTTTGTTTTTGAAGACCTTTGCACTCAAAACATAGAAATTTATATAAAGTTTGATTTTTACAAAGCAATTACTTAAGTACTTACTAGTATTTACTTCAGTAAATGTACTCCTGTACTGTGTCCTCTCAGCTCAGTTCAGGGGATAATGTTTGGTTGCAGCGCCCCCTGCTGCGTCCATGACGTCATGATGAGGATGGCGCTCACTTCCTTAACTTTATTTACTTTTTCAGTAACTTTTAAACACTTTAATCCTAAAATGAAGTTAAACAGCCCACACGTCCCACTTCTTTTAAATGTTTTCAGCATATTTCAAACTTTTTTCCACACCTGCAATAGTTCAGTCTGACAGAAATATCAATTTTGAGGGTTAATTTAACATTTAATGTTGATTTAATGCACATTTCACCCACTGCCCTTTTCATTCTTATATTTTATTTTAAGTTTTTGGATTTTCAGTGTTTCTATAAAGAAAAAAAATGATGTGATACTGAATGAAAGGTAACAAATGTCCCATAACACAAACTATCTTAACCCTTCATAGATTAAAGACAGTGATTTATGCACTTTGTCATTATGTATATTTTTCAGTTACATCTGACATTAAAACCTTACTTTTAAGGATTATAAACGCTTTTGTTGAACACATTTTAACATGCATGTTTCTATGCAGATTAAACAAACAACAATAATGTGTTGACGTTTGTTTCATTTGTGGAGAGCCAGGCTAACAGTTTCCCTCTGCTTCCAGTCTTTATGCTAAGCTACGCTAACAAACTGCAAGCTTCATAATTACCGCAGAGACATGAATCATATAAATAAACTTCTGTCTTTGGCTTTAAACTCAAATCCCTGGAATGTAACTGAGTACATTTACTTAAACTCTGATACTCTGCTTTATACTTAAATACTTACAACTCCAACACACTTTACACTTTACTATGTATTAATTCAGTATTCAGTGCTAAGACATAACTACTATTTAATAATAATACTAATAATACTAATTTAATAATAATAATATTAGAAAGACTTTTGTGAATCTAATAAATCATCACGATCAGCCTCTCCTGCTCTAAATCAGTTTTGATCAATCAGCAGCGTCACTTCCTGTTTGGTATCTGATTAAAACATCATAATAAATCAGTGACTCTCACCGTGTGACGACCTGTGACCGTGACTCGTGTCCTCAGTCTTCACTCGTGCTTTTCTCCTTTTTTGTGTCTCCGGGAAGTTTCCTCACTGTTGAATCACTGTGTTGACCCGTTACCATGGCAACGGGACCCGAAACAGCTGCGGTGACTTTTCTCATTTAAATTGAAAATGACTTAATTCCCATTAACAAAAAGAAAACGAAATAAAACCTAAGATTTCAGACACAGCGCAGACACATCCAGCTCCAACAGCAGCGCTGTCACAGCTCAGCCGAGGAGATAACAGACGTGTCGGCGCCTCTTCTGTCCACTGGGCGGCGCTGATCACAGGCTGATTCAGGGTCAGTGAAGCCACATCACAGTTGCGCTGTAGAACTAAATAGAAGTCAAAGAAATAAAAGTCAAATCTTAATTTCTGGTAACTCAGTGACAGCAGAGACCAACAGAGTAAAACTCAGGCATGTTAAATGTGCATTAAATTCTAAGTATGTATATGAATAATGTTCGCATACAGGGGAACTGGACTGGAGGGGAAAACAGTGATCAGGTTTGATGTATGAAGTCGTTAGTATTTAATTTAATTATTCATACAATTAAAAATAAATTAATTATAAATAAATTCAGCTTTTATTATAAAATGTTTTTGACTAAATTCTGAACAGAATCTGTTAAATTTCCACCTTTTTGTGTATTTTTTATACATTTATTTACATTTAGTATTTATTTATACACAGTTTTGTCTTTAAATTATATATGTATGTATTTATGTATATATATGTATTAATGAGCTGAACACATGTCAACATGGCTGACACTCACACGCAGTCACAGCCTGTGTTTCCTTCTGCTGAGTGTTAGATTTACACCTCACTGTGTTGTGTGAAATGTAAAACCAGGTCATCTGCATCAAACAGACTTCAAATTGAGGATGGCTTCTATACAAAAAGGTCAAAGGTCAAATCCACTAGGACACCATAAAACCCCTTGATGCTGACAGAGGTGCAGACTGGGACTGTGTTTCACATTCGGCCTGATGCTGGGTTGATGTCACTGATGTTGACTCCGCGCTGATGGTGGATCTCCTCTCGTGTGTGAAGCCTGTAGCGTCTCTGCAGCAGCGTCCATGTTTGAATCACTGTCAAGCAGCAGCAGCTTGTTGGTTATTGCTCATATTGAGCTTCAGGTGATTGTTGCAGCACTGTATGATAAAGTTTTCTATCAAATTATACTTTTTTAAACAAAAAATACACATTTTCTTCCTTTAAAGTCTTAACTACATCTGCTATAGACCTCAGATGTGGATGTAAACTCAAACCTGACTGTCTTGTGTCTTGTGTCATGTTTTTCCTATATTATGAATTACAAATCATGACATTGTGCAATAGTTTCATCTTGCTGTAACAATGCTGTAATCCATTAACCTACTTTTTCTTTACATAACTGCCATAAATACATTACATTTAAACACATGCTGAAACTGTTTACTGGAGCACTTTTACTGCTTTTGCTGTTTTTTCCCCCCTCCACTCGTATTAATTATGATGATTTCATGCCGCAGTGACACAATTTCCTCTTCTGTGCTCTCTCTTTGATGGACTGATTAAATATGCGAGTTGAAATTAAATGGAAAAGCCCAGAAAAGTGGTTTTAAAACTCTTTGAATTAATAAGAGAAAGGATTCAGGCTGCAGATCTGTGGGCTAAAACAGGCAAAAATCACTTTTTAAGACAGAGCGGATGTGCTGAACTGAAGCATCCACCTCCTCTTGTTTGTATTCGCCTCCTGCGTTCGGTGTTTTTCTCTTTTGTTTCTTGTTTTCCAGACTCGTTCAGCCGTCGGTGGGTGGGTTCGTGTCCCTGCGTGGCCAGACTGGTGAGCAGGCCGGTCTCCTAATCACCAGTCAGACGACAGCGCGCTCCATCACCTCTGTGAGCTCAGACTATCACCGACATCCACCTTACTTTCTCCCTTTCTCTTCTGTTATGGTTTAATTATATTGTAAACTTATATTGAAAACACAATTCATCATAGTAACTTCTGATTTATTTTGTCTATTAAAGCCCCTTTTGTTTATTCCTGTCCGGTCAGATGGTCTCCGTGTCTCTGTGGGATGGAGGTGAGAGGGACAAACTTCAGGTGACAGAAATGTGTGAAAAAGTCATTTTCTGTTTGGAAAACCATGAAAATGAAACAAAGAAGTGACTTTTGCTGAGTTTTGCACCAACACAGTCACTCCTCTTTCACTTTGCCAGGTGTCTACACTCCTGTTGATCAATGAAACTCGACTTATTGTCAATTGTTACACCTGATTCCTGAGTTTGTCGGGTTGGGCTGATGTCTTGTCATCTGAACGTGACATCAGAGGCCTCAGCCATGCTAGCAGTTCTACGTGGTAGTGTCCTCCTCTGTAGCCTCGTCACCACTAATACAGGAACGTCTGACTTCAAACTCTCCAATTTGGCTGAAAGCACAACAGATGTGATGACGAACAGGCAGCAAACCTCCCGTCGTGCACATCGTTTTCATTTAGTTTCACAAACTCTTACAAAATACAGCACAGCAGCAGCCCGCAGTGTTAACCCGACGTTACCGCAGTGTTAACCCGACGTTACTACAAAGCGAGAATAGATTGTAGCATTAACACGTGCACACAAACCATGTTGGAGTAATGTCAGCCAATTTCAGCTAAATGCTAGCATGCTAACAGTGAAAACAGTCATGTTTAGCATGTTGTATACTGTTTAGCCATGTTCATCTGTGCTTAGCGTGTTAGCATGCTAACTAACCAGCGTTAAACTGACATATTTGGTCTTACATCACTAATGTTGTTACAGGCTAGCTGTCAGATTTCATTAGGTGGGGAGACGTTTCGCCCAAAATCCAAAATGTCGACCTCATGATGGCGCTGCAGTCAAAGTCATCGTCTAAACACGTCAACGTCTGCGCAAACTGTCCATAACTCCAAAGTTTTTGCATCAAAATGGTGGATGTGCTGCTAAAAACAGCTTTTAGACTCTAAATAAACTATTTTCTCACACTTAAACGATGCTAATAGCAAGAAAATCTGTTTATCCCATTATCATTCTCAGAAAATGCAACAGATAACACAGATATTTCCTTTAATCTGTTTTCAGTGACAGATGCTGCCTGCTGAACCGATCAATCATCCGTTTGTTATTCAGAATAATAAATTGTACAACAATAAACAATAAAATGACCTGTCAGAATATCTTTAGCCCCTTTTTGCCACTGATGTAAAGTGATGTAAATTTGTTCCTGTGTGTTTTGGTTTTTTTAGGTGCTCAGGGAGCATCCAGTGTATTTCATGAGGCCATTATGTCTCTGCATAAATTACTGCCTGCAGCTGTAGAGCAGCAGGACGGAGACAAAAGGCTGAATTATTGCTGACAGTGAGACTAATGACAGTGTTTTTCTTGCCTTATAACTCCAATATAACTAAATTCACTCACAGAAGATGGATTAGGTGTTTGTTTGCTGCTGCGGCTCCTGTGGAGTGATCAAGTAGATAAATAATTTCTGTATTTCTGCTCCCTCTGAACTTCATCCTGGGGAAAATGTCAGCTGGCTTTGGCAACGGTGCACACTGGCAGGTTCAAATGGCAGCGAGAGGTCGCTCTGTGGAAAGTTTCACACTCAGTAAAACCAGAAATCCTTGTTTGGTGCCAGAAAACTGCACTGGGCATGTTTGTTATTATGGAAAAGGACTGAAGGGATGCAGATTGTATATCGGTGGGTGCTGCTTTCTGCAAACAGAGAGCTCACATGTTGCTGACGAGTTTGTCACTTTCTTTGTGGGGAAGATTTAACCAACACCTTAATTTGTGACTTAAATCTTACATTTTTGCTGCAGCCTTATACACAAACATCTTAAAGCCAATCATCTTTTGACACTCTGCTGTGAAGACATGCAGGAATTGACCTTTGCTAAATCAAAGTGATGTGCAAGCTAATGTAGCACGTATATAGTAATAAAGTATGCAAAGAGTGCGGCTGGTAGTGTGTGTAAGCAACTAACAGTATGTTTGCAATACCAGCAACTGCTAGCATGTCAGGCTAATTAGCTTAAAAGCTAATAACCAATTGCAACGTAGGCCTACCACGGCCAAATCCAGCCAAAAACACAGGATTCAATCATTGTCTACGTTGCATTGACACAGCTGTTGCCTCAACCCTACCAGGCCCAGCAACGTTGCCCTGGGTGCTACTGACTTGGTGGTATATAGGCTGTATAGCTAAAGAGGCACACAGGTATTTGGAAATCTGCACACACACATTTGCAGATCTCCACACGCATTTGCAGATGTTAACACGTTTACAGATCTCTACCCACATTTGCATATCCCCACCTGCATTTGCAGAAATATGTATGCATTTGCTGATCTATTCACATGTTTACATGTTTGTTTACGCGGTTGTGAAGAGTTTTTCTACAATGGTAGCCCCACGTCATTGCAACATTACAGTGGAACTCATCATGTTTTTGAGAATAAAGTCTCAGAAAGCCACTGAAAATGTCGCTTATTGTTCATCTGAACTCATTAAGCAGTCATTTCCTTTTAAATCCAGTGTCTCTCATTACATCTGTCCGTTTGATGAGGCTGCTCTTTCAGGACAGGTGAACCTGAGCTTCACTGATAATTACTCACTGCTAATTATCTCCCGCCGTGCGACCTGAAAAAGGGGCCTGACGATGAAAACATCCCTCAGAAGTTACTTCAAAGTGAAATTTCATGTACTCCCTTCATCCCTCTGTGGATAAATAAATAAGAATTTGAAGAAAAGGGTGGAAAGGCAGCTTTTAATCCTCTGGCTTTGATTCTGCCGTTGAAGATGGGAGCGATACCCAGTGTCTGACTATGAGCTGTGAAGCCACTCAGCTAATGGTGAAACTGAGTGATCTGACCTCAGTCGGCCGCCTCAAGGAGGATTAGATGGACTTTTGAAGGAAATGGCTGCTGTTTGTGACAGTTTATTAGTGACCAAACTGTTGGCTGGCATATATAACTCACTTCACTTACTATTTTGTTGCCAAAGCAATGTTTAAAATGGAAATTAATGAAAAGTTGTGCAACTGATTTATACTTATTGAGAAACAACTCCTATGGAAAAGGGTTGGTATGTTAATTCAAGTATCCATGATCACAGATTTACCTAATCAGTATGTCCAAGTCTCCTCTCCACAAACTCACAACTATCTCAATTCAGAGTTTACAAACTACTTATTAATGATTCTTCATTAATCAGGTGGCTCCTTATTTATTCCTCACTCTGGTTTTATGTAGCTTATGGAGCTAAACTGTTTGTATCTATATGTTTTGTTATATTAAAATATGTATTTCAGTGACTCCAACATGGTTGTGCTTGTTTTAATGGTGATGAATCATGTTTTCATGGCAGAACCACAGTATCCTTCTATCACTAACCCAATTATTTTCAAAATAAAAGCTGATTTTTATCTTGTTAAAATTTCTAAATACCTCATGTCTTTGATTCACCAGCACATGAGGCCACAGATTAGTTTTAGAGCTGCAGCATTTTCTTATTTTTTAAAAAATAATGCGAGTGGCCTTTCGCTCAACACTTGGCGTAATAAAAAACTGCGTCCTGACTCACCGGCTGCTGCACAAAGGAGCTCCTCATGATGAATCACATTGTGTTGTGAATTAAAAAAAAGCCCAGTGACCATCATCTGTACCTGAACTCAGCTCGGTGTTTGTGCATGTTCCAGCTGTACGGCGTCTTTTTGTCGGCTATTTGAAACTTCGAAGCCATCCTTGAGGATCAGATGTGTCTGGTTGTACGTGACGAGCCTGTGAAGCTCAGTGTGTTTTCAGAAAAGGGAACTGGTTGGAGGTGAGTTTGCATCAACACGTGTACTATCTGACATAAAAAAATATGTTTATATCCTCCCAGTTATTCTTTCAATAATGAGTAACACACTAATCATCCTCAGAGGGACATTTTAATTTTATTGAGGAATGTGAAAAATATGAAAATCTATTTTTAAAATCATAACTGAGGGAGAGAAATTAACTTTATTTATGTCTGAAGAAAGATTATTAACTTTAATAGCATTTAATAACAATTAATTTAACACAAAATAAATCTAAAATTGTAAAGAAATACCACAATGTTCATATTTGTGCCAAAGTGTTGCTGAATGCATGGACAAGTTATCTTATTGTGTTAGCATGCTAACATATGCTAATTAGCTAAAAACATGGCTGAGGCTGATATGTCATTAGTTTTGCAGATATTTGGTCATAAACCAACATGTTTTTGTTGGATCATATTGATTTATTGATCATACATTTAGAGTTAGTCTTGATATAACAGTTTATTGTATTTCTTTGATTTGATCTTGATTATTGGTTTATTTTCCCTTTTTCCAACCAAGAATCTAAAACCTCTCCATTGTAGCCGTGTTGTATTTGATGATTTGGTCCAAATTATCGACCTACACACTCAGCATGGGCTCGTCACACAGGAACACGGTTTATGTGTATTTTTTAGAAATGACTGCCTACGAGCCTGGAGGTTGTTCATTACTGTCAAACAAATGGCAGTTAGAGGTTTGATTGGTGACAGACAGTCAGAGCAGCAAGTTTTAGAGTAAACGCATAAGAAAAAACATTCACTATCAGTTAGTTAGTTAGTTAGTTAGTTGGATACCTTGAATATGCTTTTACAGAAGTCATGCTCATTCGTTTGGCTATGTGTTACATGCAGCTGGGGTTAGCAAGCTAATCCTGTTTAGCCGGTTAGCCACTCCAAAACCTGGCATGAAAACTTTTAGATTACTGAGTTATTCATTGACTTCTTGAGTCTTCTAATGTCACATTAATGCATTAGCATTTTAGCTAAATAATGTTAGCTTAATACATTACCTGGTCATTCATGCATGCATGTAGCTGCAGCAGCTGCTGTTAGCACTATTCCCTATGAATTAGCTGGAGAATAACGGGAAAGTGAATGAAATTTAAGTATAAATTACAATATTTTCATCTTAAATGTAATGGAGTAGAAGTATAAAGTGGCCAGAGGAGAGTCAGGTAAAACAGTACTTGAGTAAATGTACTCAGTTACACCTCACCACTCGTCTCTTAGCCTGATCACGATCAGACAGTGTTAAGATTCTTAGCAGCTCAGGAGGAGATGTCAACGCCACGTGAATGTCATGAATATCCCGACCTGCACGCGTGGAAAATCAGGTGCGTGTCTCCATGCACATGCATTCATTAATTACCTCTCCTCCGACTGCACAGTGTGGACATGTTGGACACGGTGGGTTATACTCATCTGTGACAGGAGGAGAAGAATCAGACACGTGCATCACAGCCAACAGCTTCTGCTGCTATTGAGACAGATTCACATGCTTGTTTTGAGCTCATGTGTGGTTCAGATCATTAAAAATCTGGAAAATCCAGCTTTATTACTTCTAGGTTTAGACAAATATATCTAAGATGTCTGAATTAATTCATGATGACCATTCGTCAGGTTCACCATGTTTGTACAGCTTGCAACCTTGAACACATCAGGACATGGTTATCCTTCATGATTGAAGCGTTTGAGCCTCCCAACCTGAGCAACACGTGAAAGAAAAATGTCCGCCACGTGTAAATGGCTTATTGAGATTCATCCTGAGGGGGTAATGAATGTTTATGCCAAATTTCACATCAATCCACCCAACTATTTAATGAAAAAGACACTGGTCAGAGGGTCACCAAAGTAATCGTGGTTCATCCTCTGAGGACCATAAATCAAACTGCTAGCATGGCTAAAAGTCAACATAACACTCTCCAAAGCTCATAAGTCCTTGAATACAAATCATCTGATGCAGATTTACTTAAATTGATCGATTGCTTCCCTTTTCATTTACATGTGTTACTGCACTAATTCACTATTTATGTCACAGAGGATGCTGGGTAATCCTGCCGTCTGTTGTCCTTGTGACTTAGTCTGCAGCCAAGAGAGGACATTAATCATTTTAATCGGCCCCATCTTGAAACTGTAACATGAGACCAAGCTAGAATATTTATGACATTGCCGACTGTAAACCACCGGCTTCACTGAGCGAGGTAGTCAAAGACAAACGGAGGTGGTGGTGATGGTGGTGGACGGCGATGATGGTGGTGATGGGAATAAATATTCTCCCTCTGTAGCGCCGTTGTCAAGGAAGTGTTCAGAGCCGAGCGAGCGAGAGCGATGTCAGGGTGCAATTTATTTTCCTCCGGCGCACGTGTCCGCGCTGTGTTGTGTCTACACGTGGGGCTCCCATTCGTTGTAAGTGCTGTGGACTGTGTGCGGGGGAGGCTGCATTCACTACCGCTCAAAAAGCACACACAGTACATGGCAGATGTTCACTGTGGACAATCCAAACACCCTTCACCTGGTTTTGTTTCTGTCCTCTGTGCATGTGCATGTGCAGCAGCAGCAGCAGCAGCAGCAGCAGCAGCAGCAGCAGGGCCGTATATGCAGGAGGATTTGTAGGACTGGATGATTTAACTCAAGAGGCTGAGAGGCCAGTCTGGAGAGTTTTACTGCATAATCCAACTGAATATACTGACACTGGTAACAGAAAATCATGCTGACAGATAGATGAGACAGTGTTTAAACAGCCTTTAATGCAGTGATTTTGATATTTTATTCAGGTGTGTTAAACTATTAATATGTCATATAATCGATCTGATAACCTGTGTTATTTTGCTGCACTGCACTGTTAAATGAGAGGCCATTTGCTACATGCTAATATGAAAATGCTGAACACAGATACCGCACAACATACCGTATTCGCCATCTTAGCTGGTTAGCATGCTAACATTAGCTAATTAGCGCTTCAGGTGCTGCAGCTGAGCTTGCAATTAGTTTTGAAAGGAGTCAAAGAACTGGACAAACTGAAATGTTGACCCGATGGTGGCGCTAGAGAGGGAGTAACAGGATTACAGAGTTCTCGTAGCTCATCCTGAGGGGATCATGAATGCATCAGGATTCAATCTTCTTGCAGAAAGTCAGAAGATCATTAAAGTCTGTAGGATTCATCATCTGGGGACCATGAGAGTTTGCACAAAGGTTCAATGCACAAAGTTTGGACCAAGCAAACAGTTTTAAAGAGCAGGTCAACAAGTGATTAAAGCCCAAACTGATAAACTGCACCAAATATTAATATTATTAATATTATTATTCTTAATGTGTGAATCTTTGCATGATTCTATTATAACAACACAATTATCTGTTTTAATTAATTAAGTCACAAATGTTGTTGGCAGATATTAGTTGTTGTAACAGTGCAGCAGCTTCATTTCCAGGACAAATCACTGCTGCGGCATTTGCCCGTGGCGTTGGTCCTCTTACTATGCAGACGCAACATTTAACGTAATTACATAACGGCGGCAATCTTCCGCCCGATCTGTCGGCCCCGCCGGAGCTCACAGAGATTGTCATCAGGCTGCGAAATTGAGTCTGGTTATCAGAGGAGAAGCTAACAGACAGGGCAGTAACTGGCTCTCCCCTGCGTCTGACTCCTGGACAGATTAAAAACAACTGGATGTGAGCCCGAGGGAGTGGTGGGTGGGGGCGGGGGAGTGGATTCATGGTGCTTGCATGGCATTCTGGGAGATAACCTTGATTGAAGGAGTCCCAGCTGTTCAGAGGATTTGTTGTTGTTTTTTTTTTGTCTGCCAGTAAACAAAGTGAGTGCGAGTGAGGACAAATGTGAGGCTCAAATCCCTCTGAGATCACTAATGCTGCACTTTTACATGAAAACATAATCCAGTGCTCTCAGGTTGGTTTCACCTGCCGACGGATAATGTGTGTGTCGTCTAAGAGATGTTGCGCTGCAGATACGGGAACTTCCTCCCAGAGTTTTCTCTCTCGACCCTGGGATCTCATTATTCTTGCCCGAGGAGATTTGATCAAACAATACAGTCGAACGCTTTGCTACGATAATGAGCCAGCAGCCGACTAATTATCTGCTCTTAGACTTCCTATAGGAGAAACTACCATCTCCTCCGGCGTCTCCTCCAGCACCGTTTGTGTTTCACTGTCGGCCAGTGGCATGGTTTATAGTCCAAAGGGGGAGGACAGACTCTGATCTGCAGCCTTCGAGCTGAAGAGGACACACTGGTTATGTAACACACAGCAGAAGAAACCTGACAGACCAGTGTGACACATGATGTAAAACATTTTATTTCTATTAAACCTATTTAAAAGGCAGGGTCTAAGGGTCTAAAAGGAGCAGAAAGATGCTTCAAAGGGAGAAAGTCGGTGAAAAAAGGTGAAAATTATTACATTTTATACACTTTTATGCTTTAATATGCAAATTTAGTGTTATATAATTAAATATTAGGCTATTTGGATGCAGAAATATAAAGTAAAACAAACACCTAAATTTGTATTTTGGACTCTTTCTTTCCAGTTGCCTGTTAGACGACACTGAACCATAATCAACAGTTGGTAATCTACAGTGAAACAATCAATAAAACCTTGTTGATACAATAACTTTAATTTACTATGTGGTAATAGTGTTGAATAAAACAGGAAATATTATCATAAAATTCATACATTTTTAATGAAAAACACTAGAAACAGGATTTAAAAAGGCTGATGAGAGCAAATGGTAAATTATTAACGCAGAAACGATCACGGAGCATCGTTTTTATTCACTCAGTGTTGTGTTTGTGTCCACGTGATGAACATAAATCCAATATTTAGTCTCTTTTAGCTCAGTTTTTGGTCTCCACCAACGCCTGAGAGCGGCATTTTTACTCTTTAGCAGCTAAATGCTCCAACATGTTCACCAACTGCGCCGACATTATAGCCCCTGTCACACTGCACAAAATACAGAATAACACCTGCTAACCTTTGGCTAGGTGCAGGATCATAGGAACAACAGCTGAGTTTGGACTTGCTACTTTCTACTGTAATCCTCATTTCCAGCGTGGTTGTGACATCAATTGTGACATCAGTCGCCTGCCTTTAGCGGCATATGTTTGCATATGAGTGCGCTGAGACTCAGCCTGAAAAGTAAAGTTGCACCAAAACAACACTGATACTGACGTCAGAGCTTCATAAAGACGAGAGAAGCTGCAGATTCGGCTGCTAATTCTCTGTACGAGCAACACCTTTCGCATATGTACAGCCACATGATCCCTGGTACTATAAAAGTATTGATTATTACTCTTTTAATAAACCAGGAGTATTAGATATTGATGTGTTTAGCCTAGTTTAGCGCAGTGACAGGAAGCAGGTGGAGAAATTCAACTTCCAAACAGCTCAAAACCTGTTTGACCTGTCCAATTAATAAGAAAACAGGAAATTGCTGTTGCACAGGAAACAATGTGGGTATTGTTGGCTGGCAGTTGTTGATCCCAACCAGTGGAGACTCCAGGAAGTTATTGGTGACATGCAAGACCCACAGCTGTGCAGCAAGCAACCATCTTTACGTGCAAATTCATGAGCTTTTAGCTTTTACATATGGGTTTTCTTACCTTTGGACCCAGGCTAGCAGTTTCCCTCTGTTATCAGCATTTATGCTAAGCTAAGCTAACCAGGTGTGGGCTCAGGTTACATGCATGAGAGCACGATTAATCTTCTCATCTAATCCTCATGAGGAAAGCGAATAAATGTCAAACTGTTCCTGTCTTTGTCTGTGTCCTCACACCTTCAGTCGCCCATATTGACTAACCCTGCGGACACACTTGTCCCTGGAGAAATACACAAACACCGACCACCTCCCGGTCTGATTTAAGGTGTTGTCAGCTTGTCAGTGTTTTAAAGGAGCCACTGTAAAGGGAACCACTCCATCTGCTTCGTATAGAAACCTTTAAAATGTGAGAAATCTGAGATGTTTGTGGTGGAAACAGACTGATCGACTCTGGATTCGTTCAGCTGTGTGTGCTGCTTGTTTTCCTTCGTCCCGGCTCTAAAGTCGCTCCTCCTGAGACGATCTCCCTCATCTGCAGAATAACAATCTACTCCGATGACTCAGGATTGAAATGATCCTCTGACATCACGTTTCTGCCATCGCCGGTGACGACCCTCGCAGAATAATCAAACCGCAGCAGGTCGATGGTGCCGCTCTTTATTCCGCTCGCATTCGTCCTGAAGCTTTGATGCTCACCTGGAGACGTCTGCCTCTCTGACACCTGCTGATTATCAAGCAATTATCAATTCATTCACTCTGCACGGGCGGCTGCAACCATGACCTTTAACCCAAAACACATTTCAGTATAAATGAATAAAATACATTTATAAAATACATTTATAAATACATTTATAGTATAAATGAATAAAATACATTTCAGTATAAAATACATTTCAGTATAAATGAATAAAAAGGAATAAAGTTTTGAGGTTTGTATTCGGAGAGAGAACTGTTCTTTGCTTTCATTCTCATGACTCATGACTTTAAAAAGAAAACCCACATGTTTAAACTCTTTAAGACACAGCCTGAGGGCTTTCTTTGCAAGATTTAAGGGAAAGGACCCTTTGATTAAAGATGCATTCAAATCATAAAGGTTCACTTCAAGGTTTGTATTTCTATGTTTTAAGGGGAAAACCCCTTGATTAAGAATACTTTAGGAAAAAATGCATAAAAACATAAAATTACTTTAAGGGTTTTCTTTGCACATTTAAGGGGAGAACTCTTTGGTTTAAGGATACCTTAGAAAAAAAACCATAAATTCACCTTAAGGGTTTTCTTTGGAAGTTTTAAAAGAAAATCCCTTTCATTAAGGATGCCTTAGAACAAAAGTGCTTAAAGTCATAATATTACTATAAGATTTTCTTTGCACACTTTAAGGGAAAACGTTTTTTAAGGGATGCTTTAGAAAAAAATGCTTAAAATCTTAAAATCACTTAAGATGTTCTTTTTGCTTGTTTTAAGGAAAATCTCTGTTCTCCCTTAATTAGGCTGAGTCATTGTTAAAAAGCCCTTAGCAACCATTTTCCAAATGTTAAGGAACCCAAACCCTCTTTAAAAAATTATTTTATACTTTTAAAAAAGTTTTTTTGCAAATATTAAGGGCATTTTTCAATATTTTGCTTTTTTCATTAACCCTTTTTTAAGTTTAATAGAAGCTAAAGGAAATAGTTTGCTCAAGGGACAAACTTGTTGTTTTGTAACCAGGCATAAAAAGCATATTTGACCTGATCCACAGTCATTTATCATTGTTAATCTCTTAAATCCCTTAAAATTTCTAAACATCTTAATATTTTCTGCTCTGTTTCTAATGCTCTCATTTCTGGCGTCCGTCTTCTTCTGTGTATCTGAGCTCTTGAAAGGTCACAGTGGGAGTTTTTTCATTACCTTTCATTAAGTTTTCTGTTCCCTCTGATTCATAGAGGAAGGCTGAGCTTTGACAGCAGCACACAGCGGGGATGAATAATATAATATTTTTATGGCGGCTGGTCGGGACCAGGGGGTGAGTGGGTGCACCCTCAGCAGGAGCTGCAGCTAATGTTAAAATGTTTGTGGAGGCGTTAAGTATGTTCTCTGTAGCGATACGAGTTGATGCTGCTGTGATTACAGCTGTCGTCTGCTTACTGTGATTATGGCTATGACACCTTAAGCACCTGAGCTGAAGATGATCAGACTAAGTAAACAATTTGTCTTTCAACTGGCTTCTTATTCATAGTAATGACACCAGAGGCTCATGGGTATTGTAGTATTTAGAGTATCAAATTTAAATAAAGACAATGACAAACTTTACAATGAAAATGAGAATCTCACTGTAACTAAGGTGCTCAAGATAAACCTATTTGATTATTACATCATCTGGGAAAACACTATGTTCCTAAGTTCAGTATTACTGACAACAGAAGGGTCAAAATAACAAAACATACATCACACCATTACATGTGTGCTCAATGGACACAGCTGAGATTCATCCAAGCCATCGGGATTTATTTATAAATAATGAACTTACGAGTTAAGACTTGATTCACTGTGTAAGCTGGGTCAAAGATGGCATCACACTTACAGAGTTCAGCATTGTGTCACTGTGGCTAAAGTTAGATTTAATGCCTGGCCTCCATCAGCCAATCATAATGCAGTTAACATCCCGTCGGACATTTCTGTGAAATTCTGTCATAATTTGGCCCAAAATGTGTTTTGTGAAGCGACTCTGACCTTTGACCTGCAACAACTAAACTCTAATCAGTTCAGTCTTGAGCTGAACTGCATGTTTGGGCTGAATGTGAAGGGAGACGCTCCTGTGGGATTTTGTGTTCACAGGAATGAGACAGACAACCTGAAAACTCGCCAGCTGAGACACAATCAGCGCGGCTGGGACACAGAAATACTACATGGTGTTGAGAACTCACAGTTTTATATAAAAATGCTCCTTTAAAACACCTTAAAATGAGCCAGTTGTGTACTTCAGGTGCTTCATCAGAGATTAGAGCAGTCAGTTCACAAATCACATCATAAGATTTAAGGTTTTAGGCATTTTAATACAGAAAGTGAATGAAACCATATTACCAAAACATTGATTCTGTCTTTATATAAATATAAACACTTTGAGAACCAGTGGATCTGAGGTTTTAGTATGATGAGGAGCAGTGCTGTATTTTACTGTAGCACAAGGAGGAAAAATGATTTATTATAACACAAAAAAGTCCAAAATCAGAAAATAAAAGTCAGAAAAAAGTCAGAAGAATAACTTAATTTATTCTTCAGGCTGATGGAAACACACCAAAATACTTTTACAGCAAAGTATCATGACCACAATCAGAGTTCAGCCGCTGCACACCAACGTGGCAGCCTTCAACCACATAAACTGCAGCATAATCCCAACGATCATTAGGCTTCGCACCGCAGACACAAATCAATACGCAGCAAACCGCAGCGTCACGAGGTCATTCAAGTAAAAAGCGCACACACTCGGGTCTCTGTGCATTTCTGACCCAGGCAGCTGTCACCACTTTTTATTTAGCACAATAAAAACAACAACAACAACACAGACACACACTTTAACACGAGCCGGCTTGTGACGTCACTCACACCTTTCCATTCACTCCCTCGGGCCGCAAACACACACTCATGTTGGACCATCGATCTTAAATGTGCAACTGAGTCACTCACAGCTGCGCGGTGCAGCCGGTACATGCTGTGCTCTCGCTTTCTGCCTCTGCTCGTGCTGCATTCACGGCCTTGGTAATCCATGAAAACAAACCACCTTTCTGTCTTGAACTAGGACATGATACTGAAATATGTTGTCTGGGGTATTTACTAGCTTCATTAGCCTAATTTGCCTCCTGCAATATGGACTGAGTAAAACATCGTAGTTTCACCAGATATTATTTCTTTTACTTAGTTTATATTTTTTATAATTAAATCGTCTGATGTAAAATTTGCTTTCCTGTTATGTTTTAATCGTGGTCTGACGTTGTTTTCAAAGCTGTTTTATTAATTAAGGTCATTATTTTTGAATAATCTTATACTTTTAATTAACCCCAGTCATTTCTAATCTAAACCTATAATCACTCTCAGATCGGTCTCTTTCTCTATGCACATACAAAATATTTCAGTAAACTAGTAGATGGGGTAAATTCCTATAAACATTGAAGGTAGCACCGTCGCAGAGGAGCGCACCGCCGCTCTGCGCTCTGATTGGACGTCAGCGGTGGTGGGCGGGTCCTCCTGCGGAGTGCGGAGACAATAGAAAGCGGCTCCAGCAGTGGTCAGTGCCGGGGAGGCTGTGATAGACAGCGGCGGTGCGGACAGCCGAAGATCTCCGCTTCACTTCTGCACCGCGAAGAAGAAATAAAACGAGAACACAAACAGAACACAATTCAAGGACCTGCGGCGTTTCCTCACGTAGCTAAAGAGTCCGCTGTTGTCTGGATGGACTGACAGATATTGCATGCAGCGCATTTTGAAAGGTAAGCTCAAATGTTTAATTAGCAGTCTCAGTAATCGCTCCTTTGTGTATTAAAACTGTTATTCAGATTGCGCGTTGCATTCACCGACAGCCTCATCTAAGTCCTGTGCGTCTTTGTGCTGCTCTGTTGCAAATCAAGCAATCGCACTGGACCTCTGTTGTGTTTACACGCCGGCATTGTACATTATCTTTATTTTAACAGTTTTCTTTAAACCAATTTAAAAAAAACACATTTTAAATTCCAACACAGGACACAAAAGTTAAACATGCATCATGTGACCAAACAGTGACTGAGCGGAACAATACAGATGCTGTTTGAAGCTTTTGTGTCCCAGCTGCACATCTGTACGTCTGAATCTGTCAGCAGCCTTCGGAAATGTATCGATCACACCTGCTACCATCTCTACACGCACATGATCATCATATTTCCCCGTGCTCACGTGCACCGACTCCGACACTACCTGGCTTCACATGTGCCGCACGCTGTGCTGGATATAATGCATGCTTTGTGTCTGCAGAGCTGATTCACGCTTTCATGTCTTTGTGCTGCAGTTTGTGGCTGGTTTTCCATGTCTCCCAGACTGTAAACAGTGTAACTGACACCGACATCAGCTCTCTGTGACTGTTGAGTGGGAGGATTTCGCTGTAGAAGCTTTAAAACATTGATTTTTATTTATCTATTCATTTATTTTAATTGATGGGAACTGTCAGCGCAGCATCAAAAAGCATTTGGGCTGCAGAGATGATGCTGTCAGCGCTTTCATAGCTGAAATGATGAGCGCGAACAATAACCTGCAACTGTTTTGATACCAAATTACTCAATTAAGGTATTTTTCACACAAAAAAATGGTAAAAAATATCTTGCACAATAATCAGATTTCACCTCTCAAATGAGACGATTTGCTGCTTTGATTTACTGAAAACTGATAATTGTCAGATTTGAGTCTTTTGTTTGAAGAAAACAGCATTTTAAGACATTACCCTTAAGGTTTCCCAGTGTTTAAGGTTGACATCATGCATGCAGCAACTTGAGATGACCTGTTCAAGCAGCTAAGGTTAGCCTCATTAGCAAGCTAGCTACAGCTTATAAGTGCGCAGACAGCAAAATTGGTGGAAAGACTTAAATGAAACAATGAAAAAGTAAATTTATCTTAAGGTTTTGGATTTTTGTTGGAATAAACACTTGAAGACGACACCTTGGGCTTCTCAAAACTTGTCAAATATATGCTTTTTCAATCAGAAAAGTGATTTTTGATAATTAAACAGCAGTTAGCTGCAGATGTTGATGATGGACACTTAGATGTCTCTCTTTGATGCATGTGCACATGCAGCCACCCAACAGACAGGGATCACGCATTAACAGTGCAGAGAAGAAGAAGAAGAAGAAGGCGAGCTGGGAGATTCAAACGGACAAAAGGGGTAACATTACATACCCATAGCATGGGGTTCACAGCGGCAGATATGGTTTGGCATTACAGGGAGAGCGCCCAGTGATGTGCCGCCGTGCGTGCAGGCACAAAGCCCCAGTGTTCCCAGATGCTGCTGGAGGCTGAGCCAGTTAAAGCCTCGCTGCTTTGATGTGCTCCACAGCTCCATGAGTGCTGTGGGAGCCGACCGCCGAGCCCCCACCGGAGGGCCGAGCTGCAGGCCGCCGCACAGGGAGACTCGTCCACACACACACATTGTGAAGGCCACAGCTGTGTCTGTGACGAGTTTTAGCTCTACAAACATTTTGGAGGAGAGAGCTGCTCATGGGGCAGAAATAATCTCTCTGGTTTTGTTATCTCAGCGGGAACATTTTCACTGGCACCAGTAGGCGATTTGAGGGATGGGATGCCATCCCCCAGCAACATCACCAAAATGCATCCTGCTTGTTAGTCGCCGTGCGCCCTTTCCATCACCAAACACCACAGAGATTGCAGGGGCAGAGGGGCTTTTATTTGAATATGTCAGTCTTGTCTGTCTCACATATCCGATTGATCTATGACACCGACAACGGCTCTGAAATATCAATATCCTAACCGAGCTGTGTATTGGTAAATCCATGATGCTATCTGTGGTGCTGAAATTGCATGCAGCTTTGTAATTGCACTAAATCGAATTAATCTCAGTTCTACAATATTCTCTTGTTAATATACATAAAGGATATAAAGGATGATAGATCATAGAGACACACTGCTGCCTGTAGTATTCCTATAATATTCCCTAAAGAATATACTATAAATGCTTTATTCTATTCTACATTGTGGCTTATTATATATTCTTTATTAAGTAGATACACTTCCATGTTCAAAGTGACAAGGAGCAATGTATAGATGCAGAAGAGGTTGAGGATCATAGAGACACACTGCTGCCTGTAGTATTCCTATAATAGTCTCTTAACTACATACCATAAATACTCAAACCTATACCTTGTTGTAACCTACATACCCTTTAGAATAGTCTCCTTCATGATCAAAGTGAACAGCAGTAACATGTAGTCAAAGACAAGCCAGAGGATCATAGAGACACACAGCTGCCTGTATTACTCCTGTAATATTGCTAAACAATATACCATAAATACATATTTTCAAACTATATTGTAGCCTATACACTGATGCTAAAGGTGACAAGTGGCAACATGTAGTCATAGACAAGCCAGAGGATCATAGAGCGATACTGCTGCCTCTAATATTCTTATATTCTCTAAACTATATCCTGTACTATTTATACTACACGTTTTGCTATATTGTAGTTAATGTACTGTAGATTCACCTTTATAATCAAAGTGACAAGTAGTACTATGTAGCCATAGAAGAATGAGGGAATCATAGAGACACGCTGGTGCATGTAGTGTACCTATAATGTTCTATAAACTATACAATATATATACTGAAATCTATACTTTTGTATTGTAGCCTTTATAGTCTATAGAGTTCAGTCATCTTCATGATCAGTGACACGGAGCAATGTGTAGTTGTAGAAGAACAAGGAGATCATAGAGCCACACTGCTGCCTCTAGTGTTCATATAATATTCACATAGTTATGATAATATTTTAAATACATTTTTGTAAATACAAAAAGTTTTACATGTGCACCTTGGCTTCTTTAAAAACCTGAAACATTTAACTTTGTGTTTTTGCTCTCAATCGTCAAAGTAGTTCATATTTTCCATCAATTTAGTACGCAATTAATAAATAAATCCTTTCAGCTCTTGCAAAATCTTCCTTCTCCAGTTAAGTATGACAAAAATCCCACTGTGTTTACGAGGCTGTTTCTTTTAACCGAAGCACAGCACAGGCTCCACTGGCCCAGCAGGTCAACAGCTCAGGTAATTAAACAACCTGCCAGACTGGCACAACTCAAATTCCAATTGTGCTGAATCAGTGACCCTTACTTATGTCTAATACTGTACCGGAGCCACAAAGGCTGCCTAACAATTCATTTTGAATGAGAAAGGAAAGGCCAAGGAGTGAAGCTCTTCTTCCGGATGGGGTTTGTATTTGAATGTGTGAGCAGAAAGAGATGGCAGGTCCCATCGTGCAGCCCATCCTCCACCTCATAACCGAGTGAGATGTGCAGTCAGAGCTCATAAATCAAAGCCCTGATTTAATTTCCTCTGTCCTGTTTTTATGTTTTGAACGAACTCAAACTGATAAAGTCAGTGTTACTTTGGTGTTTTCAGACAGAGATGTCGCAGCAGATCATAAAATTGGCAAATAAATGAATGTCGATTGGTCACGATTATTGCTTCCATGAAGGTAGTAGTTTGTTTTGTTTTTGTGTGCTAGCAGCATAACTAAAGATGATTTTTCCATATCTAAGGAATCAGTTTTTGCAAACCTTTGCCGACACTTAAAGATAGCCATCAGGTTTTTGGTGGATTTATCAGCTTTTCTTGACAAGGCTGCAACGCCAACATGATGCTAAGCAGATGTTATGCCTACCATGTTAATGGTAGCGTGTACGTACTGTGTATTTGTTTACATTTTTGCAATTTGGCAAATGATAGTATGCCGTATCAGCTGTTTGCAGGTCCTTTTTGCAGTTTCGCCATAGACGCTTGATAGTTTAGTGGAGATATGAGTAGTTTTACAGCTATTTGATCATAAAAGTTTGAATCTGATTGGACTAACCAAAGCTCTTTGACTTTCTTTTAAGGCTAACATAACTCTTTCTTCCAAATATCTTGGCAATTAATCAATTATCATAGTTAAAATATGTTTTATTTTATAAATATTGCAGCAAGTACAAACAAATCTAACAGAAGACATGAGCTCCTACATGTTCTACTGCGCAAATCACTCCTGAAATAAATATATAAACATGATCAGCTGCTGTTTTATCCCCTTTGGAGCTCTGAAAGATTGCTCAGGCATGGCTTGAGATGGGAGCATTTGTTCATTAAGTATTTTTTAGTTGGCTGACATATTGATTTAGCATTTCACATGATTAATTAGGTGCCGATGTTTTACAAGTCGATGTTGGCCTGAACACAAATGAGGTGGCAGAGGCAGTTTTTCTGCAGTGCTTCACAGCAGGGAGACCATTACTCAGCAGTTTGGTCAGGTTTGTCACGTTTATATACAGCTGTTGGTATGTAGTGGTAATATGTGGTAGTAAATAATTAGGATGATGTTTTCTGTTGATGTTTTCTTGAGTCTGGGTCCAAAACATTGCAGGAAATAGCTTCTCTGTGGGTCTTTGGCAGAGTTTTTGGTCCATGGAGCAGCAGGGAGTTCGTGGATCTGAGCAACCACAGGAGGGGGGGGGGTTGGCAGCTATCACTGATCATCCGGGACCACAAATAGATTTATAAACAAGTGCTATGATCTTGAAATCTATCCTGAAACTCACACTGAAAGTCAGTGCAGATACTTCACAAAAGGAGCAATCTGATCTCCTCTCTGTTCCAGTTAAAACTCAGTGGCAGTGTGTGCAGGCTGTCATTGATTTACTGACATTTCAGGGAGACCTGAGAGCGTTGCACTGCAGAAGTCTGCTCAGAATAAAAGCTTACAAGAGCTTTTCTGTGTCAAGGGTGGAGAGAAATGTACTGACCTTTAGTTATGTTCATTTTCTGTGACTGGAAAATTAGATCAGAGCCAGTCACACATTAATTTCTCGCCTGACGTGACACCTCGGCTGTTTTTCCCCTTGTTTTTATTTTCTTTGTTTGTTTGTTTTGAGCTTCTCACACCTCACTATATATATATATGAATTTTGACAATATGTTTATGATACAGTCTTAATTTGTACTCTCAGATGCTTTAGGGACGTAAACAGGAAATGTCCTACTGTGTCCTGTTTGTTTTTAGTTATTATTCATTTTAGTTAATATTTCATTTTGTTTTTATTTTAGCACCATGTAAACAATGCCATACCAGCTATTAGCAGTCCCTCTGTGCCGTGAAGCCTGAATGTACAAGACATCTACCATCAGATTAACGTGATACAGAAGAAAACGTAAAAATGTGTTGATTTTGAGGCAAGTTAAAGGCGCAGAGAGATTTTTTTATAATACACGAAGCTGTATTTGTGTTCAGAAGGCTGTATAAAAGCAACAGAGTGTGAAATTGTGCATGCTGCATCCACAAATGTCAAAGCTTTTATGTTTAAGTGCATCTAATGTTCATTATGCTGATAAAAAGTGGGCCAAGTCATGAACCCTGTGGCGCCCCATTTGGACGTTTGTTTATGTTATAGTTAAAACAAGATGCTGCAGTCAGGTGTAAAGTACATATGCAGCCCTGAACTAATACTGCAGTTTAATGACAATTTAATGATATTGATATTTTTTAAAACATGTAAATTCAACTATGATTTATTGGTGATTTGTCTTTGATGCATTTGATTTTGGTTTTTGTTTAATTGTGGCTACATAATTACATAATACATGTGTGGATACATAATTAATGTGGCAATTCACAATCAACAGGTGTTTTTCCTATAAACAGGAAGCTTTTAGTCTACAGGTGATGGCTGAAAACACAGAGCAGGTCAAACAACAGGCCTGGCAGACTGCAGCTGTTGATGCAGAAGGATAAGTGAAAGGTCATTAACACCGTGAGCTTGTCACCTCTGTGCCACCCCTGCTGCCTGTTTCCCAGCAGGTGTTTTCTACCATCAGACTGGTGCAATAGGCAGGTAACGTTACAGACGGAGAGCGAAGCGTCAGTGACACAACGCTGATTGGCTGCGCTCCAGCTGTGCTTTGATTACAGACAAGCTTTTCGCAGACGAGAAAGGCAGCAGGGCGGTCTCGTCCCGCTCACCCAGGAGGCAAACGGGGCTTGGCGCTCTGTGAGGCCCTCTGGGGGAGCGGCCTTGGCACGGTTACCCTAAGAAGGAACGCCGGGGCTGCTGGGAGCTGCAGCGAACAGAAGATGCTCCTAATTAGCGCTGGTTGTGACTTCTTTCATCTCCAGGCTCTTTGATATGACAGCAGTGTGAGAGCACATACGAGCGCACGCTTATGCTCAGGAGGTTTTACGGTCGAGATAAAGGAGCCGAGCGTGAAACTGTGCATATTAAACGCATACGTGTCGAGGTTACGATGATTAAGAGAAGCCAGGAATAAAACAAGGCTGCAGTAAACATGTTGATGATGCAGCACAGACACTCGACACCAACAAGGTCTCTTTGCAGCTGCGGCGTTCAGAGTCCTTCAGAAAGTTTTATAATTATATTAAAATTGAGAATTAAAATCAGAATTTTAAAAATAACGAAACCTATTTTTTGTCATTTTTTTGTTTTCATTTGTCAAGTTTCCATTAAAATGTGGCTCAGATTAAATTTCTGAGTCTGAACTTCTGGATAATCTGCACCGCAGGGTGAAAACACATTTCCATCCATGCTGTTATCTGCATGAGCCCAATTTATTTGCATCAGCCAAACATAAAAACTTGATCTTTGCCTCCTCGCTCAACTTGATTGACGCTGCTTCAGTGGCTCAACCTCTGTTTCTACTGTTCTTACAAGTCGACATCAGTCAGTTTAAACTAGTTGTGTATTTTCTGTTGGTGTTGGTAAACAGTGATTCTCATGTGTGGTTTGTAAAATAAGAAAACAAGCTCATATGTTCCTCCCTGTCGGTGCATCAGCGATTTGTGGCCACAACGCCCATTTTCATTTCTGTGTTGATGATGTCACCACTTCCAAACTGTAGCTGGTGAACTGGGCAGAGCAGTCGGTTTGAAAAGAGCCTGAATTTAAATATAAATCGAGCCACAGGAGCAGAGAAAGTCTGTACGAGCAGGTAGTTTCTGTGTTTTTTGCAGCCGCCGTGTCTTTTATCGACCTTGTCACCGGGATGCTGAGTGGACCGGTGATGGACAGCCAGTTGGCTCCTTCGGGCTCGGCTGACTCCTCATTTTTATCTGCTTGTCGCACTTTTATGCTCAGCACACACTGTTTGTGTCTGGAGTCGTTTTCATCCACCGCTGTCGCTGCAACACAATCCATTTTTCTTTTGTTACCATCGCTTTGTTTTTATATATCTGCAGCATCCTGCTCGTACCACAGGAGGGGTAAAGCAAGGTTTCAGCTGGTTGATGTGATGACCTTTGTGGTTACCATGGTAACGGCAAGTACAGTTTAATGCAACAGCTTCAGTAGCTGATTTCTCAAAAACACATCAGACGGACCGGTAGTGTATTTGTTTCAGATCAGCCAATCACAGGCTGGATGTAAAGATGGCGCTGCCACGCCGAAACACCTGCATCGCCCCCCAGTGGCTGGCTGCAGTACATCTCATAAGCCCCGCCCCCTCCGTGTCACCAGATGGTTTCTGTCATTTTAGCGCGTTCTTATCACACCCGAGCCGCCTCTGGGATATTTTGACTTTCTCTTCATTGAGAATAAATAATTATTTTTATTTACAGCCTGTGGTTCAGGTCATGAAGTCCTGTGACTGTGACCTGATTTCATACCGTGTCAACATCTTTGGCAATAAGTCCAGGACTTTTATTGCTCCACCTCTGATTAAATCTGATATAATCTGTACAAAATAAACCAAAACCAGCAGCAAAACATTTGTTACTGTGCTGAGGAGTTTCAGGTGTGCAGACTGCGGTTGTAGCTGCTTCTTAAAAATACCAAAATTCTCTTATTTTGTCGATGCATTTTTGTGGATATCCAACAAGCATTTGCAGCAAAGCAAAGGAAAACTGGGTTTATTCACTCACAAACTATGTCACAATTAATGTGTACAGTTTGTCCAAGAAGAAGGCTAGCCTGTTTGTTTGTTTTCCTCAAATTTCAGCATCGGTCAGCCTTGAAAACGGCATCAAAAACAGTTTAATGGAAATCCTAAGGGTCATAACATTAACAAAGAAGAGGAATCACAGTTGTCCTGTCGCTGAAACTCTTTCTGGAGGAACATACTGCCTGTTTTTGTTTGGTTTTATTGTTTTCACACGCTTTACTGGAGTTCTGTGTACACATTTCCCCCGTCACACACACTCACACTGCAGACAGGAGCCGTCTCCAAGGCGGGCACAGATGGACCTGATGCACAGGATGTGGCTAGCATCCTGTCTCATTCAACACTTTCTCATCCCCCGTTAATGAGACACGGTACAATTCTGCTGCGCCATCAGGGCTGCGAAGGCTCTCCAGTCATTCAGAGATCTTGGCTGTCGCGGGTGATGAGCGGCGCAGCAGACGAGTGCGGCTCGGCGCCTTGTGGTAGCAGAAGGAGGAAGGTGAGACAGATTTGCTGAGAGTGGGAGCCGGCAGGCGCGACGGCGTGGAAACACATCGGATCAGAATTAGACACTCATTAATGCAGGAGGATCATTAACGAGCTGCAGAGGATCAGCTCGACAAATAGCAACACTTTTCTCCCTTCAGATCCATTTGGACTCGTTTGCACTTTAATTAATCCTCGTCAGAGCTCAGGATGCGAAAGCACTGACTTGCACACATTTGCACCGACGGCGAGGACAGTTTAGAGCTTTCATTGCCTCTGACTTGCATGACTCTGGGCGAGGAGAACATGCAAACTCTCCACACAGAAAGAGTTCAGGATGTTGCTGTGAGGCGGAGGTGCTAATTGAGCCGATCATGTCAGAATAGCAACTAATTACAGCCAGGAATCCACTTCATGTTGCAGCAAGTTTGAGCAGGAAGTTACCCCAGGGTACAAACCTCATGCTGAATAACAGCTTCTCCTCTTGTTGTCATGCTAGCTGTGCAGCTGGAGGTGGACGTCAGCTCGTTCAAATTCATGTTCTCAGGATGAAACAAAGGACATTCCCGCTAATTAGCAGATGTTAGCATGCTAACAAGCAAACCTAAGATGGTGAATGGCAGACAAGACTTTCTGAACATCAGCATGTTAGCATTGCCATGGTGAGCATGCTCACTGATCATTAGCATTAGCATATTTAGCGCAGCCTCATAGAGGAACGAGCACGGCTGTAGAAGCAGAATCGTTGTGTAAAGCAACAACATCCACGCTTGTTTTCATCTCTGGTGGTGTTTCTGTCCTGTGATCTGTTGAACACCATCTTCTCACAAAGCTGCGACACAATTCAAAGATTATATAACCATTATGTGTAGATGCACTGGCTGTGCTGTTTACAGCGGGGGGTCTTGTGGGAACGGAGACCCGGGTGGATGCCGGTCACATATTGAACCTTGCCTTTCCTTCCTGCTCCTCCCGTTTCACAGGAACGTCCGTCTCCTGACCAGCCCTCTTGGCTCCGGCCCATCCCTCCACAACAATGAACTCCTCGCCGCACGGCTCCCACGCCTCCATCGACATCCTGGAGGAGCTCCAGCTGATTGCTGCTCAGAACCTGGAGAAGCTGGACATCAACAAGTACTATGAGGTTGTCTGTGAACTGGGCAAGGGCACCTATGGGAAGGTGGACCTGGTCATTCACAAAATCAGAGGTAAACACTTGAACTCAAACTTGATTGACACATTGATTGACACAGCACAACACACAACACAACATCTCTTCTGACTTCTAATGACTCACATCCTCATTTTCCCCGAATGGTGATTCAGGGGTTTTTAAACTGCTAACTGAGCACAAACACTAATCAGCACTGTTCACTAATCAATTATGAGTAGAAACTTGCCATGGGTGCAGGGCTGAGCTCATAGTATTTAGGTGAAGAGTCCCGGGGTCAGATTTACTGGATTTACTCTGCGTTTGGGCTAAAATAAGTGTGAAGCTGCATCACGTGCATGATGTGAGTAAAAAACATTGAGCACCAAACATTTTCTTTGATGATAATTGTGCGTAAAATGACAATAAAACCCCAAAATATGTTTTGATAATGCACAAAACGACGTAGGACATGACCTGTCAGCTGACCTGGCACCGTTGTCAACAAAACAAATGAACGTTAGCTTAATTAGCTTCCCAGCTACAGCTAATAAACGTGCAGCTCCTGCAGAATTTCACCTGGTTAAATTCACAGTATGAGAAGCTGCTTTGGTCTGAAGTCCTCGTTTAAAGAAGTGTTAAGTATTTCGGGGGCGGGGCTTAACAAAGCGTTTAATTAAACAGCTGACAGTCATGTGAAATGTCAGGAAACAGCTCACAGCTCACCTGCCTGTCCGGTGTTTGCTTTTTTCAAAAGGACACTTAAGGTAAAAGGAAACAATCCAACATCGATGAGTCCATCTGTCTTTGGCAGGAGACAGTTCGCCTTTCAAGTCTCCATTTATCGCTGAGGGAGATTTCCCAGACTCACCTCTGGAGATAGAGCGAGCGGATCTGCAGCTCGGGGTCAGACAGTGAGAGGAGATGTGATGTTTTTCTCTTTTCCAGGCTCCACTTTGTGATTCATGGTGATAACATGGACGTTTTCTATGATAATGGAGCTGAATGCAGGTTTAAAACACCTCACTTTGGCATCAGAGCAGCAGAGAATCACTGATTTCGCTTCCCCCTCGCTCAAACATGCAATCTGTGCTCAGGTAAAGCGCCCTCGCTGCTCTGTTGAAGTGTTTACTTTCACTCCTGCACAGTTTCACGTAGCTTTGGATCTAAACTCACCTACTAACAGAAAGTCTGTCCAGCCTCAGCCCAGGTGTCGTCCGTCTGTCTTCAACGGCCTCGTTTATACGCTGCCCCGTTTCACAGAGATGAATCTCGACCTTTTGCAGCCTGTAAACGTGCAGCTCATGCCTGTGGTTTCATTATCTTCCACCGTGTCACAGACGTCTTTCTGTAAGCGCCAGGGAACCACTGCAGCTTTAATCTGACGACTGATGCTCTGTGCGAGTGTTAACTGCAGACATTAATGGGCTGAAGGTGAACTCATCTCTGACCTTTGAATCATAACTGTGTGTAAATGCATTTTAGTGATGAAGGGAACTTGAATGCAAATCAAAGGTACTGAAACCGTTGAATAGATATGAAAGCAGATGTTTTCCTTCGTATTCAAGCTGCACAGCAGACTGAGGCCTCATTAAATACAGCTACAAGAAAACATCATCATATTAAAATACTTAAAAGTACAAATACAAGGTACTGTGAATGTAAAGTAAAGGTTCTCAGTTACTCTGAGACTCTGCTCAACCGTGTAATAAACAGACATTCAGCTTTACCTGAAACATGTTGCTGAGAGGGACACAAAATCACTTCAAACTGACACAAAATGACGAAAAATAGACACAACATAGTAAAAAGAGACACAAAATGACATAAAATGATGAAAAATAGACACAACATAGTAAAAAGAGACACAAAATGACTACAAACAGCACAGGGCCCATCTTATTTAGCTCTTTACCTCTTCCTTAAAATCACAATTTCATGACACTTCATTGACTCAGTTTATCAGTTATTCAGCAGGTTAATCAATAATACAATCAGCCTCCTCTGTGCTCAGCACATATTTAGGACGGTGAACTAAAGCTGAAACTCCTGCTGATGTTCGGTCACAGTTTGGGTCAGTGGGTCAGCTGACAGATGGTGCAACAGACGCGCTTTCCATGTAAAACTGTGACTGCAGGAGTAACTTCACCCTGTGGTGTTACCACTTTTAGTTACATCACAGATTTCAGTGCTTCTTCCACCACTGACTCCTATTAATGATCCAGCATATCCTCTGTAGACCTGATGATTAGTTAATTAGTTGATCAATAATTGTTGTATTTGCTGCTTTTTAAACTGACTCACCTAAATCAGATTTAATTTAAGTTATGATGTAATAATGTTTGTGCACCATCATGAGGCGTTTCTACGTACGATGTTGTGTCAGGACCCCGCGATACGACACAGAACGTGTTTACTAAAATGTTAAAAAATAAAATGTGCATCACATCACAGCAGGCGAACTGAGTCACAGCTATTTAATATCAATATTTCTACTTTTATTAGTGTTTACAATGAACGCTGTGTCAGTGAACGCACCATGAACGTAAAGCACACATTAAACATAAAGAAACACCATCAGTCTGTGTCCATTGTGAATCAACATCCTTAAAATTGTTTGGAAAACATGGAAAAAATAAAAAGTTGCTCCTCTGAAACAGCAAAACTCTGAACTTTCCATAAGCTAACAACACACAAAGAATTATGGGAACTGTAGGCTATAATATAGATTATAAAGGTTATTATTTATTGATTTATGTCCTGTCCACATGAGGGAACCTCCTCTTGTATCAGGGCTTTAACAACAAACCTCCGGTGACCTTTTCCTCCTCGCTGTAAAATGCACGCCGCGCTTTGCGGAGCTGACCCAGTGCTATTGGAGAAGTGTCGCCTCTCGTCTTCGCTGACACACTGACTGCTGCTGCGGCAGACGTGGCAGCTCTCCAGGTGATTGTCTGGGGCATTTCAGATTACCTGGGGTAATTTCTCTCCCTCGCTGCTCCTCTCCTGGGGAGTCGAGGGGAGATGAGGTGAACCGTGTCCTCGCAGGAAGCCTGTGTTCCCTCCAAACGGCTGAATGTGGGGGGGTTTAATGCAAAACATTATAAAATGATTCATAACACGCAGAATAAGATGCTTTTCCTTGTTTTCAGCTTTCTAAAAACACGTCTGTGAGGAGGTGTTTGCAGCTCGAAACGTCGTTTTAATGCAAAATCCATGAAATTAAAGCAGATCAGCCTCATTTTGAAGCTGAGGCAACATCCTGGTCAGTCTGTGGGAACATAACTAGTCCGGCTGAGGATTTTAAATAAACCAGGATTTAATTCGTTGACAGTGAAGATTTTAATTAATTATTCATCACATTTTGAAATGATTTTAATTAAGTTTCGTGCACGCAATTAGGAGAAGATGAAATAAACCCCCAACGCACTTTTAATGTGGTGGAAAAGAACCGAGAGTCGAGGGACGAGATGGAGTTACGCAACGCTTCTCTGTCCTGCTTTCAGGCACCAAAATGGCCCTGAAGTTTCTGAGGAAGAAGACGACGAAGCTGAAGAGCTTCCTGAGGGAGTACAGCATCTCGCTCTACCTGTCGCCCTGCCCGTTCATCATCAACATGTACGGCATCGCCTTCGAGACCGACGACTACTACATCTTCGCTCAGGAGTACGCTCTGGCGGGAGATCTGTTCGACATCATCCCCCCACAGGTCAGACGGGCTAAATCGATCAATCGGTTACAGTTACATCATCCACGAGCTGCCTGCAACATAATCCACGTGTTTATCTCTTAATCCACCACATATTTCCACTGATGCATGCCGCAGCCCCTTTGGATTACGAGCTGGCATCTGCGCACCGTGTTACGCCGTGCATGACATTTAGTCGTCAGCTCTCCTGCGACGCCCAAAACACAAAACTCCAGCTGGACTTTCACAGTGAAGTGTCGTCAAAATAGAAACCCAGACGAGTCTCGACGCGGCTCTCTGACCTGGAAACACTCACGTCTGAGCACATTTGAATTAAATCCCTCGACTGTGTCGCTCACAGTGTAAATCCCAAAATAGAGGATGGTTTAATTAAACTAATGCCACTTTTTTTAGATGAAAAGTGTCTTTTTAATCCTTTAAGATCACATCTTCTGCTCTTTAAACAAAATAAGCCCCAAAATATTAAAACAGTCCATTTCTTTGTATTATTTATTAAAATCTGATCATTTTCTTCCTGTAAAACAAAATATGACGTGTTTACGTCAATCAGTCTTCAGCTTTTAGCCGCACAGAGCTGAGATTCATTGGTTAGCGAGCTAGCAGCAGCATGCTACAGCTAACACCTGAATCACTGTAACTCTGCATGTTTCAAGTTCAGATCGAGTCCCTCCGAGCGTCACATCCCGCCTCTTCATCCTGTTTCGTTCATGATTTGAAAGCTACGTACAAAACCCTGTTTTCGTGTAATGTGTCGGGTATCTTGCTCCTGTAACGCTAATGTTGTTAGCTTGATTCTGCCACACTGCCCCTTTGTGACCGAGACTTGAAGACGTAGCGTAGCGTCTGGTTTTCCAGTTCTGGTGTGGACTTCATCTTCAGCTGATGTGTTCGTGCTCTCGTGTTTCAGGTGGGGCTCTCGGAGGCGGTGGCCAAACGCTGCATCCACCAGGTGGCCATCGCCCTGGACTACCTGCACTGCAAGAAGCTGGTCCACAGGGACATCAAACCGGAGAACATCCTCATTTTTGACAAAGAGTGCCAGAAGGTCAAGCTGTCAGACTTTGGGATGACGCGGCGCGCTGGCTCTCCGGTGAAACGCGTGAGTGGCACGATCCCATACACAGCGCCGGAGCTGTGCGACACTTCGCGGCACGAGGGCTTCTGCGTGGACTACAGCACGGACGTGTGGGCGTTTGGCGTGCTGCTCTTCTGCATGCTGACAGGAAACTTCCCCTGGGAGAAGGCGATGCCGAACGACGCCTTCTACGAGGAGTTTGTGCGTTGGCAGCGTCGCCGGACGAGCACGGTGCCGTCGCAGTGGCGCCGCTTCACAGACGAAGCTCTACGCATGTTTCGTAGGCTCCTCTCCATCGAGCAGGAGCGCCGCTGCTCCGTCAAAGAAGTCTTCAGCTACTTCAACCAGTGCTGGATGTTGGACACGGAGAACGGGAACAGCAGCGGCAATGGCGGCGGCGGCAGCTTAGCGAGCAGCGCGCCTCCTCTGGACATCAGTTCCTCTTCATCTGAAGAGGACGTGCTAGTGGACAGACTGAAGCAGCAGAGCCTGTCGCCTGCTTGTGTTATGGCGAAGGGGAGCATCATGATGGACACCCACTACTCCTCCATGTCCACCAACAGCTCGCCGTCCTCCACCGGCAGCTACGACCGGGTCAACAGAGAAAACAACGAGAGGGGACGCATCCTGGTGGCCACGCCCATCGAGATCTGTGTGTAGAGGCGTCTGACGCTGCGTTACAGGCCGCCCGCTCGCACACGAGAGGCTGCTGTGAGCTGGAGAGGAAGATTTCTCCGAGTGTGGGGAGAAAAGCGATGAAGTGAAGTGAGGGAAGTGTGACGACTGGAGCTCGGCGTCTGGAAACCGCCTGACGGACGCCGCAGCTTCACCGCGGACTCACTCGTTTCTGATGAAGACAAAACTCTGAGGGAATGAGCGGTAAGACAGTGTCGGGCCTCCTGTCTGCGGTTCACTCTTCAAACTCACTGAACCACCTGTAAAAAGAAAAACAAACAAACAAACAAACAAACGTAATAATCGAACAGCAATATGTTCAGATGTTTGGAAAAGTCTGAAGACATAGACGCGATTGGCTCTCGGCGAGATGATCTGTGGCTGACGGTACTGTTGTGTGTTGATCGTAGTGAACCATTTTCACGTTGGGTAGATCTGTTTCTGTAAAGCGTGCGTTCTTCTCTTGGTTTTTTTGTATATTTTCTTTTAGTTTTAAGCTAAATGTATTTATTTATGTAATATTTATGATTTGCTTATCAAGATTTACACAAATTTGACTTAAAAACAGGAGATTTTCTGCATTTTTCTTCAAATATTTGTCATCATGTTGTTGTGACCTGCCATAAAAAATAGATGTTAGACTGTTTTTCTCACCCAAAATGTCCTTTTTACGTTCGCCCGTGACGCCTAAACCCACTTGTACAGCAGCGAAACAACAACAACATGGAAAAATGTTTAATATCTTCATCCTGGTCATTGATCTGCAGCGTACTGGGATCAAACAGCTGCAGCCTGTTTTTACTTTTAAAGTAAAAAGAATCATGAATAATCAGAATTTTTCTACTTGCATGATTAATAAAGAAAGTGAAACAATACATTTTGTTCAGTAATTAACAGAATTATGATGATTTGGACCATTTTCCCTAAAAATAGTCAAAATTCATTTAATATCTTGAACAACGAATGTGCCCGTTTCAGTTGTCTCTCACCGTGAGAAACTAAAAATTCAGTATTTTGGGGGGACACTACCTGCACTCTCAACTTTTTTTGTTTTTTGACTGTAAGACTCAGTAGAAAGTTTAACAAAAAAGCTGAAAATGTGAGATATGATGGACGAATGTAAAGATAAAAACGCCTTTTTGGATTGGCAGATTAAACTGTTTCAGCTCTCGTTTTGTGTTTTTCAGAAGTATTGCATGAAGTGATGTTACTGTGGTGAAAATATTTGTTCAAATAAACAACCTGAGAATTAAAAATGTCCCCGGTTCTTTATTTTAATTAAAGAAATGTTTGAGGAAAAGTAATAGTTTTCTGCTCGTCGCCATGTTTTTCTGTGTCTGGAGACAGATTGTGCCAAAGGGATTACGTCCCAACTGTGCAAGAGACATCCGTGCCACCGTACAGTTGTGTCATTTGGATCAAAATAACAGTGAGCTTAAAGATTTTTGTAGTTTGATGCATGAGTGAGTCGCCTAAATATGAAAAGTTGCAGTTATTACACGCATGTTTTCTCCTGCTAGCGCCAATTCTGCAGAGGTTGCATCTATAAAACCATTTTACCACAGAGTATGTAAAATATAAAATTTAAATATGTTGTTTTTCGTATGTTGTGGAGCTAAAATTCACATTGCTGTCTACATGTGGTGTAGTTCACGTTATGCATGCTAGCTCTGGTCTGTAGGGAATGGCAAAGCATGGCAGTATGGGACACAAGTTTAGTTTTTATGTCCATTGTCAATAAATCTTGCAAACGTAACACAAGGACTGCGTGACAGAGGCTGTAGAGCTTAACGGAGCATCATATCAGCATCGGTCAGCCAGATGTCAGAGTGAAAAGCAGCTGGCTAGCCTCCGTTAGCTTCTGTTAGCTTAGGTAAGCTAGCATAAGCACGGCGAGCATCTAGCTCATTTTGTCAAGAATCATACGTTATCTTGTTCGTTTTACACACGGCAGCTTAAAAATAAGAAGACGGACTGACACCGAGGAGGCTAACAGAGCAAATCCTCTGAGTCAAAGAGCCGAAGACCAAACCTGACCCAAGTAATCTCTGCAAAGCTACCTCCATGTGGCATTTTAATGGAGTGGCAAATGAAGAGAACTAACTGGGCTCCTTAAAAACAACCTGCTCGCCTCCGATTTTCCCTTCAGCTGATTGCATCACATTCAGATAAGAGGTGAAACACCACAGGAAGTAACTTCGTGTGCAGTTATTCCACCGGGACGTCGCCCTCCTCAAAACCTCCCTCTCAGTTCAGAGAAGATGAAATAAAGCAATCAGAAGCGGAGCCGGACTTTGTTCTGTGAGACTTTGAAGTGTGAAACTGCTGTGAGGTAGATAAAGAGACGACGCCGACGTCTCGTTTTGTTTTGACCAAACTGCAGATTTGAAGTCAAGAGATCAGCTTTCATCACGATGCCCGTTCCAGTTTCATCATTTTCATACAGAGCCCAGTAAAAACAGAGTAGATCACAGCTTTACTGTATGTCGGTCACATAATTATGCTCCAGTAAACTCAGAGTGCCCCATGAAGCTGCAAAGCCACTGAGGCGTGTTGCTGCTCAGCTGTAATGAGCAGCGTCTGCCTGCAAAACCTCGCTGGAAGCTGAATTACATAACACTCCCACATAGGTAGGACTGACTGATTTAATGTTACAGTTAAAGAGGCCATGTTGTGCTTTTTGGCTTCTTTCCCTTTTCTTTAGTGTCTCATTTCACTTTCTGGTGCATGTAAAATGTCTGCAGCGTTTGCAGTCCTGTCTTCTCCTCTGCTACATGTCTGCCTCACTTGTGCACACCTTGCAGGCAGTTGGATAAAGCAGAAGAGTTTACACTGTTGTATTAACATGGATTCACACAGACTGGATGACATTTTAGTGGAAAGTCTCTCGGTGAATCCCAGCAACAGAAAGCCCGCCCCTTGTTTGATTCGATTGGCTGCCTGGAGCAGGCGCAGTGTTCACCAGTACTGCGACTGCAAGCAACAGCTTATCTTTCATGTTTATGTTTATGTTGTTTTACTGTTTATCTTGTTGGTTAGATTGTTAAAGTTGCCATTAGCATGTTGCGCTGCTAATGTAGCTAGCATATAGAGGGACAGCCCAGAGAAACAGAGTTGATGTTAAGCCTCATTCAAGGATAATTAGATATGGAGAATTAGTGAGTTGGAAGCCTGAGGTCGTTTCTTTGTTGTTGTTTTGCCTGGAAATGTTTACCGCAGCTAGCGTTAGCTTTGTTAGCTTGCTCGGCTCCTCACCTGATTAAGCTCATCAACATCTGTGGTGACGTTTTTGGTTTAGAAGCATTTATCGTGAGCGTATTCACCGAGGAAGTGACTTGGTTTCAGAGCTTTCCACCTGCAGTGATCATGCAGAAAGGTGGGCAGAGTGGGAGCCAACCAATCAGAGAAGACTGGATTTTTCAGGAGGCCTTAAAAGACGCACTGCAGCAATGTACAGAATGAGAATAACTGTTTTTATTTGATATTAAAGCGTAAAAATCTATTCTAAATAAAACTACAAACCTAAGGATTTGCATAATATGTATATATATTCTTTAGTAACATATACATCTTTACCGATATTACAGAAAATCAACCCAACTGAGCGACTGAGGCTTAAAATGCTTGTTTTTTTTTATGCAGCACAGATTTTAAAAACGGCAGCTCTGCAAAACACACAGCATTTTTGTAGACTGATAAGAATGAGACGGGTGAAATTAATCTTTGCAATGTCAGTCCAGAAAAACAAACTCAGTCGGCCTGAATTTAAAGGAAGGGGCAAAAAAAAAAAAAAAAAAACCCAGTGCAGCTGAGGCGGAGAGCAAATCATCAAGCAACGCTGCATGTTCAGCATAGCAATTACAGCCGAGCGCCTCACCACCAGCGAGCAGACGGAGTGTCGAACAACGTGGTGTGCACGCAAAGTGTTTTTTCACACGAATCTGCAGCAAAACAGCTTCAAAAACAACTTATTTATTTTTGTTAAAACGTTTTCTTCTGTTTGAAGTTCAGATTACGGTGGCCCTGCAGGTTCAATGCACTGAAGAAACCCTCACCCTGAAGAAAATACAGGCAAATACAAAAAAACATCTAAAAAAACCACATGTGCAGGATTTAGAAAAAATGCTGGAAAACACAAAACAAAGATGTCAGTGGTCCGTATGTGAGGGTTAAACACTAGCTTTAGCTTTTTGACATTTTTGGTGGAGCAACAAGCACAGCCCAGCCATGTTCAGGCCTGTATCATAGTGATATCTATTTGATTTTAGTGTAAAAATTCAGAATTTCACGGTTAGTGCACGGTTCATTTGTGAGACACTGAGCCAGAAAAGAGAAAGTTTGGATGATAAAACATCAGTAACTTGCAGCACTGATGCTTTGCACAGCACAAGGCCCTAAATCATGATGATCTATGCGAGCTACAAGCTTTAGACGGACTTTGATGGACTGAATGTCCCGAGACTCTGCATGTTCTGTCTGTTCTGATGCTGTTTTAGCAGGAAACTGCATGTTATCTCCATGTGTGACCTGCGTGAGTTTTGTTTTGTGAATGCGAGATAAGGCTGCGGCCTGAGCGAGGGGATGGTGACTGTAAAGAGACTGAATGTTGGGAAGATAAGGGTAAACAGCGAGAGGAGGAGGAGCAATAAAAAGGGAGAAAGGCAGGAAAAGAGGAGGAATAAAAACAACGAGAGGGAGCGGACTCTTCATCTGCAGCTGCAGGCGTGAACATGGTGACGTCATATCATCATGTGACCATTTCAGCTGCAAAATAGACCCAGACAGACATGACCAGGACAGAAAGCTCTAAATGCTAACACGCACACAGTAACAGTGCTATCATGCTAATGGTTAGCAAGAGAAAGAGTGTTGTTTGGACTCACACAGGTTCCTTATGACTGGCACTGTCAGTCTGAACCTGTTTTGGTGCTCTGGTGGAGTTTAATGTCACTGAAACAGATTAAATGACTAAACAAAAAAGTGCTGCGGCAGTTACTGGTCAATCTTTTTTTATTAGACAAGTTTTATTTTTCTTCCACAACATGTGTTTCGTGCTCTCGGGGCAATAATTCATATAACACTGCTCTAAAAAGGACTGTGTGTCTCCTATGTTGATGGAGGTGCTGAGCAAATCTGTGGCTGTTAACAGCTTTCACACTGATTTTAGCACCTGTTCATACTGGTGTGCAGAATATCCACCATTTAATTTAAGCGATTTAGCAAATTAACATTAAAAATGTACAGTTTAGCCTTGTTAGCAGTTAGAGGCCATACTGGTAAACCAACACTTTGGTCCACAGAGTTCAATTTAATTTGTTATGCTGCACAGTCATCATTTAATCTGTCCAGTACTTTGATTTAAATATGTAGAACCTCAGTGTTAGCTTCTTAGCATGTGCTACACAATAGCATGTTGGCATTGTGTGCATGCCGGCACGCTGATGTTAGCATTAGCATCAGCTGTATTTCACTGTTTAATGCTAATTAGGAAGCAAGCTAAGATGCATGCATGGATACAATCACACCTCCCAAGCATCCGCATGTTAGCATAACATTAGCATTTTAGCTCAAAGCACCACTGTGTCTGAGTGCAGGCTGTCAGAGCAGCTAGCACGGCTGCAGGCTCCAGTGTTTTCTGCTCAGCCTGCATGACTCAGCGAATTACATGAATATTAATTGACCATCTGACTTTGAGTTTTCATCTGTTTCCTTATCGGCACGATTCCTCTGAGGGAGGAAGACTCAAAATAAATGTTGATTTCATTAACTTCAAACCAGCACAGGCTCTCCCTGCTTCTAATTTTACACTGATCTTGATCTTTAATGTAAGTCAAGCTGATCTTCAGTGAAACACACCAGCTGCTGTGACCTGCCCTGCTGAAACGCTGCATTACAAAGGCGCCGTCTGCCATGGAAACGGCCTCCGTATGCTCGCACAGTCTCCGGCTGCCAGGCTAATTTCAGCAGGTGAGGGCCGAGAGTCTGTTTGAGTTCAACAAGGTGGCGCAGAGACGTGACAAACACCTTCCACATGCTGCCGCAGGTCAACGTGGCAGCCTGATAATGATGTGAGGAAGAGCTGTAAAAGGTTTCCAGAGATAGATTCAGTCGCTGTGACGTAGGTGTTGGAGTGAAGTGCAGTTGTGACTCAATGTAAAAGTCTGTGTTGACTGAAAATATCAATTGTTCTGCATTTAGAAACAGCTTAAAGTCTGACTAAAATGAAACTGCCTTTGTCTGCTACAGATACCTTTTTAAACCACCCATCAGCCCTTCAATGTGATGTCCTGTTATTCATTTTATTGTGTTTATTCCTTTTATATTCACATTTTGCTTTTTGCACTTATATAACTTTGTACTGTTTGTAAACTGTTTTCCAAAGCTGCTGTATAAAATTAGGTCATATGTAAAAATACAATTTGTATAATAAATAAATGTATACATTCATTTATTTTGTTTATTTATTGCTCTTCAATATAACTCCCCATGTCATTTTAATTTGCCTTTCACAGAACCACTAAAGATATATATTTCTCTGTTTTTCAGTTTCTTACTTGCTCATCTCGTTTCTGGTGTTTGACATTTTTAACTCTATGCTGCATTGTTACTGTAATTTGGAGGAAACTGTGACACAAGAACTTAATAAAATTCTTCTTATTTTGCCCTAAAGTTACTGATATTATCAGTTTTGTCTTGTGTTCAGACCAAAAAACAAGTTAAGACTGTAAATATTTTTGTTTCACCCCTACAGTGCCCATTTTTGCATCAGTTTGTCAGAAAACAGCCATCCCACACAGCCATATTTATAATAGAATAGAATAGAATATGATTTTCTATGTTTATTTGTATTTATTTTTACTTTTTCTGAAAATAAGTAGATTTCAATTCAAGAAAATGTGAAACCCTGACATCTGAAGCTACTCTAAGACTCTGAGAGGGAAGACTTTCTATGTCCTACAGCTGTTTTCAAGCCACGTAAACAAACCGTTTATGTTCAAATTGTGCCTTAAAAGCATGAAATGACAAGAGAAACGAGATCTGCTGTGATTCACGGCGAAGTCTCAAATTCGTCCCTGAGAAGAGTAATTCTGTTTGTTTCAGCAGGACACTGAATTAAGCTGGAAACAAATATTGGTATCACAAAATAAAAACGCGTTAGGTCTTTGGTGACTTGCCAAAAACCCAGACACACTTCGTTCCTCGCAGCGAAAACATTTTGTTCCCTGTGTAGGAGCCGTAACGATCGAGGATCCCAGCTTCTGCACAAACAACATTTATCAGGCTGTTTGAGCGCTCTGCAAAACAAACACTGAGACGAGTTCACTGCTAAAGTCAGCGTTTCTGAATCAATCTGTTTAAAGACACAGACACGGGTTCAGCTTTATCCACTTTTATTAAAAAACATTAATTATCTTTTTATATTCTCAAATAATAAAAAGTGCAGGCATGAAAACGAACTAACAATTTACTAAAAACTGTTAATGCTTCTAACTGCCCGTTTGTCATCGGTCATGTCTCCACGGTAACGACTCATGTGAACTGAAACACAGCAGCTCGTACAGAGATGGATGGTTAAAGCTGCACTAGGCGACTTCAGCTCAACAAGGAGTGGAAACATATTAAAGGGCCGATTCACCCAAAACACAAAAAACACATTTTATCTGTGGGTTATCCACAGCAGAGGTGATCAAACTGCTGCTTTCTGTGATGCTTAGACGTCACAGAAAGAGAGCTTCAGTATCAAAGTAATCCAGTGATAGTAAGCACTGAACAGGAAGTGCTAATGGTTGACTTGTCAAACTTTTCCAAAAATGCCAACAACAGGCTAAAAAATGGGGTTTAACTCACTGAATCCATGGCGACATTATGCTTCCTGATCGTGTCCCCCACATCCCGAACCAGCACTGCCCCCTAGACGCTGGTCTGTCACAAACCAACTCTCGCAAGGATCAGAAACCACAAAACTACTACTAATGTTTGAGGCAAGAAACAGGAAGTGCAGTCAGAGCATATTCATCAATATTTGATAAGCGCTGCCCAGTTTGATGGTTTAATCTGAGCTTGGTGCGTCTCCACTGGATGGACTCTCTATTTGCATAAAGATGAGGTTGAGTCGTGTTTATGCACGGTCGGATTTCATGCTCTCCATTGCAAATAAATGGGATTATTCGACTTCATGCACGTCATCAGATGTTTTCACATCACAACTGACGGAGAAAGGCGTTAAAACCACAGTCCTACAGGTAAAACACGAGACTCATGTAGGCAGAGAGTCAGCACCCACCTAACAGTGACCTAAGGGGGTGATGGAGAGGGATACTGATTGTATTTTGACAGTATCCCCCTTTATTATGTGTGCTCCTTGTGAGCTTCTAATTTAATATATATATGTGTCACATCTTTGCATTAAACAGCTAAATCAGCTATTCAAACTGATCAAATTCTGGGGTACAGCACAGTTAAAACCTATATAATATAAATAATGATACACTAGAGAAAACAGCAGCAGCTAATCCTTGCACCTCAGAAGCAGCAATTTGTATTTGTTTGGCATTTAATCAGTCATTAAAAGCACTGAAATGCAGACACGATCAACTCATTTTGCGTCAACTGACTCTGAGCACTTGACTTTTACCGAATTTGACCTTTTAACTTTACATTAGAGCAGAAATGGAAAAAAAAGAAGCTCTGAATCTTTTTCTGGACTGAGCTGAGACGTTTTGTTCTGTTTGACAATCTTAAGTTTCCACATCCTGTGAGCGGAGAGGCATCCACACCTGAAAGCAGAAATAACTTTGCTTGGATACGGTGAATGTCAGAGGGGATGGGACGTCCTCTATGTTGTGTTTTACACAGAGATTCTGTATTATTGTACATAAATGTTGCGTAGTGCAGCTTTAAATTACATTTAAATAATTTTAGTACAAAGGGAACAGACATAAATAACAACTGATGGAATAAAATTATACCATAAAGTGCATCTGCAGCAAACATCGACTGTGCATGCAACTCGATGACAATAAATTATGTTGGTTATGTGACGACTGAAGCGCTAACAGATATAGAAAAGTACAAAACCTGTAGAAATAAAGAAGTGGCCTCATATAAAGATCATCATATCCTATACGACAAAACCATAAAGCTCATTAAAACTCTAATAATTATGTTGAAATAATAAACTGCATTTGTGACGTGGCTAGTCCAAGTGTGGGTCTTCAAAAAAGGGAATAAATAGCCACACACACACACACACACACACACAGACACACACACACACAGAGCCCATAAAAACAGAACAAAACAAAGACACACATCTTATAAAAATCTTTAAGTGGCCCCTGGTTGATCTGCTTGAGCACACACAGACACACAAACACGAAGACCATCGCACTCTCAAACACACACACAAACACACACATAGTCGCGTTACGTTGTGTTATAAAATCACACAGGTGAGATCAGACGGATCACTTCACACCCTGAGGAGATCTGTGGATCATTCTGGAAAAAAAGGAAATTAAACAACATTAAAGATGAACGAGCAGAGCAAACGAGTTTTAAGATTCATGTGCATAGTTTCTAAACCAGTCGTTTGTTTGGTTCAAACTGTCGAAAATACTGAAAATATCCCAAAGCAGAGCTTAATCTTTGTTGGAAGACGCCACAATTTATTTAAACAATTTATCTGTTAGATAAAAGCTCAGCTACGACCGTCAGACAAACGGGTAATAGTTAACAAAAGCTGTTACCTTAAGTTAATTCTTAGCTGTCCATTAGCTTTGGCTAACTCTTATCTGTCCATTAGCTTTGGCTAACTCTTATCTGTCCATTAGCTTTGGCTAACTATTATCTGTCCATTATGTTTAGCTTACTATCAACTGTCCATTCGCTTTAGCTAATTATGTGGCCATTATCTTTTGCTAACTATTAGCTGTCTATTATCTTTAGCTAACTATTAGCTGTCCAATACATTTACGTAGCTATTTGCTGTCCATTAGCTTTAGCAAACTATTTCCTGTTTGTTGGTGCATTACTTGTAGCTCAACAAATGTTTTAGCTGTCAATTTGAGCTAACTTTTAGCTGCGCATTAGCTTATGATACTGTGTTTGTCTGTTACTTTTAACAAACTATTAGCTTCCCACTAGCTTTAGCTAACTATGACTTATTTGTCCGATACTTTTAGCCGACCATGTTTATCTGTTACTTTTAGCATAATCTGTTCGTTAGCTTTAGCTAACTATTTACAGTTTGTCCATTAGTTTTAGCTAACTAGTAACTACCTTAAGCTGAGTATAAACTGTTTGCTATCTTCAGCTAACCAAAAGCTGACAGGTCCCTGTCATGCACCCAGCTCAAAGTGGTGCACAGTAGCACTGGACACACCTGAATGTTGCGCTTGTATATTGTGCTGTAGATGCTTTAATCATGGGCTTAGTGTCCAGGTGTTGCTACTCAGTGTAGACATATTTCTTCTGCCTTTTAAATTTAATTGAGCACAGTCTAAAAAAGCCCCGGGTGACTTCTTGTCCTGTTTTGTCCAACAAATGGTCCATAAGTGATGCGTAGCTCACAAAATGTCAGAACAAGTAAAGCGACATTTGATTTGAACCATCAAATGTTTTGTTTGACATTTAGATCATTAACATTTTTGCTGATTTGCATATTTTTCACTGACTGAGTGCTGCATCTGAACCAGCTACGCTTAGAAAATATAGACAAATGACGAAGCATTACACACCTCCAGCGTCCCCAAACGTCTTTCACGTCATCTCTTGTGTTGTCTGGTTGCGCTTGTCAACAGTCGGTTCTGTTGGATACAAACACACATCAGCTTTCCAAAGCAGGAAATGCTGTGACCATTTTCATTATAAGACAACAAAAAGAACATTTGCTTAAAATCAGACGAAACGCTCATATTCTGAAATATTCATAAAATATAATTACACATTTGTAGAATTAATAAATCTAGCTAACAGGGGTGTCCACTTACTTTTGGCCACACGACACACTTTATCCTTTTCTCAGTGGGCTCCTTTTCTGCTCTAAATGCACTAATTATCATGTCTATTTGTTGTTTCTATAGAGATATTTATTAAAATGTGCTGCTGTTGCTGCTCACACTTTGTTTAATTGTTTCTATGGAAACAAGTTTCTCATTCACTGTCTATGCAGTACCTTTCAGACACAGTACTACATTTGCACACAGACACAGTTTGTGGGATGAAGTGTTTGGAGACAGCACAGCAGCATGAGGGTTACTCTAGTGACCCCCGGAGGCCGAGCGGCTCCTCGCATTACCTCTCTGATTTACCTTGTGCTCTGGACATCGAATGGAGAAGTTGTCTTCGTTTAAGACACAGCCTGAAACACACACACACACCACACACACACACACACATTAAAAAGGTCTCCTTGAATGATTCGTCATTTTCAGGCTGAGTGAGACTGACAGCCTTCCCACACAAGCACAAAAAAGCACAAGTGACTCAAGCTCTCACCCCTGACAGATCTGTCACTTTACACATCATCAACACAGGCAGCAAAGATCTGAGGTAACGGCAGCTCGGCGCGGGAAACAAGAATAACTCCTGAACGTATTTAGCTTCCGTGCCTTTGTCACACGCGTCTCACACCGTACCTGACTGAATGGCACATCTGTAGTGATAATTCCTGGGACAGCCCTTCTGGAAACATCCCATTATTGCACCTGTCTGTCCGCACGCTGCACACACCTGAAAACAGAAGCTCACAGTGAGACGAGAAACACAAGCGTCTCGTCTTTGATCTCAGCGTGTGAGGCAGAATCCTGTTAAAACAACGAGTCACGTCATGTCGAGTGTGATCGTGTTTCACTGTGACACATCAACTCATTACACATGTGACAAAAAAACGTAATTAACATTTATAGGGTGTATTTCTGTGCTTTACTCACAGAATCATGGAAACAGATATTGGGAATTGTTTCTCCTGCTCACACCAACCTGAAAACATCTCCTGATGCAGTTTCAACGCAACTGATTTAGTTTTTGGTCCTCGATTAGTTTAAAAATGCATTTTAAACGTCAGCCGAGAGCAGAGTCGAACACTTAGAAGTGTTTCTGGTATGAAATTTACACGTTGTGCTTTCCTAAACCCAGCCTTTTCTTGCTCGGCTGCAGTTTGAGAATTAAAACACAACCTTCAGAAAAACTTTGACAGGTTAAAAACAGTAATAAAAGCACAAGTGCAGGACCTAAAACAAAATAAAATATATTGAAATGTATTTTTAAAGTGACACTAATTTGTTGAATTCATTGCTGCAGGTAAGAACACAGGATGGTAACTGTCCATTAATGTCCTGAGCCACCTGACTTGACTCATCTGTGGACATCTATGCATTTTGCTCCCATCGTGTGAGGAGCCGGTTAAAAGTCAGCTGAATATGCAGATGCATGTTGCCATGAGTGCGATGTGGGCTTCGCTGTGACAGATAACATCTCTTTGCACATATGAAACAAAAACTTCAGTGACTCAGATTCAGTGATTATTTTCACACACACACACACACACACACACACACACACACACACACACACACACACACAGCTGATCATCCAGTCGTTCTTTAAATCGACCCTGTCCTGCGTCACTCACGGTTTCCTGTGCGAGCCGGGACGCCTCCGCCAACCCGTACAGCTTCCCTCTGACCAGGAAGACTCCGGCGGACCAGATGCCGCAGTCCTCATGGATCCAGCTCTCGTCCAGAGGAACAGGCACCTTTGGGAGGCAGGGGTCGGCTCTGTCGTATCCGTCCCGTTCTCCCTCTGAGGAGTTCGCTGCATGGCTTCTGAGTCCATGTGAATGTTCTCCATCGCTCTGCTCAGTCCTGCCGTCCTGCTGCTGGTTCTGCTGCTCTGCAGACGTGCTGGTGGGATGGTACGGGCCGTGAAGGTCCCCGAGGCCCATGGCGTTGGCCGTCTGGCCGCACAGGCAGCACAGCAGCGTGGTCTGACACTTGCTTTCCGAGCTGAACCGACCGAGCTGGAAACAGGAAGTATTAGGAACGAACCCTGGCAGAGCCATGGCGGCAGTCTGCTGCGGTCCTCCTCCGCTGCTCCGGACTGAGGCCTCCTCCTCCTGGTAGTTGACGACGGTGCACATCCTCGCGTCCATGTGAACAAAAGGGCAAAAACTGCCAGACCTCTTGTCCTTCTTCTCCTCCTTCACGTTTGCATATTTCAGTTTGATTTCTGGCTCTCTGGGAGGAAACTGAGCAGAAGCTCCGGCCGGCGTTCGCCTCTTTTTCCTCCGTCTCGCCACAGGTTTTTTGTTCGCAGTCTTTCTCTCTCTCCTCTGATGCTGCTCCGGCAGGATCTGGCTGCTTTGTTTGCATTTAGTTCTTCGTAGTTTTTTAGTTTTGCGAATGCCGGGGGGCTTCTTTCGTTTATGACTGACGCTTTTTGCGCAGGACACTTTGTGGCGAGGCTGCAGCTGTCCCTGCGGTGACTTCCTGTCTGTCCGGATGTCCACAGCTGAATCCTCTGAGTTGCTGCTGGCTCGCTGTGACACATTCGGCTGCGGGGCCGACTCGTCTGCGTCCGAGCTGGACAGCCTCACCGCGTACTCCATCACGTCGTCTGAATCGCAACTTTCATTATAAATCCCCACTGCGTCGTTCTTTGCTCGTCTCCTCAGACTGTGGCGAGACACGCTGCAGGTGAACAGAGGCATCTCAGAGACAGACTTCCTGATCCGGGTGCTGCGTCGTACCTCTGTGGGTGGAGCTTTTCCATCCTCGCTCTGAGGACGAGCATCTCTCGTCTTCTTACAGGAAATGCTGTCCTGACAAGGAAACGTGCTGCTGCTCTTCTTTTCGTTAGTGACTGAAACTTCTATGACGTCGCTGTCATCGCTCGAAATGTCCACAGGGGATTCAGCAGCGTTGCCGTACACAGCGCTCAGGTCTGACAGGAGGACCACAGGCCTGGTGTGATGCACAGGAATGTCTACTGAGCTGTCTGAGGAGTCCTCTGAGTACGAGCTGTCGGGACTGGGTGAGCTCAGAGGCTGAGGTAGGTGGTAGCAGCCTCTCCCTTCGTCCAGCGAGGACACAGCCGGGGACAGCGGCTCCACGATGTGCCGCACGCTGTCCTGGATGAAAGGACTGCATAAGAGTGGCTCTTTAGCTGAGGAAACCAGGAAAATAACATCTGAGCCGCTGTCGCTCTCCTCTCCGCCGCTGCTCTCAGGAACCGGACCGCCACTCTGCTCAGGCCCATAGAAACCCGGGTGCCACAGGTTGCTGTGAACCCCGTCGCGGTACAGATCCAGCGCCGGAGCTAGACTCGTATTCATGTAGTTACCTAAAGTCTCCGGGCGCTGCTCCATGTCCCTGCAGTGGACAGGCGCACCGGGCTCAGTGTGCAGCTGCGTGGACAGCGAGCTGTAGGAGGACGAGGCTCTGGATCTGAACGGGGAGCTGATCTCGTTGCTGCAGCTCGGCGGGCGTCTGTGGTACCACTCTGGCTTCTTGGCCAGGTCCATGGCCTCTGCGTGGCTGCGGGTCAGCGGGTTGACTGAGAAGCCCTTTGACAGGTCCATAGCCATGAGAGATGGATCCTGAGAGGACACTTCCATCACTGCGAAACACACAAAACAACATGACTGAGAAGATAAAAGACACACCAAGTCTCTTTAGTGGTCTTACTGAGTACTACTGATACTGCATGTGTGGTACATACAACACATTTAAAGTATTTTCTGAATTTTTGAGCTGAATTGCTGCACACACACACACACACACACAGATATGAATAATTTGGCAGGCTTATTGTCGTGTCCGTTTACATGCACAGGGAATTTGTTTTAGTATTTGCTGCATGACAACAGGAGAGACAAACAAGACAGTAAAAACAACAAGTGCTGGAAGTTAAAGATAAAAAGTTTGAAGTTTAGTTTCAACGATAAGAAAAACAATATTAAACTATTAAAATATAGAGGAATGCTGAATTTAAGTAGAGTTGGAGCTGTGTGATATACAATAAATACTGTGTTGCAACCAATGATACTTATATATATGTATTTATATATATATTATATATGATATATATATTTTAAAAAATGCTTTAAAAAAGTTAAACATTTTAATTTGTACAATTTAAACTGCGTATCTAATCACAGCTAATAACATTACTAATAACAGCTGTAGGTGAAAGGGGAAATATATTAGAAATATAAAAACAAATGTTTGATTTTCTTGTTAGATACACGATATTAATATTTGTTTGTATGTAGTTTGTAGTATTGGGAAACATCTCTTTAACTGAGCCTCCCAGTAAGGAATGTTGCTAGGCCCGGTTCAGTAATACACCTATGAGTAATCTAACAGGTAACATTACCTGTCTGTCAATAATAACATGATGCGCTGCAGCTCGCGCTCACAACAAGTGTCAGATCAGATGTGCGATCAGTGAATCAGCACCGCAGGTCATCTTACCCCTCGGGTGGCAGCAGTTTAGGACGGGCGACCCCCGGTCCTGACAGCGCAGGCTTTTCAGGATGTCACTCTCCCTCAGACGAGCCTGGTAGCGGGGTTAGCTAACACACCTATCCAGGCCCGTCATCATCCGGACTGCATGTAAACAAAAGCAGCCCGAGTTCATGCTAGCTGGCTAGCTAACGTTAGCCCGCTAAGCTAATCCCAAACGGTCACGACGCTCGACGCGACGACGAGGACTAACGGACATTTTTGCTAAAGACCTGGTAGCAGGTAATTACACCCCGCAGCCTCCCCCGCTACTGTTGGTATTTTAAAGTTGTCATCATGGATACCGTCTTCCTCCAGCGTCAAGTCGCAGCGAAACAACCGGAAACGGTGCCGGAAAAGAACCGCGTCCCTTCAAAGTAAGAGCACACAGCAGCCCCAGACATGGCAGATTTCAAAAGTCTGGTTCAAGAGGTGACACGACACGTAGAACATGAGGTCAAATAAAAGTCCTGCATTTAAAATCCTGTTCCAGTGAAAGTGGAATAAGCATAAAGTACTAATTATGTAGTAAAATGCTACCTTTCACTGACATGTTATCATGAATAATATAATTAGTTTGTTTATGCTGTTGGACCTGCTCAAGCGAAACTAGTTTAAACTGTAAACTAATACACAGTGAAGTAGTTTAGTCACATGGCTCACAATATAAATCTGTGTGTGATTATTAATGTCAGAGGAAATTAAATAAAGTTATGAAACACACATCTATAATTACTTTAAGGATTTTTCTTTCTTTCATTGGATATTGGATATATATCCAATCATCCACCATCCATTGGATATAAGTTATTTACACAAAATCATGCAAGAAGTTTGAATAAATATAAGAGCTCAGACCTGGTTTAACATTTAAAAAAAATAATTTAGAAACTTTTAAATATTTTTTGGAAAACCTTGGTCCGAAAAGAAACCTGTAACTACTGCTGTCAGAAAAACTAAGATGGACAGTTCAACTTCCACCTGAGGTGGACATTAAAGTGTACGAGTATAAGAGTCAATTAAATGTGATTATTGACTAATGAAAGTGCTGAACACGGAACAGTTTATTGCCTCCTCAGTCTTATTCTAATCACGTTTTCTTCATTATGTATTATGTTTATTAACTCCACTAAAATTTATAATGTATTATTTTTCTGTATTATACTAGACTGTTATACCTTTCAGCTTGAAGCATGAAATATGTAACACTGTAATATGTTATAATAGTAATAATAATAAAAGTAAACTTGGCAGTCCTAATGCTTCCATACGGCACGTCCATCAGGGCTTTTATTTTGAAAGAGTCACATGGAACTTTATTTTGCAGGTTAACTTGACAACCTCCTTCTTCTTCTCCTTCCTCCAGAAACACTGATGACTCGTGTCCAAGACATCCTGAATATTTATGGCTGAATTCTCTCCAGATAGTAAAACAGCGTGAGCGCAGCCGCCGCAAATGTTTTATCTCTTCCTTTTAGTAATGATGAACATAACAGACAATAAAACATGGTCCCCGGTCTGACAACTGTGAGGACACATGAACACAAAATAACAGAGTTTAAAGTTTAATGTGCCAATTTTATTTAATAATAACAATAATAATAATAAATCAGAATTTATATTAATAAAACTGCAGTGTACAAATATAAATGACACTTTGTGTCTGACAGAAATGTTTAAAAAATGACTTTAATTTAAAAGATTTAACTGAAAACAAGGTCGACCAGTTTAACGACACAAACAGCAGAGATGAGGAAATGAAAACACGAGATAAAAGCATCAAACTGTACAGGTACAAATAATAATAAAAAACATATCACTATCTTTTTTTATGATATTTGGGATATAGAAATATTAAAAAAGCAGATTCACAGGAGAAATGAATGTCAGCCACAAAGTCAGTGTTAATAATTGGTCCAGACAGACAAAAACAAAACAACACAACAGGTTTATCATGTTTAAAAACTGTGAGACTCAGGGTGACGTCCGGTCCAGAGCGCGATGAGCCAGCCGCAGGTTCTCTCTCAGTTCGTCCATCTCTGTCTCCGTCTTGGCCCTCAGGATGCTCAGCTCCGTGTACACGTCCTTGTACTTCTTTGTGGCGTTCCTCTTGTCCTGTAATGTGATATATGGGAAGCAGAGTAGGACATTATTTGTCTCCTTTTCCCTGCAGTTTGATGTTTGCCTCTGATTTTATATCACCGGCAGAAAAACGTCCTACACAGAAACCTCGTGCCTCAGTTTGCTGGAGAAATGTTTATAAATGAAGTTTTTTATTGGCTTTTGCAGCCTAAACATTAGTTAAAAACATGACAAACGCTGATCACGGGGTCAGGATATTTATGTCCTTCATGGATTGGAAAATGCCCTCTGTTGGTCAGAGTGTGCAGGTTCACAGAGCTGCGTTCACTAACGCAGACTGCAGTTTGCAGCTCACAATATAAAACTAATGAAGCGTGGAATCAGGTCTGATCTGGATCATCTGAACAGTTTTTGCAGCAGCTGCCGTCGCCGGGACTCTCACCCTTTGTGCCGACTGCAGCTCGTCCTTCAGCGACGTGATCTCCTGCTTCAGACACTGAACCTCGGACTCCTTCACTCGCAGGGTGATCTGGAGGGAAAACCAAACAATCAGCTTCAAATGTCAATCGGCATCAGATCAGCGTGGGAGAAACAGTGGTTTTTAAGGTGGAACTGCTTTATTCAGTGTTTCTCTGGGTTTGAATCAGCGGCTCTGTTTGTTTTGGAGAGGAGGAGACCTCTGTGGAGAATTCAGCTCCCAGTAAAAACCTCCTGAACCATCAACACTGAAGGAATCCCAGCTGACAGGAAGACAACAACTCCCAGCATCCCACACCTAAGTTATCAGAGAAACAGCTACGTCCTGACTTTTATCCCATTTGTATTCTTACTAAAATGATTAAAGGGGTTTTACTTTTACCTGTTTTATGTTTATGTTGTGTTTCTGTGTGAGATGCTGTGAGCTGTAGTCTTGTGTGAAAGGTGGGACACGTACACAGTTTATTATTAATGCAGAGGAAACTCACTGACCTCCATTTCGTACACATCCATCCCCTGACTGAGCGGCAGAGCGTCCTGCTTGGCCAGAGAACAAAGCCTGGTGATCTCTGCGGCGAGGTGGCCGCTCAACTCCTGGACGAGTCAGAAACAAAGACGGCTTCTTACTGAACGGCTTCCAAACTCATCACAATATCATGACAGGAAGTAAACAGCTCTCGATACAAACTGGCTTAGAAACACAGACTCAAGAGTTGATGTGGAAAGTACAGAGGGGAGAAACAACAGGAGGTTAGTGATTGTAGTTTAATCCACTGATTTGGTTGCTTATCAACACCTTTATAGATTCAGTGTGACTCACTGATGGACTTCCTGGTGCTAAAACAACTCAGTCTGATGCGCGTCACATAGAAACTTTCATTATTCGCTTAAAGATCACACAAACAAGCTGCTCTTTGTAACTTCAAAACCTGTGAATCATCATGTTTTTGAGTTTTCCTCAGTATCAAAATGATTCAGTGACAGTTTGTCTGTGCATCTACAAGTACCCTGCACACAGGAAGTGCTGACAGCTAATTCAGCAAAGTTTTATTGGTGCTAACGTGCCACATTTTTCCATTTCTAGAGGCGGAGGTATGAAAAATTGAGAAAGCCGCAGAGAAAACCGAGAATTAATGTGTGAAAAACACTTTTCAACCAGGATTCTCAGATTGTTCTACCTAAACCATCTTAGAAAATAGAAGAATGCAGACAATGTATTAAATAGAGAGTGTGTGTGTGTGTGTGTGTGTGTGTGTGTGTGTGTGTGTGTGTGCGCGTGTGAGGCCCCACCTGGTTTCTGGTCCTCAGGTCTTGGTTTTCCTGCTGGCACTGACACAAGGCCTTCCTCTCAGCGTCCAGAGCCTGCACAAGGTGTCCGTTCTCCAGACACTTCAGAGAGAACTGCTGGGACAACACCTGGAGCTCCCGCTGGTAGGAGGTCAGCTCCTCACTACACACACACACACGCACACGCACGCACACACACACACGCACACACACACACACACACACACACACACTGACTTTCCATTTTTCCTGCAAGCTTTGACACAAGATGCCTTAATATTTGAATAATGGGTGAATCCATGCACGACGCACCTGTGCCTCCTGTAAATGTCCTCCAGGTGTGCGTTTCCCGCGCTGCTCTCCGTCTGACACCTCCTCTGCACCTCCCTCTCCAGCTCCACACGGTGAGCGTTCTTGATGGCTTCGATTGCTGAGAGAAGAGGAAAGAGCGACACTCAGACGCAGTTTGTGTGATTTGCTGCTTCTAATAAAACATGAATTATAAAACTCTGCCTGCGTACATGTGTACGTACTGCGGCATCAAGAATCAGCTCAGGTTAAAGACAAGAATTAATTACAAATAATGATTAAGATTATTAACATTATTAGTTTTAGCATGCTGTCATCCTGCAACAAAATCTTTTACTTTACAGACACAAGGCTTGTTTAATTCAGCTTTACTTCCTGATTGTTTGCAGCTTCACATCCTGAACAAAGCCTGTGTAAATATAAAATAAATTCTTTAAATATTTCATTTAAACGGGACTTTAATTCATTTGAATGTAACGTTTTTCTGATAACGTGCAGGACATAATTTGAGACACTTCCTGTTAATGTTCCCCAAAGCATTATGGGAACTGTAGTTGTATAAGTGCAGTTTCTGGTTGATGCAATGAGCGGTGAAACAGGCTCATCAGAAGCTGCAGGAAACGCAAAGATTTTCTCACCGGTTGCCGTGGCGGCACTCTCCTCCTCCAGCAGCTGGTCTCTCTCCAGCAGGAGGCGCTCCACTTCCTGTTGGTGTCGACGCTGCAGCTCCTCCACGACTTTAACGTGAGACTCGTCCATGGAGGCGAAGCCGCGCTCACACGTGGCCTTGGAGGACGAACAGAGAGTGAGAACTGAAAAACTTAATCTGCATCGTTTGACAACAGCAGCTCATTCTGGATGTGACGTTTACATGAAACGAGGAAAACTGGGCAATAGTTGAACTGAAACAGATTTCTGTGTGTCTCATCTGTGGTATTTTAACATTTTTACAGGAGAAGGAAACAGGTGTCTAAACCTGGCGCCTACATTACCCACGATCCACCTTAACCACCCACAGCTCCGGTCACAGGCGTGTTAGCAGGTTAGCCGATGCAGCGGAGATGAGAAGCAGCTGCAGACGTTTGGTGACCTCACATCCATGTTTATGTCAGTGACTCAAGTGACATCACATGAGGCAGGCTGTGATGTCACCTTTAATTTATTATATGTGTCTGGATTTGACACAAAATGATGTTTGAATCAGTTTCAGGCTTCGCAGACGACTCACCTTCAGCTTCTCCATCTCCCTCTGGTGCTGCGTCTGAACCAAACTCATTTTCCCGTTGAACTCCTCCTTCAGCTCCTCCTCCCTGACGCTCAGCTGCTCCTCCAGCTCCTCAACTCTTCTCCTCAGTGCTACAACTTGCTCCGCCTCAACGCTCAGATCTGTTTCCTCCACGTTGTCATCGGCTCCCTGCTGGATTTCCAACTGACCTTCAGCACGTAGAAGTGCGGTTTCCATACCCTCGAGCTCCAGAGACTCGACCATCTCTTCTTCAGGTGTTTCGGGCGTCTTTTGGCCATTTTCTTCTCCAGCAGGACCTTCATCCTCCGCCTGTAGCTCATTTTCTGTGTCCTGTATGTTGATCTTACTGCTCAGCGACGATGTCTGAGACAACAGTTCCTCTAAGTTTGACAGTCTGTCTCTCTGCTGCTTGTTCTCCTCCATCAGCTCCTCACAGCTGCTGCAAGCCAGACAGGAAGTGAGATGTTTCTGCTTGGTTTCCTCGAGCTCCCTCTCATATTCTGCTCGAAGCCGGCTCAAACGGCAGCAGTACAGAGCTTCGGTCGCTGCAGAGTGCATGAAACCAGACCAGGGATGCTCTGAGAGGCTGCAGAGTCTTTCAACCATCAGCTGCAGTTGTTCGGAGCTGCTGACGGAGGAGGCCAGCTGCTCCAGCCAAGACGTTTTCACCTGTGCGACGACTCTGAAGTGTTTAATCTCACACAGGTGGTGATCAGAGATCCTGCTTTCATCCGTCTGCTCCGTTTCTGTCTCACTTGCAATATTCAAACTAATATCCAAACCATCCCCACCTTCATCCGCCTCAGAGAGGAGACCGTGCCCTAAAAGCAGCACTTGGTTCTCCACCATCATGCGCTCCGTCACCTCGCTCAGCAGCACTTCCACTGGTTTCTCCTCACTAAACTGGGGGGGACCGGGCTCCAGTTTGTGGAGCAGCGAGCTCCAAAACTGCTCCTCCCACCTCAGTTGACTCGCCACGGTCGGCGTATTTTCCTCTCTTCTCCAACCAACATCCAACTTGTCGATCGCCTCCAGAAGTTTCCCCAAAGCGTTCAGCCTCGTCACCATCGCCTCCATCACTTGCCGGGTCTTTTCTTCAGCAGAGACACGTCTGTTGCCTCCTCCGTCTTTCAGCCTCTCCGCCTCCAGCTCTTGATTCAGACTCGTGATGTGAGCCTCCGCCTCTGCAGCTGTTTGATGATGGAGCTCCTTGGCCTCCTTCAGCTCCTCCCTCAGCATCTGCAGCTCCGTCAGCTCGGCCTCGGCGGCCTTCTCAGCACTCTTGTTTGTTTCCTCGTGGAGCAGCAGCAGCGCCTCAGTCTCCTTTAGACTCTCCTCCAGGGAGCTGATCAAGGTCTGGGCCTCCAGGAGCTGCTCGTTCCTTGAGCTCAGCTCCTTCTCCAGATCGTCCACCACGGTGTGGTGCAGCTGCTCCACCTCAGGCAGGTGACAGGGTTCGGTGTACCTGCCGTTGAGCTCAGCTTTCAGCCTCTCTATCTCTCGGTCGGCCTCGGTCAGCTGGTTCAGCATCTCCTGGTTGCGCTGCACGAGAGCTTCGTTCTGGCTGGTGAGCAGCTCCACCTCCAGGGAGAGCCTCCTCACCACCGCCTGGTCTGGAGGAACGTGGCGCTCCACGCAGCAGGTCAGCTGGTTTTCATTTCCGTCTGCAGGCTCCTCCTCAATTAATGAGCTGTACTCGCCGTTATTTATCAGTGTTTCTGTGTCGTCTCTGTTGAGCTGATTCTGATGGTTCTTTGTCGCAATGTCTTCTCCATCAGTCGGAGAGAACAAGTCTTGTCCGTTTGATGCAGGAGATGACAACGGTGTGGCCACTGTCCGAGGAACCAAATCCCCCAGTTCTTGCAGATTTCCCTCAGTGTCATGCAGCCATATCATGGGCGTCTCAGGCGTTAACAAAGGCGACTCTAATGAGCTGAGATGCTCCTGAATGTCCTGTGTGATAATGTTCTGCTGCTCTGAGCCCAGAGGAGGCTCCAGCTTCAGGAGGGACAACAGAAGAGAAACAGGAGGACGTTAGAGACACACTGAAATCATCAAAGTCTGGTTTTTTTTTTAAGAAACACATGTAGCTGAAGCCCAAACTGTGGCGGACCTGCTGCTGCTGATCTTCTGCTGCACTGAGCTGAGCCTCCAGCTCCAGTCTGCAACACTCCGACTCTGCCAGCTGGGCCTTCAGATCCTCCACCTTCAACAGACAAGTTCATATAAAAGCCTGTTCATCTCAATCATCTCATCTCAAATGTTTCTAACAAGGTGTAATCTGTGTTTTAATCAAGATTGCGTTCTGTTATTGTTTTGATTGAGACAGTGGCGTTTTAATAAAGCTTTTATTTTGAAAGGAGGGTTTAAAGCTCTCACCTCCTTCCTGTAGCCGTCCAGCAGCTTCTCCACCTCCTCAGAGTCTCTGCTGTCAGGAAACACCGGGACACTCGAGTCCAGCCTGAAAACCGTCGTCTCCACCAGCTTCCAACACTCTTCAATCTCTTCTTCCACCTTCTTCTGTGATTTCGGACTCAGGGCTCCGATGCTATCTGATCTTCTGTCCTCCAAACCCAGAGAGATACCCAGCATGCTCTCATACCTCCTCCTCCTCTCCTCCCTCCTCTTCCTCCTCTCCAGGTCGCCCAGCTCCAGGGAGCATAGACCTTTGCTCCTCTGATGATCCGCGTCCACCGGCGCCTTCTTCTGGGGCCTGAACTCGGCCCAGTCGAAGGTTTTATAGCGTCCTTCTCGCCGCCGCTCCATCACAGTCCTGTGTTTGTGGTCTGTGGAGACGCCGCCGAGGTCCGGAGTCACATCCGGTTTAGGGAGAGCCTCAGGTGGGCTGCAGGGGCCGTGGTGGGCAGGTACACTGTGCAGAAGATGGAGGAACGTTAAGATGATGTGGAGGCATGAAACAACATAACATCAACACTTTAGTGATTTAACTTAGAAATAATAAATAAATAAATAAACAATTTGCAGGTTCATTGCAGTTAACATGACCGTCTAATCGGGACTTTGAACTTGATTTATTATTAAAAACAAAGCAGCGTTTCTCTCAAACTGATCATACGACAGAAAGACTTCTAAAGTAGTTTTTCTGTTCAGACTCTTCCTGTGATGCTTCCTGGATGTTCAGATTTGTCTGAGGATGATGTTTTATACATTTTAATGCAGAAACGTTACATATTTTAAGTTAAAGTAAAGGGTCTGACTGCTTCCTGCAGAATTAAACTTAAAATCTTATCATTTAACACATTGAAACTAGTAACAATATTGATAGTAACTCAAGAGAAATTGAACACGGGTGGAATTTCTTGATTTACATCAATAAAATTATTCTATGAAGTGTTTTCTGACATTTTAATGCAAACATTACATGTTGTAAGTTTTAGTAAGACTCAGAATACTTGTAATAGAGTATTTTTACATCATTGTGTTTGTACTTTCACTGGAATCAGAGTGTTTCTTCCATCACTGTCAGGATTCAGGGAGAACTGACGTCTGATTCGCTTCAGTCTGCAGGTTTACTTGATTTTCTTTCGCTCTGGTTTGTTTTTTAAGATAAAATACAACATGAAACACCAGGGAAAGTGGATTTTAATCCACAACAGACATGAAAACTGAACTGAGCTCACCTGGCCACATCGGGGGCGTTGGCCGGGTGGACGTTCTTCATCAGAGCCTGGATCCAGTTCCGCCGTATCCCTGCAGTCATGGCCGACAGCGTGTAGGCGCCGTTCGGAGTCTGTGACATTGAAACAAAACAGTGAAGTGAACTTCCTGTTGTGGCAGAAGAGTTGGGGTTTAGTCAGTTCGGTGCAGAAACTGTTTTCCTCACATGGATCTGAAAGCCGTAGTTCCTCTGCACCTGATACTCAGACACGTTAAAACACTTTGTGAGGTCGATTTCTTCTTCGAGATCTGACGCCTGACGGGAGGAAACGTAGCAACACATTTAGCGTCTGAAAGAAAACATGTTGTATTTGTATTTTATACAGAAATAATATGAAAATACCTCCTCGGCTATCGAGTCCTTGTAGTACCTCAGACTGTCAGTCGACAGCACAAACCAATATTTCTTCCACTAGAGGGAAGCAGAGGACAAACAGAAGGTCAGGAGGACGTTAACGCTGCTGTTTGAGATCACTTAAATAAATAAATAATAATTTAATATAGAAAAAAAACATATTTACCTGCTCATTTTCATCCAATTTGACCAACCAGCCCTTTTTAAAGTTTAATAAATCAGGCTGTAACGGAGACACAGTGTCATCAGATCAGTGTGTAAATGAAAAACTGCTGATTTGTGTTTAAACTTTACTGTGTTTACATTAATAAATATCATCCAATTGACAGATTTCAGTTGTATAAAGGATCTAACTGGTGTTAATATGTGAAACTTATACACATAATGGAAACAGTTAAAGCTATATTTGCATTTCCTACACTTATAATGTAGATACTGTACTTCTGTGTTTCTTTATTATTGTATTAGTGCTTTAACTTGTGGTCTGAGCGTTAATGTCAGTATTCAGGGAGAGCTGTGTCTTTGTACTTCACATTATCACAGTAGTGATAATATTAATAATGTGTATTTATTATTGAAAAACAAACAAAAGCAGCCCTGTGTTGTGTTTTGCCGACTGACCGTCATGACGGTGTCGGACGTCCTGCGGTCCAGAGACTTGGCTCTCCTCTGAGGCGGGGGCGCGCTGAGCCGGGCCTCGTCTCCACACGACTGAAGTTTCTGTGGAAAAACAAAAATGAAATGAGACGTTATAACGACTCCTTTCATCACCACCATTTTGTTTTTTTGTTGTTGTTTTGTTTATGCGAACACGTGACGTGTTTCCTCAATCAGCCTGCATTCCAGCAGCCGGAGTAACCGACCGTCTGGATGCTTGGCAGGGAGGTCAGCTGTGCAGGATTAGGGCCCGACTGTGGAGCACCGCGGGGAGCCGGACTGGCTTTGCTACACCGCCTGCTTAACTCACATCGCCAGTGAACTGCACATGGACGGCTGCGTTACAGAAGCGTGAAAAGGTCTCATAGTTTAAAAATGATGCAAAGAGCCCAGGAAACAGAGCGAGGTCAGAGTTCAGCAGCATCATAGTCTCTTTAAGGTCTGGATTACGCAGCGTTTAATGAAACAAGGGTCAAAGCTGCTATTCAAACGGTTCATTCTTCCCTGTTGCGTAACCGCTTTACACTTTAATCGTTACAGAACTTTCTTTGTGTTGTTCTTCTTCTGGCATTTGCATTGAAAACTATTCGAGGACACAAACACACGGAGGAACACGGCGATCTGGCTGCAGAGTGAACCGATCTTCTTTTCCTCCCGAACAATCGCTGACCGCCGCAGACACAGCCTGTCCTCTGTTTCGTGAAGAAGCCTCTCAAAGCTGCAGAGGAGGAGGAGGAGGAGGAGGAGGAGGAGGCTGTCTTGGGAATCTCAGCTCTGAGGCCTGAATAGACTCCGGACAGGCTCTTTTGACCTTCTCCTGGCTACCAAAACAAACGCACCCAAAGACACATAAATCATTGTGTGGGCTAAAATGAGCTGCTTTAACATCTCTGGGTTTGTTTCATGAACGTGAACGAGCCGAACAAACTGAACCAGAATTCAAACAGAGCTGACATGAAACATCGAGCAGCGATCACATCGGTTCTCAGTGACGTAAACAGACAAAACTGCGATGTTTTAACTAAAGTCCTGGAACCTGAAACACCTGCAGACAACTTCAACTACAAAGTGTGGAGCTGCTGTATTTAGGCCCCGCCCATCGAGCTGTCAATCATGACACCACGCCCCCTTTTCTGATAACTGATTAAAACCACACTGATCAGAAAAACAATGACATGGAGGGGGCGGGGCCTATGAGCTGGAGCAGACAGCAGGGGGCGATCCAGGGGATTCCATGATTTAGCTTCACCTTTAAGGAGCTGTGAAGCAACCAGAGTTACATATACAACTTTTTGTATGTAAAACGTGCATCACCTGTTGGAACAGGAGGCTTTAAATGGCATCATAAATGCCTGCACAGTCCTCCACTGTCTTTAAATGCATTTAACATAAAGCTTTGACCCTCCAACGTGTCCTGGGTCTTCCCCGGGGCCTCCTCCCGGTGGGACGTGCCCGGAACACCTCCCCAGGGAGGCGTTGGAGGGACTATGTCTCTCGACTGGCCTGGGAACGCCTCGGGATCCTCCCGGAAGAGCTGGAGGAAGTTTCTGGGGAGAGGGAAGTCTGGGCATCCCTGCTCAAGCTGCTGCCCCCGCGACCCGGCCCCGGATAAGCAGAAGAAGATGGATGTATGGATGGATAAAGCTTTGACCAGATGCTGCAGCCTCACTCAAACAAACACGTCACTAAATACATTCAAACCACAGGAAACCGATTCCTCTCGAATTCCTCTTGAGAAATTCCTAAAATATCCCGCTGACAAAGCCACAGACTAGTTTTACGGCAGTGACCTTGACCTTTCAGTTCATCTTTGAGTCAAATTGGTTGTTTGAGCCCAAAGTTGAGGAGAGTCCTCGAAGGTGTTCGAAGGAATGAGACGTATTTAGCTCCATCTGAAGTCCGACATGACGCATCAGGGTTGTTTAAAGGTTTCTTGCTCCTAACAAGCCAAAATCTTTCATTTCAGCACCAATTATGTAGAGAACACCACAAACAGCAAGGAGCTGACAGAAGATGACGGCAGATGCAGGTTCATCTCAACCTGCGTCCTGCTGCTTCGTTTCTGGCAGCGATTCTGTTTCCGTTTGGTCTGAACACGTCTTTGCCGTGAACAGACGTGATCGCTGCTCGAGTGTTTCGTTTGCTTCACACGGACGGTTCGTGCTTCGTGCTTGCTGACAGACAGACTCTTGTTAAGATCTACTCACCTCCTTAATCACTAGAGTCTACACGGTGACTATCGTTCACAAACAGATGTGCAAACAGAGGCACAGCATCAGGCCCAGTGAACGTGAGCTGTTTCATGACTCGGCAGTTTACCAGCGGTTTTGAGATTGTCATCGAGAGTCACAGCTTCTGACATTACGCTGCATCTCGTTTGTCTGAGGAATCCCTGGAAAAAAAGAAAAACCAGCACGAGGAATGTCGCCTTCCGGATTACAACCCACAACGGGAGGCGGCCTGAATGCCTTCGGGGCATCAAAACCAGTTCTGCTCACAAACAAAATGCAGCTCTGGATGAATCACCGCCTCCTCTCCCACCTGCTGACACATGCACCCGCTTCCACACAGGCTGCAGGAAACGCATGTCCCGACACGGCGGCAGCGACCCCGTCCACGCGTTTCATGCCAAACTCTTCTGTCAGCGGTTAACACTCCGGCAAACACATAAACACACACTGCAGTGAATCAGGTCTCACACACTCCTGCACTGATGCAGCGTCGGTTATTTACTTCGCCCAGACGTCCGCAGGGTTTGATTAGTTACCGTTAACAGTGACGTTGCTCTCTGCACAACACCTGGTCGTGCCCTGTGAGTCAGCCATGTTCCAGTCCAGCCCACAGCCCAGCCCAGCCCAGGACAGCCTGGATACACTGACTGGTCTGAATCATGACGAACCAACCAAAGAGATTAATCAGCTTCACCTCCTCATGGTTACCTCTCTCATGTGGTAGAAAACAACCACAGTTTTTCCTCGTTTGACACTAAAAACCTGTTTTCTGATTCATGTTGCTGCTGTACTCTTTGGACTCCCACAGAGCCGTGGATCAACCAGGTGATACGATCACTAAAAGGCTTTACGATTCAGTAAACTGGGATATTTTCCGATTTTTACATCTTTTTTTTCATTTTTGGGGCCGTCACACAACTAAAAAATCTAATTAGTTACATGCTTTGTGGTGAATTGATCTAAATTTGCCATAATTCATCAGTATTTGCAGTGAGAAGCACTTAAAAGTATTAAAATTCAAACTATTTAACTGGATGAAACAGTAACAACGTGAAACCTGCAGAAATTACAGAGAAATGTTGCTCTGAGCCGAAAGCTGTTTGAACAATTATTGTATGTTGCGTAATAAAACATGCCTCCTCCATGACTCACTTTGAAGGTACTTCGTGCACTGGCAGGAGACGAGACGGACCCTGAGCATAATGGAGGGATTACAAACTGTAGCACCGTAAAAGCTGTGGATGTAGGTGAGGCCGATGCTCAAGTGCCTTAAATCTGCAGGATTTTGCAGCGGGGTGCAAAATATTGTCACTTCCGGCTCCAAAAAACCAAGATGGCGACGAGCCAAAAGGCCAAAATCAGCTCTTCAAAATGGTAACGCAGCCACACAGGAGGTTTAGCAACTTCCCTGTTTGTTACAAGACGCACAATCAATCATTCCCGTAGAGAGTTATTGGAAAAAGTGCAACGGTGAATACGTTTTACGAGGGAAAACTACATTTTTATTATCGGATATTGATCCTTTCAGCCCCCAAACACTGAGAAATCTATAAATAACTGGTTTTAGATACACTATCTCTGCACTATGGACCCAAAAATACATAAGATCACACGTCGAAAGAGCCGCTGTGAGCGAAACCATCTGTCACACGACATCTAGTTCATGATACATCCATGTCTGTACTATGACTCGCTGCATCACACAAAATATGTTAATGGGGAGTGTTCAGGCTGAGTTTAAAGGCTGTAGTTAGCATTTGAGCTGAAGAGAAAATATAGATTTACACTAAATTGGATGAAGTTCACAGTAAAAACACACGTGAGTATGCATCGGGGGTGAACTGGTGTTAGGAACTTGGGGCAGTTACCTCTCGCTTGTTGCCACGAGCCTCACTCCTGCCCTTCCTGTTGACGGCCGGCCCACCTTCCTCCAGTCCCAGCAGCCTCTCCGTTGGGCTGCGGCGGCTGGAAAACACGAACAGCTGATTTGTGAACAATCCTTTAACAAACACACATCATGCTACGTGGTGCCTCATTGCCGCGGCTAACACACAGGTGGGGTCTGACGTGATTTCCAGCGGCGTCGCAGTGAGGATGACGGCTCGATAACAGACTCCAAACAGCACCTGTGCAGAGAACAGAGCCCAGAGGACGCTGAAGCCCCGAGTGTCACCACCGCTATTGTTGCTGCTGAGAGACTGAAGAGCGGACGAGCTTCCCACTGATGTCAGAGCAACGCTGTCAGTTTAAAAGTTGGGTTCAGGATCAGTCAGTACCTGTGTGTGTGTGTGTGTGTGTGTGTGTGTGTGTGTGTGTGTGTGTGAGCGTGACAGAGGCAGATAGGAAGTTAACACCAAAGACAACAGGAAGACACTGCATTTATGATTTTAACTCAGTATTTTATAAATATTCTGATGTGTTTGCAGGTTTTTTTGGGGGGGTAATTTATTCTATTATGTAATTATTAATATTATCATTATTACAGTTTCTATTATTGCAATTTGCTATAAATTTTTTAGTTTATTCTGTTGTTGATGCCATGACCTGTGTTTGAATTAAATGCTGAAATAATTAATCTATGGGTTAATTCTGATCTTAATCAAATGTATTATTAATCAAGTCAAAATGCCAAAAAAATGCTATTTCTGGCTTATAAGTGTGAGGAAATTCAGATTTTCTGGATAATGATCTAAAATGCTTTGGTTTTTGTTACTTCTGATTAGCATTAATCAATATTCTTGACATTTAATTGAGAAAATAGCTGATTTTTTATTTGTAATAAATAATCATATGAGTGAAAACAGCCATGCCAGCTGCTCTGTGAGGCTGCGCTTAACTTAGCTTTGAGCTAAACATGCTAACAAGCATGCTAACACAGTTGTTGAGACATTTCACTCAAAAAACAAAACTGTTCACTTCGTTGTGGTGCTTCAGACAAACTGCACCATCGAGTGCTTTTTCATTCAGTCCAGCTTAAAGTAGAAGTTATTCAGTATATATATATATTATATTTTGCTTTACTATGCTGCTAGTATGTATGTATGTATGTATGAATGTTGCCAGTTTGCAACAGGTTAGCCTGTTAGCCTGCTTCTTTGCTAAAAATGACAACACTATCAAATAACAGTGGCAGCAGTTTTTAGTCTTTTATCTCATTAAAGTTTGGCATTAACTTTAAAATATGAATATGAAGAAACATGATTAGACAGAAATCGACAGACATATAGACGTAAAATTGAACTGACAACAGATATGGCGGCTAATATTTAGTGCCAATTCAGCGGAAATGACTGGCTGCTTTCTCAAACAAATGACTTAATTAGTTAATATATATCAGTTTAATATTATTTATAGATATGACTTTGTTGAAATATCGGTTTAACTCTTGTGCGTTTGAATTTAAGCCATCGGTTACTGTTTCACTGAGTTTCAGTACAGTATCACACATACAATCAGATATAAATCCAGTAACTGGTGTGCGAGTGCTCGGCCTCTGGTGGGTGCAGACACTTTGTGCCCTCAGAACTGAAGCTTCAAGCTGGAGTCGACTTCCCCTGACAGGCAGGCAGACAGTCGGCGTTAAGGTCCTGAGAAACAATGCCGCAGATATCTAATTACACCAGCGTTTAGGAATTTCTGGCCTTATTTGGGGGGTGGCATGAGTATTTTCTGTTTTTGTTTCCCAAAAAGGCAATGAGTGAAGAAATGATGTATCCCCCCGTCACATGACCAGTTTACATGCTGCTGGGGCACAAACTGGGAGGGTTTCTCTAAGCTAAATTTAAAAATGCAGCAGTCAGATCTCTAATGGAGGGGTAGAGCGTGAGCCTTTGATCTGGTGTTTTGTGGTGTGTGATGGCTGCTCAGCTTTATACTGGGGGGGGAGGCACAGAGGCATTGGATGTCCTTTGTGCTAATTGCTTGCACATTTACCCCCTCTTCCTCTGCCACGGCACTTTAAACGGCTGTTAACCGCAGAAAACATGCAAACATATGGATGTAAACACCAGAATGCTGCCAAACACAACGTAAAGAAGAGTTATTTACTGATATTCTCAACAAAGTTGGCTGGAAAATGTAAATTTCCAGCCAGACTCAGTTCTAACCTTCTGTCCCGGCTCTGGTTCTTGTTGTTTGCTGATGTCTGGATGTTCTTTGACTCGGCCAGCTGGTTGTTGCTGTTAGCGTTTCCATTGGACACTAAGTCCAAGGAGTCGACGGGACTAACGAAACCAGCAGCATCCAAGGTCAGAGAGTCGCTGGTGAGCGGGCGCAGGTGGGTCGAAGCGTTTTCTGGAGACGGAGAGAAACACAAAAGGGGTTTCAGATACACCGAGAGCAGGAAGTGTCTGTGTTTTAGAACGTATTTGAGACCCCGTGTCTCTTTACCACATCACCCCGGCTCCTTTTAAGCAGCCAGCAGCTGACAAGCTGGATGAAGTCATTCTTTTTTAATCACACGACTGCAGCCAGTGGCACAAAACCTCCATTGTTTCCCCTTTTTAACATTTCACTTAATGGTGTGCAGTGTTTTTCTCCCAGGTTTAGGAAATGACCTCGATAATTAAAAAGAAGCAGCTCAATAAGTTTTATATTTAGAAAACAATAGAAAAAACAACAGGAGAGCAGCCTTTTGAGACCGTACCCAAACCGGTGAGCTAAAAGACGCTATAGATTGAGTGAATTTGGACATTATTTATATTAAAATGCTGATGGGTGAAGCTTTAAATGACATTTATAGACATTATTTATCAAAAAAGACATGAACCGTATTAAATATTTGACGATTATTATCTGTTAAAGTTATTTGTGAGCTGATTTTTGCTGCTATGCCGCTAAAGCAAACAAAAACTACCATCTAAATGCAGTGAATGCCTGAAATAACCTGGAAAACACCTTCAATGACAGTCCAGGAATTCAATGACAGTCCAGGAGACCCTGACAGAGCATCATTCATTAGTCCCTGTTCGGCTCTCAGAGGCTCCCTTGTGCAGCCTATAGGCACAGTCAGCAGGAGTTAATCCAGGCCTTCATTACAGGACCTCTCCAGACGCTGCAATAAGCACAGAGCTCCAGTGAGGACATGTCCTGTGCTCACCATCGAGCCCATTAGGACGTGTTTAGGAGGTCTTTTATGGATCATGTGACTTTTATGATGCCTGAAGGTCAGAGACACAGGTCTTCCTGCACGTCTCACAGTGTGTCCCTGTCTGTCAGTCTGTGTTTATGTATCTCTGACTTCCTGCTCAAACTCCAGTTCCCATGATGACAAACCAGCGCCCAGTCAACATGCTTAGATGGACGTGGGTTAAAAGTATAAATAAGAAGCTGCAAGTGTGAGAACATCTGCAGGATGTTAGGACAGTGTGCGAAGACAGGAAGTGGCTGACAGACATGAAAGCCTCAGCTTGTGTGTGTGTGTGTGTGTGTTTTGTTTCTGCTGCACCTGCAGGAGTCTGCTCTGGGCCCGGGGGATCCGTGTCTGCCACAGTCCACATGGGGGTCACACCTGGTCCCCTCCCCTGCTGGTCTTCAGTTGCAGCCATCTTTGCTGGACTGGGTTCCTAATGGTTCATTAGAAAAACAAAACATAGTTCTTCTTCCACTCATTTCTTTATTTCTTATTTAAACCTTTCAGAGCAGTGGCTCAATAATAATTAGTCCACATTTCTTCAGACTGAAGTTCAGACATTCATGGTGCCCAGAGGCTGAATCCTCTGACTGTGTCACACAGAAACAGGAAATGACTCTAAGTGTTCTATCTTTTGTCTGAACATCACAAAACTGCCAACGTTTTGTGTTGTTTGTGTGTTTTTGTGGACATTTTGATCAGAGTTCATCCTCAGAGGAGCATGAATGTCTATGCTAAAACTTCAACACAGGCACATGAAGTGTCTTTTGAAGCTCTCCTGCTCAAAAAGTGCGCTCAAGCATTAACTGAAGGGCTTTGACGGAGAGTTGCGTTGCTACCTGGGTGGCAACAGGCTCCACTTTGCGTTTTTTCTTCTGCTTGTTTGTCCGCAGGTAGACGCCGAGCTGCTCGCTCCACCTGGAGAACAAAGACATTAGTTTGGTGGGATGCAGGAAACCTCCTCACCCGCTTCTCATTTCTCTTTGTACCGACCCGTTGATGATCTCTTTACTGTCACCACGGATGAATATCTCCTGCTCCGGTGTGACGACGCAGAGTGCATTTCTCTGACCCGTCCTCGGCTCTGCATCGGCGATGTCCGTGCACAGGTTCAGGTTCATCGTCCCCTGCGGCAGAGTGCTCGGCTGTGGGAGAGTCAGAGCAGCTAAGTTACTCCGGTGGCCGCCGCAGAGCTAAACTGTGCTGCTCGCCAGAATGACAGTTGAAACAGAAAGTACTTTGCGGCGTTAAGAGTGGACTGAAAGAGATGAGGGAATGAGATTTGAGGGGATCACAGAGAGAGAGAGCGCGATGAGGGGGGGATGTGTGCATTAAAGGACAGGCTAAGCCCAAATCATCTGCTGTGGTTCTGCACACGACATCTGGCCTAAAGATGCAGCCTTGATCCCGACGTACTGTAAATGCAGAATCATGTACAGAGCAGGATTTACTCTAAACTGCGACCTCGCGTTTATTCAAATTCAATATTTGTGTTCGGTCACAGTTTCCCACCAGCTCATCCAGGGCGAAGCTCAGGCTGCCGTGTTCATACAGGATGAAGAAGCGCCGCTGCCATTTCTGACAAAACAAAGAAAGAAAATTAGAATAATAATCTGTAAAATGATCTGTTGTGTGAATGCGATCACTCAGTTTCACGATGTCCTACCCTCGACCTCTGCATCGGGTTGTCAAAATCCGTCCCCTCGGGAGCCAAACACAGCCAGCCCCCGTAGATCGGTTTGGCCTGTAATTCAAAGAGGAAACTGAAGCGTTAAGACCTCTGACAGGTTGGGACTATTGTTTAAAACATTAGTTCAATTCAAAAATATCAAACATTTCCTATTTTCTGACTGTCAAATGTGAAGATTTGATGTTTTTCTTTGTCTTTCTTTGACTATATTAAATATGTGGGGGGGGAGGAAAACTGTAAAAACACCAAACAAACGCAGCAAACGAGCAAAATGATGCAGCTTCTCAGTTTTCTGGATTCAGGTCAATGATTATTCTCATTATCGATTCCTCAGCTGACACCTTTTCACAATTTCTCATTATAACAATTTACAGTGCTTAGAAAATGACCCATTTTCCAAATTGAGTGACTGTTCGACTAATTAAAAAGCTGAACTGCATGCTTTTCTCTGCACACAGCGTGTAATATCTGACATATTAAAAACAGTGAGAAGATGCTCCACACTCGTCTACAGACGGTAGTGTACAGTGTTTGCAGGTTGAGCAACAGCTCTGAAATTACAGGGCGCAGTGAAACCAGGCAGGACGGGGGGAGAGACAGGCAGAAAATAACATATTTCAACAATGTGAGGCATGTAGGAAGCCGTCATGATCGCCTCCTTACATCACCTCCACATGACAGACCTGCAGGAACAATGTTTTCGGAGGCACCGAGCTGCTGCAGCGCATCGACACAGGGACATGACTCATTTACTCCGCAGTAATGTTTGCTCGTTAATCAAGATGAGCACTAAGGGATAATTTAGGTAACTGATGAATCTTTTGTCACACTATATTCAGATAAAATAACATTTTCCAATCCAACAGTGTAAAATACTGTGTAAATAAATATAGTGGGAAGTAAAAAAACATATACATATACATAATATACACAAATACTGTTTTTCAGCAAAAGTTTTCAGTATTTGTACTGGATTACTTTCATTTTATGTTATTTTACACAGAAAATACTTTTAGTTTTACTATATTTATTCCACTGTCCCAGTACATTCCCCCTGTGTATACAAAGCAACAGTATTGGGTTGGCACCATGCCTAGGTAATGTATTGATACTCTATTGATAGATAAAACTATAAATTAACCCAGATTATGGGTATTTTAGTATCATGACATAATGTAAGTGGTTGTGTTTTCCTGGTTTTAGATCTGACTTAAAGTAGAGGGGTTTTAGTGAAACTGAAATCTCATCATCACATTATTGATATCGCTTCCAAAATATCGCGAGATTTGCAACATTTAACGTTCCTACATATGTGGATTCATAATTTTCACCGCATTCATCAGTTTTTAAAAGTTTAAGAAAAGACCTTTTCTTATTAAAAGCTGAACTTTGATCTTTTGTTATAAAGTGTAGAAAACAACTGTTGGTGGACAGAAAATCAGAAACAGTATGTTTTTTTTTTCTTTTTGCTTTTAAAAAATTATTTCATGACCCACTTTACACACCAGAAGCACCAATTAAAACGATTTCAATCATGTTTTTAATTTTAATTAGAGATTTAGAGTGTTAAAGGATAAAAGGTCTCCCCCGTGCCGTCCTCTCTTTAGCTAAAAGTGACTGATATTAGCGCTTGAACGTTACCTGCTCCATGTCGCGGTCGTTCAACAGATGCAGCTCGCGGGACTTGAAGCAGTTTTGACATTTACTCTTGTTGAAGATGTTCGCCTGGAATTTGTTACACGGACTCGTCGCCTTCTCCGCCGACATGTTTCGGGCAGCTCAGCTCTCCTCAGCCGGTGAAAAGTCCGAGAACAGGCCGCTAACCTGCTCCGGTGCTCCGGCATTGAATGAAGCGGTTTATCCCCAGCGGAACATCTGTCAAACGCAGCTCGAGCTGTGTTGACTGCTGTCGTCATGGACATGTGTCTGACGTAACAACATCCGGTCAAAGCCTTACAAAATAAAACTCGTTTGCTGTAGTTCTCTGCTTTCTTTTCATGAATAAATAAATTAGTTTAAAAAATTAAAATAAATACATGTGTTTATTTGGAAAGATTTAAGTAAATTAAAAATAAAATATAATAATACAAGACTTTATCAATAACTTGAATTTGCTTTATTGGCAAATGTGTGTTCACATAATTTACAGAAGCGCTAAAAATACTGACAATTAAAAACAACAGGCAACATACAACGTGTATACAAGTATGAAGACTGTAAACAAATTAAATTGTTCAAATGTACTAAGTTACTTTATATAGGTCTAGATGCAGTGAATGCAAACACACATTTCTATACAAGGATGTTGTATTTATGTTAAAGAATAGTGTGTTTTAATAAAATAATTAAAATGCGTTGAGTTCTAGGTAACTGGACGTTTAAGTGTTTCGGGGTAAAAAAGGGAAGTAAATTTAAAAATTACAAAGCAAGCACTATATAAACATCACTCATTAACAGTGTTGCACTTCTTATTCTGCTCCTACAAGTAAAGTGACATACTGGTTTGATCAGTAGCAGAAAAATAAACAACAAATAAATTTTACTTAATGAACAGAAACAGTGTCTTTTGTCAAATGTCACAATAGTCAGCTACTACATTTAGCTACTGTATGCTGCAGGATATTTTAACCATACATAGCAGAATTATACCAGAGGCCTGTGTAAATTAACGTAAATGAAGGAAAAGGAAGTGACAAGTAAATAAAACATTCAACAGAAAGGCACTTTGGTGTTGGTCAAGTTCTGGGTTAGATTTTAGGATGTTTCACATTTTTATTACTGTTGAAAACAGCAATAATACTGTTTAAATGAACTTGTGTTGGCTCACTTATTTGTTGTCATAAATGCTACTGAAATAGTAAATATTGTTCTGATCTGCAGATATCAATGAATATTACTACAAAGACAACTCTAAAGCAATTATAAATTACTTCGTTATCAAGTCCGCAGACAAATCAATTTATATTAATGTAATTCCCTATTTTTTGCTGTAAGGCGATTAGAGTTTATTAGTGACTTTAATTTGAAACTATGAACAGGAAGTGAAGGATAGCACTCAATCTACCTTAGCACGTGTGATGCTGCACTGATCGCGCTCTTCAGCAAAAGCTCGTGATTCAAACACCTTGTACAGATTACAGCTGCGTGATTATGACTGCTCTTATCCGTCATATCATATGAATGACGTGACAAATAACATTGTTCATCACTGATGCGCTCAAGTGTTGCTGTTCCTCACTTCAACCACTGGAGGTCAGTGAATACTCATGTGACTAAATGACACATCAGTCAACTACACTTGTAAAAAGACAGAAAACAACACAGAACTCACTTTAGTGCTGGAAAAACTCCTGTTTAATAAATATTATCTGTATTATGACCTAAAGCTGATCCAGTGTCTTTATGTCATGGACTAAAAAATGACTCACACAGACAGACTGACAGAGGACGCAAGCATTTATTCAAGGCGATGGCAGTGGCAGGGATTGTACAAACTAAAAATATCTTTTATTTTTTCAGCCATCCAAAAACGTACAAAATACAGAGTCTGTTTGTTATTATTATCTGATATGTTCCACTTAATACACTAAAATACTGTTCTGTTTACTCTGAAACAGAACAGACTGATCAGCTCCAAATGCAGTTTCTCACATGTCAATGGTGGATACATTTGTTTGGATAGTGTGTGTGCCTGCACTCTTTTTTTTTTTTTTTTTAAAGCAGATTAAAGTTATTTGATAATAAATTAATGCTTGTTAATTTATAATACATTTTCTTTAACAGATGCAAATAATCACATAAATAATAAAGCTTTTAAAAAATCATTCAAGTAATCTATCTACAAAACTTAAAGGTGCATTTCTTCACTTGTGCATATCTGCTTTATTTAACGAGACGATTGAGATTTGATTTGAACAAATTGCTGATTATTGCTAGTGACTGTTTGTTAAGCCCCGCCCCCTTAGTTACTGTCGCTATGAACCAGGTACATGCTACAAGGCTACATGCATGATACTAGAGCTAAAAGGCTAAACAGTCATCACCTGCACCAGTTGACGATCCATGTAGAGGATGCAGGAATAAAGAAGCAGTGCTGATGTTGCAGAATAAAACTAGCTTACTTGTTGTGAAAAGTGAGTCTGCTGCTCCTGAATGCAGCACGGCCTGGTATGAAAGACGCAGCTGCTGTTAGCTGCATGTGTTATGAGTTAGTACACTGGGTTACATCACATGATGACCAGCAGGATTTACCGGCTGTGACCTCTTGCATGTGTGTCTGCAATGCTGCCTGTGCATTTTTGTGCACTGTCAGCGCAAACATCAAAATCTATGTCAAAAGGTGACATAAGTGGACGTCCACTGACAGATCCAAGCATGGCAGGAGCACTGGGAGCAGAGCAACACTGCCGCCAAAGTGACTACTCTGATGGGGATGGAGGCCAAGTTTATATCAGGTGTGGTTTTTGCATTTCTAGACAGTCCTACTACAGTGTGATGGCAAATGCTAAGCTATCTTGGGTAACGTTAGATGCAGTTGCTTAAGTTTTAACCTTCCCAAATGCAAGTGACATCAGGACAGAGCTGCTAACTCAACCTGCAACACTCCCAAACTGTCTAGTATTACTAATATGCTTACTGCTCAGTTTACACTGTTGGTATGCTAGTTAGCAAGAAATGCTAACATCTGAAGCTAACATTAGAGCTCATATACATATTTAAATCTTCTCTTTGGACCTTTTATCTCCTGATTTTATTTTTTAAAAGGCAATGAAAAGACAAAACTGTCCAAATACTCCAAGCAAATATCATCTTACTGCAACCCTAGCAACGGTTGCTAAGCTATGATTGGATGATTGCTTTTCGGGGGGGGGGGGTTAAAAAACAGTCAACGGTCCAAAAGTTTCATAAGTTTCATAAAAACATTTGAATAAAGACAAATAATTTTTTAATTCACACAATCTTCTAATTCAAGTAGCGTCCAGTGTGAATGGCCAATTTAATATAACTATTATCTTCAGATGTTTCATATTTACAAAATGACCTTTGAGGCTGACAAAACACATCTTTTCAATCACGACCATGAAAAGTCGACATTTGGTCTACGTAAGCGGTACAGGTAAAAGCATCGTATATGTTCGAGGAACATTAATATGTGACGCACGGAGGAAAATATTACTTTGGATAAATAAAAATGTTTTTCTTTCTCACGTAAACAGCCACACAATAAACATCTTGATGGCTCCTCACATCTAGATCTAAAACAGAGAAATGAAGGTTTGTGCTCAGGAGGGAAATCTAAACATTTGACTGTTGTTTTCTCATATAGTGCACAATGGGTAAGACAACTACTCTGGCATTGTCAGGCAGTATTAGTTTAGGGTTTGGGTAAAGATACATGTCACATTCACTCTACTACAAATGTAATACAGCATGTTTTTAAATTCAGTTGGGTGAAATAAGTTCACTGTGTGAGTATTGGGCTAAAGCTGGGAGTTAGTCAGTACTGAAGACACACACACACGCACACACGCTGCAGTCCAGTTTGTTAAGTAGAAGGTGTAATAAAAGAAGTCTTTTCCAGGTTCACCCTTTGTGCCCTCAGAACTCGTGTCTGTGATACATGTCGGGATCGTAGTATTTGGTGACCACGACTCGGTTGGCGAACTTGCGGCCGGTGAGCGCTTGCATGGCTTTCTGACAGTCTGCTGCCGACACATACTCCACAAAGATCTGGAAGGAAAGACAAAGTCAGGAGGGTCCTACATACTTCCTGGTATGAAGGTCGTCAAACCTACGATGGGATTAACACTCATTGAGAGCTTCTTCTTACAGTCTCAGCCCTGATGATGATGTTTCCTGCAGAAAAACTCTGGAAACCAGCTGAACGCATCTCTTTATTAACCTGAACTCTTAAACAGTGAAACTGGTCCTGTATTGATCAGCTGTTAGCCAGGAAACTGGCAACAATGAACATTAAAGTGTAACTGCAGCCTGTCACTGTGAAAGTGTTTGTGTCTCTGACAGACTCAGGTTGTTGTTGTCGACATGATGAAACCTGCACCGTAACTTTAGCTAACAGCATTAGCTGCAGCCTGTCTGCAGCAGCTCTCTCCAGTCTGGAGCAGCATGTTTCTTCAGGAAGTTGTGCTTTGGTTCAGGGTTTCTTCTCTTCTCTGGCTGCCAGTAGTCATCCCGGTTACACTGCTCCCTGCAGAGCCGATGGGCAGCAGCGACGGCGTGTGGACGGGAGCGTTAGCGTACGTTTGGAGCAACAGCTAGCCGTGACTTCAGCGCGTCCTGACCCGACAGAGGCGGCCTGTGAGAGCTGAGCTGTGTGTTGTGTGACGTGTTGCTGCCACAGGTCAGAGATGTGCAGCTATGAACCGTTTGGTTTCTGATCTTTCAGAGACGCTGAGCTACGGTTTCTGTCCTCCACAGCAACAAACTCTGCACAGCTCCTCTCTCCAACGCTCACTCACGTCTCCACAGACGTCTTCCTGCAGCACAGCAGCTCTCACAGCTGAGACACACACACAGACTCTGGTTCATCATGTTAAGGCCCAACAAACTGAGTCTGTCACAGACACTAACAAACAGAAAGAGAGCTCACCTTTCCACAGCCGGGGACTTCCACGCCGTCTACGGGTCGGGGGATCTCGATGGAGCGGACGCTGCCGTACTTGCAGCACTCCTCACGGATGTCTTCCAGGATCTCCTCGTAGTCCTCGTCGTCCACCAGTTCCTCAGGCATCACCATGTTGAGGAGGCACAGCACCTCGGTGGGCATGCCGGAGTTCTGCAGCCGCTGAAGTCCGGGGACCTGCAGCGTCACTGGGGTCTCGATAATGGAGGTCTGCAGGGGTGCACATCAGACTCAGTTGAATGTGATGAAGATAAAAAAGACCAGAGTCAAGATGCAACCCAAATATTTCCCATGAACCCTGCTGCTTCCTGCCCCCGCCCCCCCAACTCATCCCTCTGCCTATTTCTGTATCTTTGGCATTCCTGCAGTGGATAAACATGTTGGAGGTAATCTTTCCAGTGACCTTCGCTCCTGCCATCTGCTGCTGTTGTGCTGAAACAACAGCGTCTTTACATTGTTGGAGATGAAGTGAGGTTTTATGGAAACAGGAGAGTCGGAGAAGCACAGGCACAAAAAAAAAAGAGGATCCAGACGTCCGACGACTAAAATCCTTCATCTGCTTCAGATACAGAGTTAAAAACAAGCAGCGGCTGAAAAGAGGAGCACAGAAATGTGTCTTACAGCTGATCCAGAGTCAGTTTATGACCAATGAAACCCATATCGGACTGATATCTTGACTTAAATTATAGATTTCCCATCACAGGATAGTTCAGATTGAACGGAGTCATTGTTAACGACCTGCTGTGATGCTCTGCTGACAGCTGGAAGCAGTGATACTCACAGGATTAGCGTTTTTAGCTCCCACACTCGCCCTTTGGACTATCAGCTTCTTGTCCCCCAGTTGCATCCCATTGAGCCCAGCGACTGCCTGGGAGAAAACACACAGACCTTAAATTAACACAGCCGACAATCAGAAACACACAAACTACACATGATCTTTACCTGATCAGTGGCGCTGACGTCTACGTATTCGCAAAAGGCGTAACCTTTCGACAGTGACGTGGCACTGTCCTTCACTAGGTTGAATGCTTTGAGGGGCCCAAAGGAGGTCAAGAGCTCCTTCACCTGCAAACAGGAGTCAGACAGCAACATATGAGACTGATGGACATCCAGCAGCCTTCAAGTCCACCTTAAAACCATCACAGTCTACTTAACAACAACATAACTGGAGATAAAATGAACAAGTTCTGCTGAAGCTGTTTGTATATTTGTGCATTTTGAAGAAAGAGGTGCATAAAAGTGTGTTTTTCGAAGGTTTGGGGACGACGTGAAGAGTAAATACTGATGATCTGGGACGAATGAGAAGAACAGAACAACTTTCTGAGACTCAAGTGTTATCGGGAAGTGTTGTACTTCTGTAACAAACTGATGAAGCTCAGGATTAATCAGGACAACAGCTGCTTTACTCCTGAACAGTCTCACTGTGTGAGCCTGGACTGTGTGTGTGTGTGTGTGTGTGTGTGTGTGTGATCTCAGGAACATATGATGCAGATCGATCCTGTTTGCATGTCGGAAGATTTTATTTAAAGCTAATTTAATTAATTTTACTCATTAATGACTTTTTATTTCACCAACCCACAAGTCTCCAGTACTAATCAGCAGGTTCATGTTTTATGATCTGCAGATACATGAGGTGCAATCAAAAAAATCTGTTCCTGAACGCAGCACGGCCTCGTAACGCGCGTGAATCAAACTACGTCCTGAGTGTATTTGCTGAACGTCAGCATGGAGCTCAAACATCAAACTCTGAGTCTAAGCTTCATGTTTGTCTCCGACTCAGAGAGCAAACAGCAGCCTGAGCAGTGGAGAAGCCGCAGAGTCGGTGCGTCAGATCAGGACGACATGCTGGTTGTTTTCCCCGGCATTTGCTGTGCTGTGCACCGCGAATTCATCCCCGACGCTGTCAACAGAGAGCTCTGCTGCATCTGAGGGAGGAAGCTCAGCACAAACCACCTGAACTGTGACATGATGGCGGTTTCGTCTTCCATCATGTCACAGTCACTGAAGCTCATTGAGGTACAATCGACACTGCCCACCTCCCCTACACCCTGGAGGTCCAAGCACGAGTGCTGCGAGCAGAGTGTTGCTGCACAAGGTCGCTACTTTGATGCCGATGGAGGCCAAATTTAAAGCAGGGACGGTTTTTACTTTTTATTTTTTGGCTGCACCTCGTACCTGTGATCTGAACATACAGATCAAACTAATAATAATAATCTTTTATACAAAATTTGAATGACCTGAGCTGTAAATGGTGAAATAAATGATCTTACTAACTGACAAACTTCTTACCTTTACATTAAAAGATGAATACACCCCCAACACCATCCGTCTCACACACACACACACACACACACACACACGCACACACAAACACCACAATTATCAACAACAACAACATCCCCAAATCTAAATGATCAGGTCTTTAACCCAAAACACTGCCCCCCCGCCCTTCCCGGGTCCTACACGCGCTCCAAAAGCATGATGGGAGAAAGAAAGCAGCCAGTAAGGGAGCCTGCTGGCTCGGAGTGAATCCGTGTGAGGACCAGAATGTCTTACTTGCCTTGTGTTACATGTTGGCATGGCAGCAGTAGATGAGTACTACTGAACAAATTATGAGCGCAGACTTAACGATCTTACAGGCCCCTAGCTGGGGACAAAGTGGGGGAACAAAAATGAAAGAGCTGTGAGTATCAACGCAGTGGCAGCGACTGCAAGTATCAAAAAAAATAAAGAAGTCAGTGAAAATATATATTATATATATATAAAATAAACATCAGGCTACATGAGCTCTGTGAGCTGGCAGGTAAAGTCACTCAGCATCTACGCCATCCGCTCACCTGAGAGCAAAGATGGAGCTCGACTGTCAGACTGCTCAGTCCTCCAGAGTCTCAGAACACTGATCAGGAGTTTGTTCTCAAACAAAAAGTCCACCGCTGTTTTTAGCTACAAGTCACTTCACTTCATTAGTTTTAGAGTTTTTGGTTGCTTCTTCAGGCTTTTCTCGCCTTAATCCTCATGATTTTACCCATAATGCCTTTCTCCTACCGGCTGAAATGGGTCTAAGCAGGTGTAGAGCAGACGACTGATATTGATAAACCCGATAATTACACATTAGCTCATATTATTATTTTTAATATAAAAACAAAAAGTTGCATATGACACATGCACGAATAATAATATATAAGCAATAAGATAATCTATTGATCTGGCTGCAGCTGCACGCAATGATCAACTTCTGTTTTGATTAATTTGCACATTATTTAGTCTAAAATAAAAAACAAATAACACAACAAAATAAAATTTACTTTTGTCAAATTCCTAAGATGCTCAATAAATCGTGATATTAAACAGTAAAAAGCAACAAATGCACGTTTCAGAAGCTAAAACAGGGAAATATTAAACTTGATCTGTTGTTTTTACAATTAATCAATCAGAACTAAAGTAAACAATTACTTTAATTGTCAATTAGCAGTTTTTTTGGTTAGTTGATGATTGTTTTGGTCCCTAAATTTTAAGAAAATGACAATACGACGACCCCACAGCTGTGATTAGCCGCAGGGTCTCTTAAGGTGGACTTTTTCTTTGACAACCTTGACTCAGATGAAAGTGGAGCAACTTTCAGTCCCAAATATGACAACAGAAGTAAACACGTCACGTTTATCAGCCTGTTGTTGTGTAAACATGCTGGACTTTGCTTACCTTCATTTAATCAGTTTGCTTTACATGAGAAAGGTACGAGCAGTTCACTTCGAGAGTCACAGAAACCTCTTACAGTACTCGTTTATGATTAAATGACACGATATGGTGATGATACTCAAAGATGTCCACACATATTCACAAATAAAAGTCATTAAATATGAATCTGTTTATGTTTTTACTATGTTGTTTTGTTGTTATTTATGTTTTTATGCTCCGGGGTCACATCCTTATTAATATAAGTTTTAATTCTCTATGAAACCTCAGACACAGTTTTTGATTCTTCACGTTAAACTTGTCCAAACGTCAGCTTTAAAATAAAAAAATATGAGGAAACATGAGCGCAGCCGTTCGGTCTGCTGGCCGTTATTTACCTGGTCGTCGTTAAGGTAGTTCGGCAGGCCTCCTATGAACAGTTTATGGGGGGAGTCGGGAACGACGGTGGAGACGACGCCTGCAGAAACAAACACGCAGGCAGTTTCTGGATCACATGACGGACGGCGTCGGCGCTCAGTGTGGCGCAGTAACTTACCTGGGACGTGGAAGGCGGGCTGCTCTGAGATACCGGGCAGAGGACGATAGTCGTGAGGTCGTCTGATCTTCAGCGACTGACCCTGGAAGATGATCCCGTCGAACGCCATCGCCTGCGTCGTCTCATCCACAGACCGAAACTATAAAACAGGAGAACACGTTGGCACGACAGAGGCGTCACGATGAAAACACAGAATATCTAATGTTATGTGGCCTCCAGTGATACAGCACTGTTTTCACACGGACGCTGTTTGCACAAATGAACATGCTGCTGTATGTTATTTGGTTGTTTGATACAGTATTCCATTTCATAATTTTTTAAATAGAACATAGAAATAGAATACAACATGCACATGCTTATGAATTTAAGTTTTATGTGTTCTGTATTATCATTTTTGAATGTGTTATATGCAAAACAAGCACATGCACTTGTTCTAAAGAGGAGTAGCTCTCCGGCACTTTCATTGTATAAAAGCAGCTCACAGAATATAAAAGGTTGGAGGCCCCTGCTGTACAACATGTTACTGTATTTATAAACTCGCACATGTTCGTTTTGGGTGAAGCTGCATGTGTGTGAGGTTTTCCTGTAAATAAGCACTGGAAGCAAAAGGAAGCAGCCAGCCTGGCTTTGCTTTACAAAGTTAACAACACCTGGTTACCAGCACCTCTCAAGCTCACTGACAGACACACTGTAGCTTTGATTTGCTAAAAATGAGAAGCTGTGGCTGTGAATCCACTTTTTTATAAACAGCCTGTTAGAAAATAGAAAGCTGTCAGTTTGTGAACAGAGGAACCAGACCAGATGTTGATCTGTGAGCTTTAGTGATGCTGGTAGGTACATATTGTTTTGAGTGAGCGGAACCATGCTAGCTGTTTTCCCCCTGTCTCCAGTCTTTATGCTAAGCTAAGCTAACTAGCTGTTTGCTAGTTTGCTACAGACTTTGTGGAGGAACACTTGGTTTCACGTTGCAGCACAAACCTCGAGGAAAGCAAAGTTTTTATCCTGATTGATCTGCACGGCCAGCACAGGGTTGCTCGGGGCTTGTGAAAGGCCTGCGAGTCGCATCTGAGCGTTGAAGAACTCCGCCATGGACTCCTGAGGAGAACGACAACAAACAGCAAGGCTGCAAACACAGTGGCACAAACACGTCAACAGGACGTCAGAGAAAAGAGACTTTACCTCAGTGACTCCAAAGGGAATATTTCCAACATACAGGCGTCTGGCTTGTCTCGTCATCTGACTGCCGACGACGGGCACTTGTGCTGGTGCTGCAGCCACTCCGGTGGTGGTGGACGTCGCCAGCAGAGCGATTGTTGGTATCTGCCCGGCCGCTGTAGGAGAGAGCATGTACGATCTGCACCTACAGAACTGATTCTTCCTGCAGCCTCCGCTCTGTCATTTCACCAGACGAATGACTCATTCCCACATGATTCATCTCAGGTTAATGTGAAAATATCCAGATGTGAATTAAAAACATTGCTTTATTCATCATTCTGTGTTTGTTTGTTTTCTTTATGATTTCTAAGCAGATTTGTGGACATGTATGTACAACAGAGATCTGGTCTTGGTGTGTATCACGTCTCTGTGTTCAGATTTGAGGAGGTTATGGCTTCACTATGGAGTGTGATCAAATTGAGGAGCATGCAAACTCCTGAAAGAAGCGCTGCAGCTGTGAAGAAGTCTGACTCGGGGACTAAATGTGCACAGAGAAGACGGTGAAGTACCTTGCATAGCCTTATATTGCATTGGTGTGATGTGTTCAAAGCCAGGAGGAGGCACATCCCAGTATTTGCAGGTCCTTTTCTTCCTGGTTCTCCTCGGAGAATGGCTGGAAGCAGAGAAATTACAAAATAAAAGCATAAGCGAGAGAAAACGCAGACAAAGTTTCCCACGAGCAGCCACAGAGAGTTTTGAGCAAGTGGAGACCAAAACAGAGCTAAAAGGGCAAAAACTGGACTGGGGTCTCTGCTAGTTGTTTGAAACATTCACAGGTGCATTTTCACAATAAAAGCCTGCCTCTGCGCTTTGCAGCAGCTCTGACCCACTGACCTGTGCTTCTTGTGGTCCCGGGAGGAGCTCCGGCGGTCCCGGCTCTTCCGGTCTCTGCTGCGGCTTCGCTTCTCTCGGCTGCGGCTGCCTCGGTCTTTGCTCCAGCTGCGATGTTTGTCGCCCCGGCCTGTAGATCCACTGCGACTCCTCTTTTTGTGTCTTTCTCTTTCTCTCTCTGTGCAGAAGCCAATACTTACGTTTATTTCTGCGAGTAAACACTCAATTAATTCATAAATATTGATATGTAGAAGAGCTGTGACCATCAGTTGATTAACTGGCAACAATTTTTAATAATCAATTAATAGTTCGAGTCATTTATTTCATGCAAACTTGCTGCCTTTCTTTGCTTTTTGCATTGATGCAAAATTACTGAGTACATTTACTCAAGTACTGTATTTTATTATGATTCAGACCTATTTTATTTGAGCATTCCCACATTTTCTTTATTTTACATCTCAAAAGGAAAATATTTGACTATTCACTGAAAAACACCGGACTGTTGCTGGTCAATCAATACATTATTATATTTGTTCATTAATCAGTTGTTTGTTTTGCAATCTGCAAGTTACTGAATAAATTAATTAATCATCAGATGCAGCCTTTACATGCAGTATTACTGAAATACTCATATTCTCTCCAAGGTAATTAAGGTTGGCACATAAATAACCACCAAGTAAATACTTAATTGATGTGTCTGGGGTGTTTTTTTTATATTTTCTTAAATAGCACCTACTATAATTACCAACAGGGATAATATTTAAAGGCACAAAGTGCAGGTAATTACATTATCAGACAAAAGTGGTACAGAGGGCTCCTTTCGATATTAATTACATGCTCTGATACACTCCAGTCACCTCTGTGCTGTGCAGAGACCACCCCCGTCATATTTCTTCTTCATTGTCGAGGTCTGACAGTTTAATGTGGCCTCTCTTCTTGGCAACAGGAACACTCAGGTAGAACATGACTTAAGACCTTTGAACAAATCGATGGGAGGTTTTGTGTAGATCTGATCCACCTGGTGGCTCTGCACTGATTACATGTCAAGGTTTAGATGTGCTCTCTCTTATTTTTGTGTCTTTGGTCTCCTTTGTGTTTTACATCAAACTTCACTGTTCTCCTTCACTGTATTGGAGTTTATAGTTAATTTACATTATTATTATAGAAAATAGGGAATAATCTGACAAAGTTTCCTAAAAAACGTTTTTACATATTCCAATGTCCTTTTCTAAAAGTCTCAAATTACTAAAAGATATTAAGTTGATTTATTAAAATTAAAAATAGAATATCCTCACATTGGGAATGCCACTGAAATATTTATGTCACCAATTATTTGCATTTTTAATAGCTGTGAAAAATTGTCATGAAAGTTATAATATCAGGTGATATTGATGATGATAAGCATCATTATTACCGTTACTCATCATTCATCAATTATATGCCATCCAGTGGAGCAGTCGTGTTATTATTTTTGTCTTAATGTTTGTAATCATGTGTTGCAGCAATTACTAAATGATGCCGAATTGAAAAGTAAATCATAACAATTCAGAAAATGTCCTTTTTGTTCATTTTTACCAGCGTGTGTATTTGTAGGAGAAGAAAATATGATAAGATGCGCTTTTTAAATGTAGTTTCGCACGTCGCTGTCCGCGCAGGGTAATGGCAGGTGAATCCACGGTGAACTCTCACCGGTACCCAGACTACCTTTACTACTGTGCAGAAGATTAAGCAGCGGCTGTGTGCGGTCCACAGGATGAGGTTGAGATTACCGGCATCATGAAGCTAAATATGAACGATGCTAACCTGAAACAAGCTGAGTCACAGCGTGAGAAACTACACGCCGAAGTTGTTGTCAGGTCTTTTTATTCATTCATAAAAATGATTGGGGGGGGCTAATTTAACATTACGCACTATGTGAGCGCTGCGATGCTAGCTTACAGACCGAACTGGGACACAGACCGACCGTTAACACTCACCCTGTCGATTCTCGCTCAGCTGCTTCTCAAATTCCTCGAAATCCGACATTTTACCGGTTATCTGGCTCTGTAGGAATACAGCAGGTCTGTCTCGTCTAAAGGGGAGCGATAAACCAAACGCCCGCTGTGTCAGTGCAGCAAAACCCAGTGAAATCCCCCCGGTGTCAATGTGCGCAATACACACAAATTCAATATCCGGTTAGTGCCTTCAAAATAAAACCAACCAGATGTACCGGAAACGTTTGACCGTTAGTTCATTTGTATGTATGTATGTATGTATGTATTTATTTATTTATTACAGTTCTATTAGTCTCTAAAGATTATTCAAAATTACCATAACACTGCAGAATATAAGGGACCTCCCAGAGCTGCAATGCTTAGTCCATTTATTAATTTGTCTCAGCTGTGAAATTCAGCAGTAATTATTTTGATATATGTTGAATCATTTTGTCCATTTTTTCATTATTCATTTTATTTGTAAATAATTCAATACATATTTTTAATATTACCTGACATTTTATAGACCAAAACCGTTTGAAGAATTGAGAAAATAATCAGTAGATTTCTCGATAGTGAAATTAAAAGCTATTTGCAGGCTTCAAAGGGCCTCATTTGAAGTGTGTGATTTACAGTTTAGTTTAATTACAGTTTAATTAAATAGCTGTAGGTTAATTTGATGAACGCAGCTCCACATGCAAATGTCATAACTGTAAGTAAATACTGGGACAAACTTAAATAATATAAGACAAAGCAATTAACACACAAAAAGTAGTTAGTATAAATAAAATGTAAGAATAAAGAAGACTTACGTTAAGAAGAGCTTGTCGATGATACAAATGCAAATACTTTTTTGTTGAAGCTTTGTCAACGTTTGATGGAAAAATGGTGGAAAGATTTATAAGTAGGATGTAAGACTTTTATTGTGATATTATCAACTTCCGGTGAAACCGTTTAATTTATTTAACTTGATTGACAGAATTTTCGAGCCTTTAATTTCATCTCTCCCTCTCCCTCTCCCTCTCTCTCTCTCTCTCACACACACACACACACGCGCGCACACACACACTCACACAGACAACATAAACAGGATTGCTGCAGCAGATATTCATAAATACAGTCTACAGAGTTTAAACGTAAAGCTTTTAAGATTTCTCATTGAGTATTATCAAATATTAGTATTTTAATAAATTCAGATACATATTACAACATAAGAAACATCCTCAGCAGACTTCAAGACTTCTGGGTTGTGTAACTCCGTTGCTAGGAAACATCTGCAGCTGTCCAATCAATTGTGTGAACAGGAAGTGACTGTAGCATCATGAATTAGCTTAATTTACCAGCATTACACTTTTACCCATGTAAAATAGATGTATTTTATAAAAATAGGTCTTACTTTGTTTTATTTAAATGTTATTAGCATAATGTTTGGTAAACGCAACAAAAGATTTAATGTTACTAGCGAATGTTAGCTTTTACAGTTAGCTCAGTTAGCAAAACACCAGCTAACTAGCAACCACAATCACCAGTTTGTGACTGTGTTTACAGGCAATCTCTCTGTGGTAAGTATTTAGAAACACTGATCAGACAGTAATACAATCTTTATTTATTTATTATTTATTTACTTTGATGCATAAAAAGAAGCAAAAATATCAAATATCTCAGGCATTCCTCTACTCAAAAAACTGCATTTTAAGGTACTCTTACAGTTACCCGGATACTTTGTAGATTAAGATTAAACATAAAAACATGAAATATAAAATAATAATTTGTATTCTTAATTTTGTCAATTTGTGTATGTTTTCATAATGATATTTTAGCACTTTTGCTTAAAATATACGTAAATATTTCTATGCAGGAAGCAATGACCTTTTCCATGACCTGCTTAGGGACATCTAAGATTGGTACCTTTGGAAAGTTTAAGTCATACATTGATGAAGAATTATGATATGACTATGTTAAATCTTAAATATAAGAGGATCTAGTTGCATCACATGCATCACTGTAGAACTCTGATTCTTTAAAAGTAAGCAAATATAACACCTTAATAAATCTAACTTGTATTCTTTAATCTTTATGTTTAATTATTCTTTAAATGTACAGGACATTAGAAACGTAAAGACAATCAGACCACAGTCAATAGAAACATCCCTCCTCTTTACTGAGCAGCCACCCCGCCTCCTCCCCGCCTGTCATTCTAAACATAACATGTGGACAACATACATGGAAAATAACTGAGTCAGCTGTGCTGCTATTAAAAGAGCTCAAATCCCAAAGTATTGCTCTGGCAGGGAGTCCAGGCTGTCATGTCGGAGGAGCTCTGTGAATGAGCTGCAGCTACTGCTCCTCAGGAGGGGAAATAAATCCAGAGCACCTGCAGAGGCCTGAGGAAGCGCTTAGTGTTTGACTGCTGATTCATTTCCAGCAACATCGAGGTCAGTTAGAAACAACCACCTGCCTTAATCTGTCAGATACTTGTGCAAAGTGCAGGATACTTAAGATTTTATCTTTAATTTTACTCTCAACAGCATGACTGAATGGAGGAAAACTGCTCTTTTTCTCTTTTCCTGTTCAGGCTTGTGACTGTGTGACTGTGTATTTGTGTATCTCTTGAGTTTATTGTGGAATTATGTGGAGAGTACTCTGTGACACTGAGTCTTTGTGGGAGATACGGCATCTATTTCTAGGGCAGTTTATATTTAGAAGCCTCTTCCTGGACAAGCAGCCAGTGCTTGGCATGGTAAACCTAAACCAAAAGGTTATCTTCAAACTTGAAGCTGAACAAAACTCCAAGATCATCTGACGACAAAGAACTGGACTTCAAGTGTTTTATTAAAGGATTGCTCTTATTGCTTTATGAATTATACTCTATATCACAAACATGAAGTCAAAGACAGATCATTAGGCCTGATGTTGCTCCTATAAAAGAGCAAGAGCCCTAAACATTGTGGTCATTTTGTTGCTGTTTGCTCTTGCTTTGCATCTGTTTGTAGTGTCACACTGTGAGGTTGTTTTGTGTTACTCTTTGGTTGCTTTGCATCTCTTTGTAGTCATTTTGTCTCCCTTTGTGGTCATTTTGTGTTCATTTGTGGTTGTTTTGTGTCTCCTTGTGGTTGTTTTATTTGTGTTTATGGTTGTTTTGTGTCACTTTTTGGTCACTTTGTATCTCTTTGTGATTATTTTGTATGTCTTTGTGGTTATTTTCTATCGAATTGTTGTTGCTTTGTAAGTCATTGTGTACAATTTGCATCTCTTTGTGGTCATTTTGTGTCTCTTCATCTTCATATGTCTCTTTGTAGTCATTTTGTGTCTCTTTGTGAGGGGAAAATTTATGGATATGAAGGCATATTTGATTGTACATTGATGTGGTGAACTGGCCACACTGTCACTCACACTGTGCACCAATGTGAGCAGGCGCCGGGTGTCTGGAGGTGATGATAAAAGACATGTTGTTGACCTTCCCTTCTCCCCTGATAATGAAGGGGGCCCAATGACAAACAAATGACAAAGAACACACTGTAAAGCTGAGCAGATATAATATTGTTTATACTAAGGTTTTGTTCTGACTCCGTCCATGTGTTCATGCCATAAAAACTTATTCCCTGAAATCAGACTTGTGTCAGAACAATTGTCTATATTCAAATAACAAAACCTTTTTATCCTTCTGTTTATCAAAGTGAGGACTGACCAAAAATACAAGATTTTCAACACCTTATCTTCATTTTGTGCCTCTTTGTGGTAGTGTGCTAAAATGTTGATTTCAGGGTTTTTGAAACTGTTTTAAAATGAGAAAATCTGAAAATAAATGACCCAAATCAGCCAGACAGAGCATATTTTATTCCCAATCAAGTCTTTTTTTGAATTTTGTGATTTGGGAATGTGATTTTCCTCATAAAGCACTGCCATATTTTATAAAAATAAGAATATTGAAATACTTATTATAAATATAAATATATATTCAACATAAAATAGGCAAAAATCTCATTAATGGTGATGTATTTATTATTTAGTTTTGTTTACTAATGCAAGAACATGGTTAAAAAATGTCTTTTCTGCTTTTATTTCAGAGCTGTAAAAATAGTTAGACTTTAAAATGGTTGTAGAAGGTGAGATGGACTCCAATGTAACAGAGCCGGAAAGCTTTTGGGTATGAATTGCTTGGTTTTTCAACGTTCATTAGATCCTGAACAGTGTTAGACATCCCATCCCATCTCATTTGCATCATCAGAAAAATCATTTTCCATCCAAAAAGTATGTTTAAATCTCTCAAACATGCTTTTACAACCCAAAACATGTCAGCTAACTGTGACCTACATCAACATGGGTGATTTGGAACTTGTTTTGTTTGAACCCATTTGGATTTAGTACAAAATTTTGGGAACTATGTTTATTTGTTTTCTACCAGAGATTTACATGAGAGGACTGACAGATAAGCTAAAAATGAAGCTGCAGTCACAAGTTAGCTAGCTAAGGTTAGCATAATGACTGGAAACTGGGAAACAGCTAACCAGCTAGCTAGCTCTGTCCAGTAGAAACTAAGGCTTTAGAGGAGCTTGATTGTCTTAGCTGTGGACAGAGCCGACCTTGCCTCCTCTTCCTCTTTATGCTAAGCTGAGATAACTAGCTGCTTGTTACTCTGATATTTTACTGACAGATGGGAAAGCAGTATCCATATTCTCATCTAACTGTCTGAAATGAAGCAAATAAGCTAATTTCCCAAAATATCAAACTATTTCTTTCATATTTTGAGCAAGCACAAAGATATGCTCCAAATAAATAAATAAGTAAAAACATTTTTCAGGACATTCTCCAGGAGATGGACCCAGTCTGGACCACCACTGTTCTCCTGGTGCCATGTGTCGTCGTGCTAACGGCGGGACTTTTCTACCTCTACGGTGCAGTTATTGGTCTGTTGTCCAAAACATCAGTACGCAATAAGGTGGTAGTTATAACGGATGCTCTGTCGGGGCTCGGAAAAGGTAATGTAAGCATGCTATACTGTTAAAAAACAAAGTGCTTTCAGTTCCTTTACTATACTGTTTTCAGCTTTTTATTTTAAATCTATCCATGAAGAATGTGCAGGTGTGTTTCACAAAGGCGGGGCTAGGCTGATCCTCTGTGGGAAAAGTTGGGATAAACTTGAAGAACTCGCTGATGAACTGGCAAATGCCTCAGACCCAACTGTGGTAAGTACACCAACCCTTAAACAGATGGGTGGATCATACACATAAGCAGCATTTCACTGTAGTAGATGTTTGCGGTGGAAGGAATTTGAAATACTTTATATAGAGTTTTGGGTCAATTTATGTTTATTTTCATCTAATTGATGCTTTTCTGGGTAAAATATTGGATACTTTTAACTTTTCGGGCCTCAAACAATTATTTAAATTAATCACTGACAAGTATAGAAGAGTAATGTCTCTTTGGTGAAGCTGCTAAATACATTGTAAGCATCAGACATCATGTAAACTCTGATTTTGTTGTAAAGAGCCAAGCCAAAAAAAGATTGGAAAACACTAGTTTTAGCTTTAAAATAATTAGCTTTTCATGTGTTTTTTAAATTTAAAATCTCGACCTGGAAAATGTTGACAGTTTCAGACCTCCCTCCCATTGCTGTTTCTCTCCCTCAGACGTTTCCTCCTAAACTGGTGCTGCTGGACTTTGGAGACATGGACAGCATGCCAGAGGCGATCGAAGAGATCATGGATTGTTACGGCTGCCTGGATGTGCTCATCCTCAACAGCAGCATGAAGCTCAAAGCACCTGCGCATACCATCTCTCTGGAGATAGACAAACTGCTGATGGACAACAACTACTTTGGACCGGCCACACTGGCTAAAGGTGAGACAATGGAGACGTACAACTGAAGTCTTGCAAGCTGAAATCTTGCAAGAGGTCAGTTGTGTTGTCACATTTCCTCCGGCTGCCTGCTTGTTGCATTACAGCATGTGGATTGTTTCTATTTCAGGTGTGCTGCCGTCCATGATCTCCAGGAGAACTGGTCACCTGCTGCTGGTCAACAGCATCCAGGGGAAGCTAGCAGTGCCTTTTCGCACTACATGTGAGTTCATGGATTAAGAAGGGAAACCTCCAGGAAATGTTTATACATAAATAAAACATGTATTAATATAAGTCTACCTCTTTCTAATGTCTAAAACTTGAGGTTACATTAAATATGTGAGGTAAACAATCTCTTATGCAGAAAGACCACATTTGCACATTAGCACTAGCTAACAGCCTCACAGAGCAGATAGCATGACTGTGGACTCTTCAACTGGAAGATGGTTGATGCATCTCAACTTCATTTTACTTTGCAGACGCATGCCATGTAGTACTGATGATGTCGTTAGGAGTAAGAGTCAGTGCAGTAGTGATCGGGGTGTGGGACAGTGGAGATCCCGCCACAGCATCAAATAACTCATCCATACTGATCAGACAAATTAACACTTCAACAAATAACAGCCAGATAAGAACGACCTAGCAGAAACCACCTGCTAACGTGGAGCCAGCAAATAGGGGGCAATCAAGATCTTCGGCTTTTAAAGAAAAATACATCAAACAAGAAGTAAAATATGCATTTTTATTCCAGATGCAGCTTCCAAACATGCAGTGCAGGCTTTCTTTGACTGCCTGAGAGCTGAGGTGGAGGAGTATGGCATCTCAGTGAGCACCATCAACCACACCTTCATCAGCCCCGCTTTATGTGAAATGCAGGCCACCTCCTCTAAGTCCCTCTGGTCCTGTAAGTAAAATGTATTTATTTATTAATTTATCTTAAGGACTGAAGGGCAAGATAAGGTATCATGACAGCTTTTTACATCTAATATTTCAGCCAAATTGCAACTATTCCAATCTGAAAGGTTGGCTACTGTTATTACAACAGATTTTGTTTATCATCCACAATTTTACAGATAAAACCAATTCTCATGTGGACGCTACATCCAAAGATGTTCAGCACATGCCTATGTAGAAGCAAAACTTCACATTTCATTACATTTAGTGCTGAAAGAATAAGTGTGCTTGACATGTCCTTAAGATCAGGGACAGCAGACCATAGCAATGAACTTTGATCCTGTACTCAGGTGTATATCCGTGCACTGGACACCCGCCGTGTTTCAACAGTAGGCAGTTAGATTTCATTATTATACCAATTAAAGCTCTGTCTACTGGAAACCAGATCAGTGTGTGGTGTCTGATTTACACATTAATTAAAACAGTTAATGTGAACGTATTGCAAGGTTAAATTCTGAATGACTGACAAACACGAGATAATTTATTTTATTTGCTTTGGTTTATTTGTTTTCGAATTGGTTGATTTTGGTGTATTTGCTGTGATTTTCTATGTCATGTCCGGATGTGAACTAGTGATTATGTGTGTGGCCAAAGATGTTTGTGATGACTTTATAGACACAGATCAGGAACAAGAGCCCAGCCCGAGCTCTCTAAGAAGACGAGGAAAAACTCACCATGAAAGTTAATTCAGTTAATACAGAAATAATACAGTGTAAAGCAATGTAATGTTGCCATTGAGGCTGTTGAGAAAAGGACATGAAGAGAGAGCCTTGGATTGGTATCTTGTAGAATCCTGTGGGTCAATGTTGATGCAAGGAAGGGGACAAAGATGAGTTCAGGATTGGTGTATGGCCCATCCTGGATTGTTTTGAATGCAGAACTTCAGGAGGTGGTTGGCAACAACTGTGATGTAATGCATTGCCCACACCCTGTTGGGGAGGAGTTGAGACCCCAGGCGGAGGAGTTGAAGTATCTTTGGGTCTTGGTTATGGGCAAGGAAAAAGTAGAGCAGGACATTGACAGAGCATCAGCAGCGATGCAGGCGCTGCATCAGTACCTTGTGGTAGAGAGAGACCTAAGGCGGAAGGTGAATTTACCCGTCCAGTGCATGTTCAAATCCTCATCTATGGTCACGAGCTATGGGCATGGAGGGGAGGCATCAAGGGCAGGTCCATATAAAACATAAGCTTTTGTTGTGTTTGTGGGTCAGTTGTATATGTTTAGGATCATTTATTGAAAAAAAGTTTTTTCTGTCTTCTGTCTCTCTGGTCTTTGCAGTGTTGTACACAAAGAAACCACTTGGTGTTTCTCAGACGAGGCATGACTGAAGATTGTGAAGACCCTGAACAACCAAGAGGAGAAGAGGTGGTAATAGCTCCCTCCTCCCCAAGGGTGGCAAATCTCTGTGAGTCCTTCTTCCCTAACGTGTTCTTTGCTGTGATGGCGGCGGGAGTGAACGGTGCTGCCGCCTCTGAGAAGATGTAGAGCTTCTCAAGCACACAGGAAAAAGATGTTTTTACTTAGGTGACATGTTCATCCATGCATCCATGCTGTTTGTGTGAATTAATGTTTTGTTTTCACTTTAATCTCCTACAGTACAGTTAAGATTGAAACTTCCAACTTAAATATGCTATTAAATGTAAGGTAATGAATGATTTTTAAATATGTGCACTACAGCTTTTTTGGCCTGGAAAAGAACAGGCCACCTGAAGTTAATGCTTTGGCATCCTAAGGACACCTCATCTGCATGGTTCTGCTGGTTTCTCCATCAGAACAAATCATTTTCCACACATCTTACAGGTTAAAATGCAGCAAAATATCATTTGATTACTGCAATTGTGATAATGTAAAATGAGAATAGTCAGTTACAAAGAACTTGTTTTTATCTGTTGTTATGTTGTGGACTTAATAACATTAAGAATACGGATTAAAGTATTTATATGTAAGCTGGAATATAGTGCCATCATTTTGTTATTGCTGAGGTATGGAAATATACATTTTGAAGGATTTAAATCTTCTTCATGCCATTTAAGTCGACTGAGGGGTTGTGAAAGAGTTGAATAATTGTATTAATTGACATGTCATTAAGATCAGGGGACAGCAGACAGTAACAATGTACTTTGATCCTGTACTCAGGTGTATATCCGTGCAATGGACACGGGCCGTGTTTCAACAGTAGGCAGTTAGATTTCATTGTTATACCAATTAGAGCTCCCTTTTGAGTCGACCAGATCCGGTGTTTGTCATCTGGGTTAAGCATCCGATAAAACAGTTAATGTGAATGTACTGCAAGGTTAAATTCTCAATGACTAAACCTTGACCTCATTTTTAAATTTTAATTTGGTTTATTTGTTTCCGAATTGGTTGAGTTTGGTGTATTTGATGTGTTTTCCTATATCACGTCCGAGTGAAGTGGTGATTGTGTGTGTGGCCAAAGGTGTTTGAGATGACTTTACAGACTGAATCCAGGAACAGAGCCCAGCCGAGCTCTCTAAGAAGGCGAGGCTTCCACCATGAAAGTTCGAACAAGAAATAAGGATCATGGGAGGAAACCTGGAAGAAGGCAATTCAAAGAATCCCTCTCCACGGACGGCTGGGTGTGCGGGGCATTTGTCTTTATAGATCGTGAGGACCAGTGTCACTGTTGCACCCGAAAAGTGAAAAGGCCGGGGCTTTGCTTTGCGGGTACATGGTTAAGTCTTAACCCTCAAACCACAGTTTTCAAAGAAGCAGTTTGGGGGGTAAAACTGTTTCACAATTCAAATCTCCTGCGTGTACAAAAACAAATGCCTGTGTTTGCACATCTCTGTCTGACTATAGTATCTGGGCCTTTAGAAGAATCTTCACCATACCACTTCCTCTTTTCTTTAGCTATAATCTGGTCTGGAGATCATCCAAGATTGGCAGTGCGTGGCTGTTTCTTTCTCCTACCACTCTGTTCCTTCCTTTTCCTGCAGGGTCTTCTTTAGGTCTTGGGAGGCTTGGAGGATGGATGACTTCTCCTCCTGCCACTCCTGTTCCTTTTCCTGCAGGGTCTTCTTCAGATAGCCCAGGGCTTGGGATGGATGGCTTCTCCTCCTGCCACTCCTGTTCCTTTTCCTGCAGGGTCTTCTTCAGGTCTTTGGAGGCTTGGAGGATGGAGGACTTCTCCTCCTGCCACTCCTGTTCCTTTTCCTGCAGGGTCTTCTTCAGGTCTTCGGAGGCTAGGAGGGATGGGATGGCTTCTCCTCCTGCCACTCCTGTACAACTTTCCTGCAGGGGTCTTCTTCAGGTCTTGGAGGATGGAGGACTTCTCCTCCTGCCACTCCTGTTCCTTTTCCTGCAGGGTCTTCTTCAGGTCTTGGGAGGCTTGGAGGATGGATGACTTCTCCTCCTGCCACTCCTGTATCCTTTTCCTGCAGGGTCTTCTTCAGGTCTTGGGGAGGCTTGGAGGGGATGGATGGCTTCTCCTCCTGCCACTCCTGTTCCTTTCACTGGGGTCTTCTTCATGTCTTGAGGAGAGCTTGGAGGATGGATGGCTTCTCTTCCTGCCACTGGAAGCGATGACTGTCTGCAGCTCAGCCTTCTTCAGAGAAGCCATGAGGGGTGTTGTTCTCCTGCTTCTGCTCTTCCAGCTGGAGCTACAGAAGGAAACTCTAGATTTCTCCATCTCTTCCTGCAGGGAGGCTTTCTCTTGCTGCCAAGCGGAGGCTCAGTCTCAGCAGATCCCTCTGCTGTTTGAGGGAGCAGATTAGTTTTTGCTGGTCTGCTCTCCATCCTCAGCTGGGCACAATGGGAAGCCTGGACTTCTTCCACTGTGGTCTTTGCCTCTTCCTTGAGTTTTCTAAGAATGTCCTCCATCTCGCTCAATTTGTTTTTCAGCCACTGAGCTGTAGCCTTCTCAGATGAGAGGGCTTTTTCCAGCTCTTCGGTTTTTGAGCGTACCTGAAGTTCCTCTTGTTGCTTTTCGTGCAACTGAAGCTGGATGCGTCGGCGGGTGGTCTCCAGTTCCTTTTCCGCCGTTGTGCGCAAATGCTTCGGCCTGCATTTGTACTCTCGGCCTCAAGTCTTTTTGAAGGCCACCTTCTGTTCTTTTCTGCTTCCCAAATTTGAACAGCAGGCTTTGTTCTTTGAGACTTCACCTCTTTGGGTCAGCCTGAGCTTTGTGCAGCGTCTCACGGATATTCTTCAGTTGTGACTTAAGATACTTCTGAGCATCACGCAGCTCATGAGCATCGCGCAGCTGGGCTCTTAGGCTCTCAGTCTCATTTTGCATCTGCTGCTTGTGATAGCCACGATCAATTAAGGCGACCAACGCCTCCTCTTGGATATCCAAGAGTAATCTCCCCCCTCAAGAACTACCTGGGTTTTAGCCTGGCGTTGCTGTCCTTCAGCTCCAGTCATATATTATCTTCCCGGGTAAGTGAGGTAGAATTCTTTTTGAGGGTTCAACCTCCATAGAAGTGTGAGCCATCTCTGTCTTTGGACTTTGGGTAGTTTGTTGACTTTAGTACTTCGGTTTCTCTGACTATGTGTTCCTTCCATTGCAAGAATGAAATATGTGTCTGATCAAAACAAGAGCAACTGTATTTATACTTTTCAGCACAGTCATGATGTGACATCACAGGTTTTGGCTTTCCATTCATTCACTCTTTCATCTTGTTGTTGCTGTGTAGTTTACATTGATAAACATTTCATTCAGTATTGAACTGGTAAGCCTGTTGCCCCTCATGACCTGAACCTAGATAAGCGTAGGGAGATGGATGGATGGACTATGTAAAAGTATTTTTTATAGTATACTAAAATAAAGTGTAACCCGGATCAGGTCACTGAGCTTACTTTTGTGAAGTAGGGTAGTTCCTGGCCCCGCCAGAGGGTGGCGCGACGCGCCGGAAGATTCTCAGCCCGTGTTCACTTTTTTTTTTGCGTGGAGCGTTGCTCCGAGAAGCGCCTGTCGACCTGCCGAGAACTCCGGATGGTACTGTCAAGGTTGAAGTGGAATGAGACGCCACCGCTAACCGGCCTTAGCTCCGGTAAGAAATGCCAATCGGGCGCCATGTTGACTCCTTGAAGTGATTATACTGTTCTCTCTAAAAAACCAATCGGAGCTGTGATACTGTTCCCACGTGTTAAATACTACACAGATACGGATGCACATCCTATAAGTTTTGACAAATGATTGGAAAAGATCGCTAATTACGTTAGCATCCAGCTAATCGCTAGCATTGAAATGCTAATCTTTATTGATTTTGTCATTGCTGCTAGTTTGGTTAAGCTAGCTACCGTCATAGCACTATAGCAGAGCAGTGATAATGTTCGCACCAGTAAGAGTGCATTATATTTAGTTGGTTGAGTTAGAAGTTACTCCACTGAGGGCGTACTTGCCTTTTTACTGACCATATGTCGGATGTGCTTGATTTATGCCATTTAATAGTTAAAATGTATGTATTTTTGATTTAAGATATGTTATACAAGTGTGGTTTAAAAAAAGCGTAAAAGGATTTAAGATGTCATTTGTTGATTTCATTTGTGTGTTTAAATGGATATTGTGAAATAAGAGCACATGATTGGTTGCTCATTGGCACTAAAATATCTTGTGTGATGCGATGTAAACCTTTTCATTCATAATGATTTGAGTGTCGTATAGAGTGTTGATTACACTTGAAAAGGAAGTTTGAATGATAACAAGTTAAGAAGATCGATAGAGAGGAAAGATTGTGACTTATGCATTCTGCACTATGTGCATAGATTGGTTTTTACCCAGGCTGGGATAGTCGGGACCTGAACTTGCTAAATGGCGAGCCAGCATAGAGTGAAGATTTGACCGTGGAGGAGCCAGCAACACGGTGTGGCCAGCCACAGGATCCATCTGCAGAAGATAACATCATCGATTCCTCTCTTCATCCACAAACAGATAAAGATTGACACTCCATCTACCTGGGTAGTTCGAACCGTACATCCACAAGAACAACACACATTTTACACCACAGGACTTTAGCTCCTTTTTCATAAAGAACCGCTGGACATTGAACTTTGCTCTTACACCCTTTGTGAGCAACCCATCCAACAAGGGACATCAGTGTTTAACTTTTATTTATGTTCTTTTAGGTATTCATTGTGCTTCTGTGCACAGTGAGGAAGCTTGACAGATTAGGCTTAAGTCTGTGGTTTCATGTTTTTAATTTTGTGTACAATACATTCAAGTTCAAACCGTCAGTTCTGTGTCTGTCTGGTTTCTCTTCTAATACATGCTTTCAGGCTCTGCAGGCGTTCCTGGATTTTATTGATACTGGCCTAATATTGAACTATCATCAACATACTTACCTGTGGTAACCCGTTACAAAGTCATGCATCAAGTAAGATAAGCGTCTGTTTCTTCTGTTAAGTGGCGTGTTGGCAAGGGGAAGGAAGGGGCTTCAACTGAATTCAATAATAAGGCTTTTCATAGAACAATTAAGAAAGATAAAATAAGAGAAAAACGCATTTACGGCACAGAGAACTTCAATTCCCAAGCAGCATTGCGGTAGTAAACATCCAATCACAGGGTAGCATTTTGTTACATAACACTCCACCGACGATAATGATTACACTTTGATGAAATAGATTCGGCTACACAACTAACGGACATTAAAATTAAAAATGAGACACTAAAATAACGTTTCCATTGTGAAAATATATATGAAATTTGAAAATACTCTGCAACGACATTTTGGCTACATACACCCATATCAGTTCATATCAAGTTTCAATTGCAGAATTAATCAAGCAAGTAATGTACATTGCTTTTCGCATTGCTTGCTTGGTTTGTTTGACTATTGAGTCTTGTATTATACTAACATCCGTGTGATGAAACGGTATCGCTGTACAGAAACTTGATTTGTTGATATGTTTTCTATCATTGCTGATATATATGATCTGTTTATTGTCTGTTCCGTTTCTGTCCAAGATCCTGTATCCCTGAGCCTGAACCTGAGACCTTACAAAGTAAGCACAACAAAAACTTCTCTGAGATTATTAAATATAAAATATTGTTAGCTGTATAGTTTACTTTAAGTAGGAGTCAGTCATTTTACAAATGTGTCTGTGTCTTTTAGTTTTAAACATTTGAAAACATTTTTGCTCCTTAATAGGCTTACATATAGTGTAATGTAAGAACAGGCCGTGCTACAGGTGGAGGAATTAGCTATTGAGAATCTTTACAATGTGCTCTTTATGGCTGCAGAGTCTAACAGTGTCAGTGTGATGGAACCATCTGTATCTTGATGATGCGGTACAATATTTGTGATGTTTACAATTAATGTGATGGTGGATATATGATATATTTATGAGTGGATATAGAAAGTCTACACAACTTTATAAAATTGCAGCATTTCTAACAATTAACTGAATTCGATTTTTGTTATAAGGTCACATCAAAGAAGGAGCAAGAAATGACATTGAAATGATGAAAATGATTGACATTAACAAGCAAAAACATGTAATGGTTTGTGAATGAAGATACTGCAATGGAAGCCTTAAATTGTCTTCATTTTGGTTATTGGCATGTATTACACAATCATTGTAATATTTTCATGTGCTATTGTTTTTTATCATTGTGCAGACGAGTGTCAGAATGCCAGATTTCTGCTCTGGTAGGCAGACTGTCATGTTGCATGTTGTTGTACTATCCTTAGACATCATGGGATGCTGGTGCCTTTAACCAGCATCTGTTGTGTTTTTGTGCTGGTCATGCTGGTCACCAGCATCCAAACACCAGCATGACCAGCTTTTTAAAACACAACGAATGCTGGTCACCAGCATCCAAACAACATCAATGCTGTTTACCAACATCAAAACATAACAAGGTTGGTATTGGCTGTGGTCTATGCTGGTTTTTCTAGCAGGGAGAGCGCCACACTTAGTTGCTATCTTGTAGAATCCACTGTAGGTCAACGTCGATGCAAGGAAGGGGACAAAGATGAGTTCAGGATTGGTGTATAGCCCATCCTGGATTGTTTGACTGCAGAACTTCAGAGGCAGTTTAGCAAAAACAACTGTGATGTAATGGATTGCCCACACCCTGTTGAGGTTATTACTCAGGCGGAGGAGTTGGAAATATCTTTGGGTCTTGGTTCGTGGGCAAGGAAAAAAAGTGAGCAGGACATTGACAGAGCATCAACTAGCGATGCAGGCTACATCGGTCACCTTAATGACAGGAGAGAGAGACCTAAGGGGGAAGGTAGATTTACCCGTCAGTGCATGTTTCAAATCCTCACCTATGGTCACGAGCTATGGGCATGGAGGAGGCATCAGGGCAGGTCCATCTAGGCAGGAGAGCGTCTCTGCAGCTTTAGGCATGTGGTATCCTTCCGGAAGAGCTGGTGGTAGTGGCTGGGGAGAGGAGTGTGTGGGCATTCTTTCTGAGCCTGTTGCCCCTCATGACCTGAACCTAGATAAGCGTAAGGAGATGGATGGATGGACTACGTAAAAGTATTTTTTATAGTATACTAAAATAAAGTCATGCATCCAGAAGTACTTACAGTACTTCAGTAATTGTGCCACTTCAAATATATAAAATCAAGATATAAAACATAAGCTTTTGTTGTGTTTGTGGGTCAATTGTATATGTTTAGGATCATTTATTGAAAAAAAGTTTTTTCTGTCTTCTGTCTCTCTGGTCTTTGCAGTGTTGTACACAAAAGAAACCACTTGGTGTTTCTCCAGACGAGGCAGCGACTGAGATTGTGAAGACCCTGAACAACAAGAGGAGAGAGGTGGTAATAGCTCCCTCACTCCCCAAGGTGGCCGTCTACGCCAGGACCTTCTTCCCTAACGCGTTCTTTGCTGTGATGGCGGCGGGAGTGAACAGTGCTGCCGCCTCTGAGAAGATGTAGAGATGCAAGCACACAGGAAAAGATGTTTTACTTGGAGTGACATGTTCATCCATGCATCCATGCTGTTTGTGTGAATAATGTTTTTGTTTTCACTTTAGTCTCCTACAGTACAGTTAAGATTGAAACTTCCAACTTAAATATGCTATTAAATGTGGAAGTAATGATGATTTTTAAATATGTGCACAAAGCTTTTGGCCTGGAAAGAACAGGCCACCTGAAGTTGTGCTGGCATCTAAAGGACACCTCATCTGCATGGTTCTGCACAGTTTCTCCATCAGAACAAATCATTTTCCACACATCTTATAGGTTAACATGCAGCAAAATATCATTTGATTGCACAATTGAAGTAATGTAAAATGAGAATAGTCAGTTATAAAGAACTTGTTTTATCTGTTGTTGTATTTGTGGACTTAATAACATTAAGAATCTGGATTAAAGTATTTATATGTAAACTGGAATAGTGCCATCATTTATTATTGCTGAGGTATGAAATATACATTTGAGGATTTAAATCTTCTCTTCATACCATTTTAGAGTCGACTAAAGGTTGTAAGAAGAGTTGAATAATTGTGTTAAGGAAAGTGTGCTTGACATGTCATGGGAATCAGGGACGGCTTAGACAGTAACAATGTACTTTGATCCTGTACTCAGGTGTATATCCGTGCACTGGACACGGGCCGTGTTTCAACAGTAGGCAGTTAGATTTCATTGTTATACCGATTAGAGCTCCGTCAACTGGAAACTCTTTGGAATGCGACCGAATCAAGTGTTTGTCATCTGGGTTACGCATCAAATAAAACAGTTAATGTGAATGTACTGCAAGGTTAAATTCTCAATGACTAACAAACATGACCTCATTTTAAATTTAATTTTAGTTTGTTGTTTTCGAATTGGTTGAGTTTGAATTGTATTTGATGTGTTTTTTCCTATGTCCGTCGAGTAAGTGGTGGAATTATGTGTGTGGCCAAAGGTGTTTGAGATGACTTTACAGACACAGATCAGGAACAAGAGCCCAGCCCGAGCTCTCTAAGAAGACGAGGAAAAACTCACCATGAAAGTTCGAACAAGAAATAAGGATCATGGGGAGGAAACCTCACGGGGAAAGGCAATTTGAAGAGATCCCCTCTCCACAGCGGGCGGCTGGAGTGTCGGGCATTTGTCTTTATAGGTCGTGAGGACCAGATGTCACTGTTGCACCCGAAATTAGAAAAGGCCGAGAACTTTGCTTTGCGGGTACATGGTTAAGTCTTAACCCTCAAACAAAGTTTTCAAAGCAGTTTGGGGGGTAAAACTGTTTCCACTGATTAATCCTCACACGTGTACAAAACAAATGCCTGTGTTTGCACATCTCTGTCCCTCACTATGGTATCTGGGCCTTTAGAAGAATCTTCACTGTACCACTTCTCTTTCTAGCTTCTCAATCTGGGTCTGGAGGTCTGTCAGATTGGCAGTCGTGGCTGTTTCTTTTCTCCACCACTCCTGTTCCTTTTCCTGCAGGGTCTTCTTTAGGTCTTAGGAGGCTTGGAGGATGGACAGCTTCTCACTCCTGCCACTCCTGTTCCTTTTCCTGCAGGGTCTTCTTCAGGTCTTGGGAGGCTTGGAGGATGGATGACTTCTCCTCCTGCCACTCCTGTACCTTTTCCTGCAGGGTCTTCATCAGGTCTTTGGAGTCTTGAAGGATGGATGACTTCTCCTCCCGCCACTCCTGTACCTTTTCCTGCAGGGTCTTCATCCAGGTCTTGGGAGAAGCGGAAAGGATGTAGATTCTCCTCCTGCCACCCCTGTTCCTTTTCCTGCAGGGTCTTCTTCATGTCTTCGGTGGCTTGGAGGATGGAGGACTTCTCCTCCTGCCACTCCTGTACCTTCCCTGCAGGAGTTTCTTCACCATGTCTTGGGAGGCTTGGAGGATGGATGACTTCTCCTCCTGCCACTCCTGTACCTTTTCCTGCAGGGTCTTGTTCATGTCTTCGGAGGCTTGGAGGGGATGGAGACTTCTCCTCCTGCCACTCCTGTTCCTTTTCCTGGGGTCTATTTCCAAGGTCTTTGGAGTCTTGGAGGGGATCAGAGTTTCTCTCCTGCCACTCCTGTTCCTTTTCCTGCAGGTTCTTCATCAGGTCTTTGGAGGCTTGGAGGATGGATGACTTCTCCTCCTGCCACTCCTGTTCCTTTTCACTGCAGGGTCTTCTTCCAGGTCTTGGGAGGCTTGGAGGATGGATGACTTCTCCTCCTGCCACTCCTGTACCTTTTCCTGCAGGGTCTTCTTCAGGTCTTGGAGGATGGAGGACTTCTCCTCCTGCCACTCCTGTTCCTTTTCCTGCAGGGTCTTCTTCAGGTCTTCGGAGGCTTGGAGGATGGATGACTTCTCCTCCTGCCACTCCTGTTCCTTTTCCTGCAGGGTCTTCTTCAGGTCTTGGGAGGCTTGGAGGATGGATGACTTCTCCTCCTGCCCTCCTGTTCGCTTCCTGCAGAGGTCTTCTTCATGTCTTGGAGGCTTGGAGGATGGATGACTTCCCTCCTGCCTGAAGGCGATGGCTATTCTACTGCAGCTCAGCCTTCTTCAGAGAAGCCATGAGGGTGTTGTTCTCCTGCTTCTGCTCTTCCAGCTGGGGCGCCACAGAGAGGCTCTGGATTTCTCCACGTCTTTTTCCTGCAGGGGAGGCTTTCTCTTGCTGCCAGCGAGGCGCTCAGTCTCCAGCAGATCCTCTGCCTGTTTGAGGGCAGATTCGATTTTCCTGGTCTGCTGCCTCTGTCCCTCCAGCTGGGCACAATGGGAAGCCTGGACTTCTTCCACTGTGGTCTTTGCCTCTTCCTTGAGTTTTCTAAGAATGTCCTCCATCTCGCTCCAATTTGTTTTTCAGCCACTGAGCTGTGGCCTTCTCAGATGAGAGGCTTTTGCTCTTCGGTTTTCAAGCGTACCTGAAGTTCCCTCTTGTTGCACCCCGTGCAACTGAAGATGGGCCAGCGGCGTGAGTGGTCTCAGTTCCTTTTCCGCCGTTGTGCGCAAATGCTTTTCGGCCTGCATTTGTACTCTCACGGCCTCCAGGTCTTTTTGAAGGCCCTCCTTCTGTTCTTTCTGCTTCCCAAATTTGAACAGCAGGCTTTTGTTCTTTGAGACTTCCTCTTTAAGGTCAGCTGAGCTTTGTGCAGCGTCTCACGGATACTCTTCAGTTGTGACTTAAGATACTTCTGAGCATCACGCAGCTCATGAGCATCGCGCAGCTGGGCTCTTAGGCTATCAGTCTCATTTTGCATCTGCTGCTTGTGATAGCCACGATCAATTAAGGCGACCAGCGCCTCCTCTTGGATATCCAAGAGTAATCTCCCCTCAGAACTACCTGGGTTTAGCCTGGCGTTGCTGTCCTTCAGCTCAGTCCTTATATTATCTTCCAGGTAAGTGAGGTAGAATTCTTTTGAGGGTTCAGCATCCCGCCCAGAAGTGTGAGCCATCTCTGTCTTTGGCTGGACTTTGGAGTGGATTTGTTGACTGTAATTTTCGGTTTCTCTGACTATGTGTTCCTTCCATTGCAAAAGAATGAAATGTGTCTGATCCAAAACGAGCAACTGTATTTATATACTTTTCAGCACAGTCACATGATGTGACATCACAGGTTTTGGCATTCCATTCCATTTCTGCTCTTTGATCTTGTTGTTGCTGTGGTTACATTGATGTCATAGCCACATCATATGACTGTGCTGAAAAGTATATAAATACAGTTGCTCTTGTTTTGATCAGACACATATTTCATTCTTGCAATGAAAGGAACACATAGTCAGAGAAGCAGGTACACAGTCAACAGCGACTCCAAGAGGTCAGCCAAAGACAGAGATAACTACTAATTGAACTGAAACTGGATATCAGAAAATTATCTAAGCAACAGATAAACAGAGTGGGAAGCAAAACAGGCCAGCTGGGATCAGGGAGAGCTGAACCAGCAAATCAGTGGCGGGAGGAGCCTGAGCCCAGGAGGCCTGCGGGAAAAATTACAGGAGGTGGCGGAGGAGATCCTGCAGGGAAAAGAACAGGAGTGAGAGATGGGAAGGGAACGGGTGGCGGGGCAGGACTGGGAAAGAAAAGGGCCAGAGATGGCAGGAGATCCTGCGGGAAGATGCAGGAGTGGCAGGAGGAAGTCTCAAGCCTCAGATGAAGAAAGCCCTGCAGGAAGGTACAGGAAGTGGCAGAGAGGAGAACGTGAAAAAGAACCTGCAGAGGGAGGGCTGAGAATGACGGGAGGAAGTCCTTCCAGAAGACCCTGCAGGGGAAGAGCTGGGAAGGTGGCGGAGGATCATCCGTCAGACTCAAAGGCCTGATGTGAGACCCTGCGGGAAGAAAGGCTACAGGAGTGGCAGGAGGATCGTCAGAGCCTCCCAAGTTGCGGGGAGAAAGGGTTCAGGAGCAGGAGGATCAAATCCGTTGGCTTTCAAGACCTGAAGAACCCTGCAGAAAGGTAGGAAGTGGCAGGAGAAAAATTCCCTGCAGGAAAAAAAAGGCTGGGAATTGGCAGGAAAAGCTGGCCACGACTGCCCAATCGACAGACCTCCAATTGGGTGAGAAGCTAAAAAGAAAGGGGAAGTGGTACAGAAGATTCTTCTAAAGGCCCAGATACCATAGTGAGGGACAGAGATGTGCACAAACACAGGCATTTGTTTTTGTACACGTGTGAGGATTAATCAGTGGAAACAGTTTTACCCCCCAAACTGCTTTGAAAACTTTGTTTGAGGGTTAAGACTTAACCATGTACCCATAAAAGCAAAGCCCGGCCTTTTTCACTTTTAGTTTAACAGTGACACTGGTCCTCACGATCTATAAAGACAAATGCCCCGCACACCCAGCCGTCCGTGGAGAGGGGATCTCTCTTTGAATTGCCTTTCCCGAGGTTTCTCCCCACATGATCCTTATTTCTTTATTCGAACTTTCATGGTGAGTTTTCGCAAATCTTCTTAGAGCTTCCGGGCTGGGCTCTTGTTCCTGATCTGTGTCTGTAAAGTCATCTCAAACACCTTTGGCCACACACACAATCACCACTTCACTTCCGGATGACATAGGAAAAACACATCAAATACACCAAACTCAACCAATTCGAAAACAAATAAACCAAATTAAATTTAAAAAAATGAGGTCATGTTTGTTAGTCATTGAGAATTTAACCTTGCAGTACATTCACATTAACTGTTTGTTGATCACAACAGATGACAAACACTTTAGTCAGTGCATCTCCAGATTCAGTTGTGAACTCTAATTGGTATAACGTGAAATCTAACTGCCTACTGTTGAAACCACGGCCCGTGTCCAGTGCGGATATACACCTGAGTAAGTCAAAGTACATTGTTGCTGTCACTGCTGTCCCCTGATCTTAATGACATATCCAAGCACACTTAACACAATTATTCAACTCTTTCACAACCTTCAGTCGACCTCTAAATGGCATGAAGAGAAGATTTAAATCCTTTCAAAATGTATATTTTATACCTCAGCAATAACAAATGATGGCACTATTCCAGTTTACATATAAATACTTTAATCCGTATTCTTAATGTTATTAAGTCCACAAATACAACAACAGATAAAACAAGTTCTTTGTAACTGACTATTCTCATTTTACATTACTTCAATTTGTCAAAATGATATTTTTTGCTGCATGTTATGTAAGATGTGTGGAAAATGATTTGTTCTGATGGAGAAACTGTGCAGAACCATGCAGATGGGTGTCCTTGAAATGTATATTATTAGAGACATTTACAGTTATTATGTCTGACATTATATCAACATCTACATTGTTTAATAAAAAAAGTAATTAACTGTACAGGTATTTTTCATATTTATTTGAAGCCCACACTCACATGGATGGGTGAAGAAGAAATATTGAGATCTTTGTTCTTGTAAAATGTGATGGTGTCAGGTTGTCCTGGCTGACACGTCTTTTAAACATGGCATAGACATCAGCGACAGTGCCACTGGAGTGGCAGACTGGGGTGGTGGTTCCCATTTTCAGGAAGTGGGACCAGAGGGTGTTTTCCAACTACTGGGTGGCTCAGCCTTGGAGATAGGGCGAGGAGCTCAGATATTTGGATGGGAGTCTGAGTTGAGCCACTGCTGCTATGCCAACTGAGGTGATATGGTCATCAGGTCAGGATGTCTCCCAGACTTAATCAAAATTTTTTGATTTTTTTGATCAATGGTATCCATGCTAGCTTCGCCACCCAGGCATACAATGTGCTTCTCACTGGCAGTAATCAGTGTGGCGTTTGCTTGTGCACTTTTACAATATCCTAATAATTTTCCAACACACTGTACGGCACCACGTTATGTGTAAAATTAATAGGACTTTTGACTAACGTAAAGTAACGCTGCTGCAGTAGCACTGAAACAGTTCACATTTCAGGGAGACCATCTACTGCCGTGAACCTTAGATGACTATATAGTTCATTGATACGGTCAATGCAACACTAACAGCAATGCTGTATGCAGTCATATCTATTATCAAACCATGCACACTCTTGTCTCATAATTTTTGCTTTTCTTTTAAAATTTCATAATTATGACTTTTTTATCTCATAATTTCGACTTTTTATCCCATAATTATGACTTAATTTGAGAATCTTTGTTTTTCTTTTACTGGCTTCCATATGTGCAGCACCTGTAATCTGTGTAATAATGGAATTTGTGCACATGATATATATTTTACCATCAATAAAATCAATACATTTTCAAATAGTTGCTCTTGTGGCCATTTAGAGGTCAAATAAAGGTCGTTTACGAGGTTAATAATTGACTTGTTGCATGTGGCGCCTCCTAGTGGACAGTCTGTAGTATTCCTACTACATGCTGCTGCTCCGACTTACGTGTCTTTTCATTTATAAATGGCCTTTAAATTATTCTCCAGGCTCGGTGCGTTGGCTCTCAGAGTGAACAGTCATCCGGCCGCCTTCAGCTCGTTGGGATCCATCCGCAGTTTGATGGTGAAACATGACCGAGAGAACCTGCGATTCACAGTCGCTCCTGGCAGCGGGGCTGGTAAGGAGACAGAAGCCGGGATGACGCTCCGGCGCCAGTTGGGATCCTGTACGAGAGCCCGGTGCCCGCTCACGGCCTGTTGGTCGCTCATTAGGAAGGAGCGAACGCTCACGGGATCTCCTTTTAAAATCTGTGAATTAATGTTGTTTTGCTCAAGAGCGAATACTATAAATACGAAATGAAAGACTTGTATTTAATGTGATGTGTTCATAGCCGGCTAACAATTCGGCTTATATATTATCAGTAATTTTACTACATTTTGGGCTATTTGGGCCACGTTGCAGCAGGCGAGCAGAGGCTAACGGGCCACTTAAAATAAAGGGATTTTAGAGGGAGTTTGGTGTTTATTTATAATAGCAATTAATGGCTCATCTAGTCGGTTTTGTTCATTTCACACAGAATTTAACTTCCAGACATTGTCCCTTTAAGTATAAACAAAAGAGGTTTTAAAAGTACTTGAATCCCAAAATTGCCGGATAAATCGCTGATTATATATGATTTGCTCAATTTGGGAACAAAAGTTACTTCTAATGCCTACAGCTGCGCATCTCTGCACATCTATAACTCTCCTTTGGGATCCCAGTCATTCTACATTGGTTGTGAAGTCGACTGTGTTCTTTGTGCACAGGCGCCCAAGACTGTGCTGTGCTGCACTATAGATTCACCGGGGACAAGGAGGTGGATCTGATGTCAACCTACGTACCAGAGACATTCAGGGGCCAAGGTGTTGCTGCACTGCTGTCACAGGTAGGAGTGAAACTATAAAGGCACTGTAGGCGTTACACAAGTCACATATTAAATGCTTTTATGTGTTTGATGGTCATTTTACAGGCTGCCATGGACTTCCTGGTTGAAGAAAACCTCAAGGCTCATGTCTCCTGTTGGTATATAAAGAAATATATTGAGGAGCACCCGCTACAGCATTATAAAGAACTTGTCATCTCTTGATTGCAGCCTTTATGTGTCCAGTACAGCTGGGGATACTACCTCAAATCAACGACTAACCTCATGTGCTTTAATGTCCAGGCCAGTGGAGGATGTAAGACTCCATGAGCAGCACAATCTGCAGCAACGTGCTCATGATTACTGATTATTTTACAATAGATCTGAAGCATCATAATTTATCTCAAGTGTGATATGAATTTTTAATTTTGATATTGTAGACCAATATTCACCAGACATATTAGTATCTGTGTATGTGTTCCCATAATAGGAACACGTATATAATGTGCTGTATATAATGCAGAAAAAATGCTTGTGGTCATATATTGGTGCCACTACAAAGTTATATAAAGAATATTTAATTGAAATATAGTTTTTAATAAAGTTCTTTGTTTAAAAAAGCTGTCCTTGACTCTATTATATCGGTAATCAGTGAATTTTTCCTCTCTATAATTGTTAAAACTTGTCATTACTTTCTGCAGGATAGCAAAGATGCCGCGTTAGTGATTAACAGTCATTTTTAAAATCACTGATGTTGCAGTGTCACTTCTCTCCTCTCCTCCTTAAGCTACAGACTCAGGGTGAAGTAAGCAAGATGATGGTGAAACTGATATCAATTAAATATCTCTCTGCTGCAAAAACAAGGCTTGTTGAACATAAATATTAATAAAAACATTTTATAATTGAGTTTTTCTCATAATAATCCACGAGGCCACTCTGAAAACAGCCAATCAACATAATAAGCACTTTTACATTTTATTGATAAAACTGTAAACTACTCTACAGCCCTGTTATTGCCTCTGGGAGACTGTATTTAGGCTAAATGCTAACACGCTCAGTGACAATACTGATGATAGGCATGTTTTGCATGTTCCATCTGCATTTAGCATATTAGCATGCTAACATTTACTAACTGACACTAATGTCACGTTGATGGGATTGTCTTTAGTTTTGCAGATGGGCATACAGTAAAGTAGTTTATACGTGTTGATAGCACAGATGAAAGAATTCATCCTGAGGGCAACATGAACGTTTATAGCTGCTGAGACTTTGCATTCAAACTCACCGCAGCCCATCCAATAGTTGTTCAGATGCTGGTCTGGACCAAAGTTGTGGATCAGCCCACCAACAGACAGAAGGAAGTTTGGGTGACAACATATACAGTATTTTCACTTATTTTATTGATAGAAACATAATGTAATGATTAAGCAAGTGCAAAAATAACGGCGACTTCACAAGAAGCTGTTATTTTCCTGTAGCTGCGAACCGCCAAGAGCCAAGACAACATCAGCACATGTTGGTCGAGCACTGTATATCTTGGATTCTTGCCACCTAAGGAGATTAACGATTCTGTCGCCACTGCAGCAGGAATAACTCAACCTGCCTCCGGTCGGCTGCAGAGGAGAAGTGACTGTAGTGAACTGAACAATTACTGGGGTTTTAATTGGAAGTTGTAATCATATGTTTAAGGGAGCAGCCACATTTTATTTTGCATTGTTACAGCTTCAATGACAGGTGAACGTGATCTTCAAATGATACATAAATTCATCTCTGGGATGCCCTGGAAGCACAAGGGAGCACAGTGCATTGTATGCTTTCGTTCCAATAGATGTCAGTGTTTCTCCATTATGGCGACTCCCTCCATGCCTGTGTTGGTAACTGCCAATACCAGTACCACATAAATCAGAAACAGACAGTCAAAGATAGAATTAAAAGAAGCACAACAATGTTGAAATCCAAACGGTGCGTGAATGGGGCCTAAACATGAACAATGCTGCTGTTGGATTTTCAAAAATCAAGTGTGCACCATCAAAAGTTTGGAAAAAGGCTTTTCTCAAGCATATTTGCAGACGTCCATAAATTTGCCTGCCAAGTAGTGATGATCCATACAGCAACAAGCGTCTATGAGCTGATGAATCGAGCGATTTGACTTTCCATCTATAAATGTTAACAGTGAATTGACGCCTTGGACCTTTGTGTCTGTTCCCATTCATCCCATCCATGTCATTTTCTGGCCCAACCAATGTCCATTTTTACTCAGTCGATCACCAAACCTCTTCGAAGCAACAGATCAGTAACATTTTTATGCAACTTGAGTCAAAGATTTCCTTAGTTGAAACAGACATAAAGGATTCATGCTTCAACAGTAGCCTACACATCCTGCTGCTTGCCACAGATTAGTGTGGAGACATTGAAATTGCAGCCCTCTTCCCTTCCTCCCACAGATAAAATCGCCATGGAAAGATTTGATGAAATACATGTTGTGTCAAAGCTGACCATGTTACGTTATTCCCAGACACACACGTGATATGTGAGGAGCGTCAAAACAAACAAATATTCTCCGGTATTAAAAATTTAAATCCAAGAACAAGCGTCAATCTAGGTCCAGGAAATCTGGACCTAAAAACTGTTCCAGTGGGGCATGGGGACAGAGAGAGGGACTCCATTTTTAGCAATACGCCTCTCCTTGTTGTTCTGGTGCATTGTCCATTTCGACCACAAACGTCGTCCCTGAAGGTGGTTTGTGGCCGTTCACCGGTAGTTCTAGCTGCGCCTCGGCATCAGCGGGCACGGCGGTCAGGTACATGTCCCACATTTGCTCTGGGAGGTCCAGCTCCATCATCTTCTGCTTGGTCATTAGACTCTTCTCGATGTTTCGCCGCTTGTATTTAAACTCTATGATTGTCTTTGTGTACCTGTTAAGCGCCGTCACTGCAGAGCCCATGCAGGTGCCAAAAGAGCCCCACGCTAAGCTGAGAAGAGGTTGGAAAACAGCGTTAGAATCAAGTCATTCTAATAATAATTAACTAACTTAAAACTAACATAGAAGCCCAGTTCTGGAAAATAACAGACATCACACAATAGTAGCTTAGTGCTTCCCTCTTGCTAACATATAAGAGGTCAGCTAACGAAAATGAAAACGACTGGTGTTTTTTCCTTTTCAACAACCCACCACACAGTGTTCCTTATGTAGGCTAATGCTAACATAGCATAAGCTTAAGGGTTTTGGGGGGGTCCTGATCTGTTATTGCACATATGGAGGAAGCTAGTTAGCCCAGCTTGCTAATGTTAGCACTAATTCCCACTAGACATATTTTTTCAACAATTACCAATATCTCCATTTTTCGTTAGCCAACATTAGTGGCATCTCTTTAATTGGTGTGATGATTGAAGATAGTGAGAATATTAATATTAGTATTACCCCTCCTTTCTCCGTATGGTATTTTGCTAATCGTATTGCAACATGGAGCCACTGTGGAGCTCAGGCACTGTCACGAAGAAACGTATGGAATAGCTAATAATTAGCTCCCCAACTGTTGAACTACTTCTGTGGAAGTGGAACGATATTTTTTATTTATTTTCGTCTTTTGCTAACAATAGTTTTTGACCAAATATGACCAAGTCAAAACAAAACACAGAGGAAATTTATTCTGATTCTTTATGAAGGAGGATTTGGTTTCAGTTGGACTTAAACCTATTGAGCTTGTATGACACATTTATTTCAGCAGATGTAAACAGTGCTTACACGTAAGACCAGCTGTAGTCCCATGTCTTGGGCCTCCAGTCTTCTGGTCCCATAGCGACAGCCAGCTGGAATATGGTGGTAAACATCATGTGGGCCACCATCCCACAAAGGCCTGAGAACAAGAAAAAAAAACAGTGTGTATTGAGCCATAATGTCTCAATATTAATATAAAACTACAACATTTCCCATTTATTTAGATTGTCACTTCAGTTATGTGTAGTTAGAAGAGGGTTAATGATAAACTCATCAGTTTAGCAGCATCATTGTTAATAATAGAGACTAATGAGGCAAATGGCTCACATAGCTTGTTGTGGCTTAATATAAATAAAAAGGTGTTGTACTGTCTCTTAACTTTGCCACAAAGCATCTCCACTACCAGCAGCTGTTTAATTATCACCTGATACACACTGAACCAGCAGCTTCATATTCTGTCTTCACAGTCCCCTGCCCTTGCTGCTACACCCAGCGCACCTGAGCTCACCTGTCCACACCCACTTGTGCAACAGACTTCGACATCTGTAAATATTATCAGCAAAAATAGCAAATTATGAACACTCTGTGTGTTTTAGTATTATAGTTGATGTTCCTGGATTAATATTACTGCTGCATTAATGAACGTTTTACATTTTACTGCCACAGATTTGAGGTTGAACTAACTTGGATGGTTTGAGGCAAAATAATTGAACTTATTGTTGATTTAAAAACTATTGGTGCAGCTTTTGTTAGGTTTGATGTAAAATTGGCAAACTTAACTATTTCACCCTCTGTGGATGCTCAAAGATCAGTAGATGTCACCGCAATGAATTATGGGTTAAACTGGCCTCTCTGTTATCTCTCTGCTGGATCCTGGCTCGCCCTCATCCAGTAGTCTGCCTCTCCACAGCTGCTTTTCTTGGGATTAACTCATAACAACAGGGGGGGATGGAAGGGGCGAGTAGAGGGAGGGAGCTCCTGTGGGCAGGTCTTGGCACAGCCCAAAACCACTGCCCCGGCTCCAATCCGATTAGTCCACAAACCAGCAAATCCTCCGAGGAAGTGAGTGGACGCAGTACAGTTAGCTGCTCTGAACGCTCGCTGCTGCCGACTGACCGTCAACCTCCTTCAGCCAGTCTGACCTGCTGCCCTGCTGCTGCTCTAACTCATTTACAGTAAAGTTTCTCAAAATACATCTAATACATTAATGTTGAAAGACACGTCAACATTTCACCACTTTCACTATAGCGTATAAACATTAAATAAAAGGTTCATTTTACGTGTAGCGGCGGGTTGTATGAATGAAAATGTGATAAACATAGCTGTAGTGGTATTTTTCAAATGTTAGTATTAAGTTCTCTTCACTTACAGACCAAGAATGTCCTATAGAAAACCTCTGGGAAGTGACCGCTCTTAAATGGAGGCGGGAAGGTTCACCAGACGTACATTTACCAAAGCAGTCAGTCAGTGTTAGTCTTTGTTTTTTTTAATCTTTTCTCAAGTAAAATAAATAAATAAATAAATAAATAAAAATACTGTTGGAACTAACTTTAGATATCTGCAGAGTGGAAATACCCATCAGTCCTTGACGATTGGTTAGAGATGCAGTTGTAGCTGCTGGTTTTTCAATCAAAAAGGGGAAACAAAGAGTCAATTCCACACTTATAGATGAACAAATGTTAAATTAATCCTTTACGTGAAGCGTTTTCAACCATTTTATTTTATAAAGACTAACTAGCTGCTCTGAGAGATGTATGTCTGGGTAACAGAGCCACCTCCATTAAAGAGCAGCTGTTTCCCTGACCTTGTCTATGGGACCTTCTAGGACCCAAACAGGACTATTTTGGACACCCAAAGAACAATGTGAGTTCATCATATTTAGATGTTCAGTAGAGGAACATGGTGAGTGATGCATCCTGGCTCCGCACTGTGATTCAAATCGACACAACCAGAGAAACTGCAGGTCTGCTGCTCCGCCCACTGAGGTTAACATCAACCAGTGAGATTACTTCTGCCTGCAGAACTGCACGGCCTCTAAGCAATGTTTGTATAACTGCACTGGGATTTCTACGTGCAGCAGCTTTTATCACGGCAGGGGGAGATCGGCATCGACTGCCGTCAGTCAAAACAAGTAGGAACACCCACAGCGACACCACACCTGCTGCTTGACGGCACAGTGATGGATATTAAAGGAAAGAGCAGAGCTTGTTCTGCAGCGTTACCTGACAGGGCAGTGCACATGGCAGCGAAGGCACTGAGCTTCAGCTTGTTCATGATACTAAAGCAGGGACACTGCTCCAGGGTCATCAGAGCCCCGCCTGCGAACAGCAGAGCGAGGTACAGACTCTCAGCCACTATGCACAACCACAGGACCCCTAGAAGACAGAGACAGAAGGAGACTGAATTTAGATGCATTGCCCTCATAAAACCCTGTCCCTGATGAATAATACCAGTTGTCTGAATGCAGACATGCATGTGGGTACAACAGGTCTGCTCCTCTTAGGTCTGGAGATCTGAATCAGGGCAGCAGCTGCGGAGCTGCACAGATGAGATCTCACAGAACAAACGACTGTTTCTGATTTGTGAAATGAATTAAATTCCCGGGCCATACGTTTGATGTGTGTCACTGTTTTCTTGTTCAGTGTTACTTAACATCAAAAGACAAGAATAATTGGCAAGATAAAGTAAAGATGCTACATGTTCGTGTCTCGACCTGCAGTATCAATCAATTAAACTACATCGTGGATAAATAAGGTTTTAAATATTAATCCTACTACAACACCCATTAGCCCTTTCCTGGATGCAGTGGCAAAGATAGAACGCTTTGACATTGAATTTACAAACAAAACACGGCACCATAGTTGATGATTTCATCCATTAATGACCTACAGTGTAAAGCTGAAGTGATTCAAGATGCAGGTTTTAGCTTCCACCTGCTGTTGGCACTGTGACTAGCTTAAACCTCAGTGACTGGATGTTTCCTGTTGAAATACACCATGTGAATTGTCGTGAACTGCCGCCTCTGCAGCTTTCAGCCTTCTAGCTTCTCCTACTTTGCAGCTCTATCATCATTTTAATGTAGTGTCTAAATACTCCAATCAAAACAAAGGTACTCTAGTGTTGCTAAGGTTGTATTTGACACAACCTTAGTTAGTGCTGTAGCACGTCTTTCTCAGTAATGTTATGTGTGTTCAGGATTGCATCACATCATTTCAAAACTTTTAAACATAACTTTACAATTTTCCATCATTTTACAAACCTCTTTCATGTTCTGGTGCGATCTCTGAGAAGTCTCGACAGTCAAACCCTGCGACCAGAAGAAAACAAACGGTGAAATTATAAAAATTTATGCTGCATTAATTCAATAATCTGAAATTACTTTGCAGAAACATGCCGAGCCTCAGCTGGCTCTGGATTGACCACAGCATTAATGGATAGGTTTTGGATTTGGACCTGTGAAACTAGCTTCCACATACTGCTTCCTATTGATGGAGGTCAGTAGATTAGACAGTTTGTCTGTAGGTTGCATGCAAATCCCCATACAAACTTATTCTAGTCAGAGCTTATGAAACCAAATCGGACAGTTCGCATGCAACACAAGAGAAAAGGTTTATAATCTGGTTCAGTGTCGTCGTTGCTCCGTTAGCAATGCTGAAGACCCCAAAAGTCGGCTCCTCCCACATGAACACTGGTTTAAAGTGGGCGGGGCTTCATTGGGAAAAGGTAATGTCATCAATCAAGATTTATCAAATTTTTAATCAAAATCTTTTTTTCAATTAGACACCGACTGCTTACTCTTTGTTAATAATAACGTACAGTTGAATATTAAATGTTATCCAGACAATTTTGAGATATGAAGCCAATAAATCGGGGCTTTAAGCAAGACACTGATCAACAGTTTCACCTGATTGGATGAAAAGGGTCTAACGTTGCAGCAGGGGAGAGAAATCGTTATGTGAGTGGTGAAAAGTAGCATTTCCTCAAATAACAATAACTTTTTGAGATATTTGGACTTAAATATTTCCATTTCATGCTCCTTTCAACTCATTTCAAAGGAAATGTCATGCATTTTATGTGACATTCAGTCACTGCTGATTCAAATTACCACAAAATGTAACAACAAATAAATAATAATGTGTTTTTAAAGAAAGCAAAGAAAGTGATGAACACATTAATGCGCCATTAATCCAAATCTAATAATATAATTTACAGTATGAGTCTGAAATGGGTCCATCTGCATTTTGATGCTTATACTTTTACACTTTTACTCAAGTGAAACATCATATCCTCCTGACTACCAGGAAAAAAATATTGTCTAATACATTTTTTTTTTAAATTCCCCAATCTTTGTAAGGTACCAAAGCCCCACCCCTTCACATTTGGTATCACTGAAAAGCCCTAAATGTCCTCTGTAGATAGCAAAAGGAGTTAATTCAGTAGTATAAAGTGGGTGGGAGATATTCAGGTTTAAAAATGTCCTCCACAGAGGAGAGGATTTGAACTACTGGTAGTCAGGAGGCTATAACTGAATTGCAGACTTGCTCTGTTGCACAGCTGTTTAAACCTGATGACTGTCAGTGTCAGTCTACAGGCTACGGGGCAACACGTAGGACATTTTTATGGTTACATGCTGCAACATCTCCGAGCGTTATAAAACCTGTGAAATCCAGGCTGGTTATGGTCCATTTCTGCAGACTTTATATTTTCTCTGTGTAGCACCTTTCATCCCATGCTTACCCCACATTCATTGTATCGTCTTATTCAGTACAAACTCATATGTGAACTCATATGAAGCTGACAGAGACCCAGAATACATGAGCTGTTTACCATGTATACACACAAATAAAGACAAAGTGAAGAATTCAGTAATATCAAGACCTTCTATCGCCTTTTATTTTTGCCTGTAAGTTACTGAAAAAAAGTGTCTTCAGACATAAATGAGATGTTGTTTGAAGGTCCTAATTCAACACTTTGTACTGGATTTCTCACATTGTCTCCCCATGATTAATAAAGTTATATTAGTGCAAATGAAAATCTGTCACCAATCAACACCCAGACTGTCCACAGTTGAACATTTGTACCCTGTAGATTGATGAGACTGACCTCCATCATCACTTCCTGCTTTTGAAGACCTAATCGGACCTGAAGGCCTCGCTGTCGGTCTTACCGTTCATGTCGGCGGCCTGCTCACAGGAGAAAAATATGCCCGTGTGAAACTTCCTCAGAAGAAACTTCTCCTCTCCGGTCTCAAAGATGTACTGCACCAAGCGGGTGTCGTTGATGTTGGAGCTGTTGAAGCGGATGCAGAACCACTGCTTCACCTTCACCGGAGGTCCTGTGCAGAAGGGTTTGGGCACCTTCCTGGTCCCCTCACACCAGTAGCTGGTGGTCACTGCTGACAAGGCAAACGCAAACGCCACAAAGTTGAGGGTGAGTGCCAGAGAAGCCCGCCGCCCGCGCTCTAGCCTCATGGTCGAGGCCAGGCCAGAGGAGATGAAATGAAAAGGCAACTAATCCTGGCTTTTGATATGTAGCCACCGTGTTTCGCCTCCCTGCAGATATATCAAATCTTCATAATCTTGTTGCGTTTGAGGCTCCTTGGGTGAGAATTCTGTGCATCCCTCCGCCGACTCTAAAGATGTGCTACCACCTTGATTAAAAGGACTCGTACTCTCCATTTCCACAGAAACAGCAGAAACCCATGGCAGCACCATGCCTTTCTCTGCATCATTTGAACTCTTTCACTCTTCATTCTCTGCAGCCCATCCAACCCCATCGCTCCTCCCCTTCTACAAATCTTTGCCTGCAATATTATCCATTACAAATGGCAAATTATATTCCAGACTTCCTTTGAGCATGTTAATAAAAAAAAAAAAGATTACTCTGAGCTTAGAATATAATCCAGGACGAGGTTCTTCCTGTTTACATTTCCCTGATTTTTCTGCATTTCATGTCAAAGCGCATCTCCAAGTAATTGCAGCCACAGACGTAAGACCAAGTGCCCGTTCTACAGTCGCTGACCCGTGACATAATGTGTACAGTCTCATAGGAAAATCCATCCATAATATGTGTGTGTGTGTGTGTGTGTGTATTCAGGGCAAATCTCTTCATGTTTAATAGCCTGCTGGTGTGGGACGCACAGCACAAATGAAGACAAATTACTTAGAGAAGTATGTGAAGGAGAAGGCAGATGTGTGGAGGAAGCATCTGCTGCTTTAACTCTCACACAGTTGTCTGCAATTATCCGTCATTTCATTAAACCTGTCAGAATATTCTGCAGCTCAGATGTTTCAGCAAGAAAAAGTGTCACCTTTGGCTTTTTAAAAGCTGAAATGCAGAGATGAGGTGCCTGATTTCCTCACAGATATTGGATGGTGTTGCTTGCGATTGTGTGTGATGCAAATGAATGATATGGTGACACTATCGTGCAATAAGTCAGTGGCTTGTCAACTGATCGCAGGACGGATCTGATGGTTTACAAGAGAAGAGTTTTCAGCCATAGTAGCTTTGAGCTAAATGCTAATGTCAGCATGCTAACATGCTCACAGTGGCTATCTGAAGGCCATTAAACGCCAGTGAGCTGTCGCCAAAGTCGGTGGCTTCCTCTGCTGATTTGGCATGAGCATGCAATCCACTGGCCATTGGTGAGAGAGATCACGGAGCTGTTTGCATGGCTGCAGGCTCCTATCTCAACACATACACCAATAACCCAGAGATAAAACTTGAGTATTCTCTCAATCATAGCAACCTTGTCATGTCTGCTGAGCCCAATCCGAAACACACTGAATAAAAAGGTTAGAGGAGTCACGCAAAACCAAAACATAAAAGGCTTACAGAGGTACAGCACTGCAGGATTAGTCTGATTTGAGTCCTCAGGTTGAGAACTAGGTACAGTTTCCAACCATGATCTACTCTGGTTTGACATTTCTCTCTTAAAAGTGTGTGCAAAATATTAAAGTCCCTTAAAATACCCAGTCAACACAGAAAACCGGCTACTAAATAAACAACTCAGACCTGGGTATGAAGGTCTGATGTGTGTGAACATGCACAATAAAGCCTTTAGAGTCTTGACTCTCTTCCTAAGACAAGTATCAGCATCCATAAATGTTGACTCATTGTTCGGTAAATTCATCTTTTAAGCTTTGACAGCAGTACTCTGAGTGGTAGCCACCATCTCCCTGAGTAATTCCCCTGAATACAAAAGAGATTATTCTGAACATTAGCTTCCATGTATTAAAAAAATGTAAACACAGGGTGAATAAGTCCGATGTCAGATGAAGTAGTAAGCCTGTTGTACAGTGAATATTCCTGGGCTCATACTGTTGTGCAGAATAAATACCTGCCGTGGGGGGAAAACTCATTTTTACAGAGAACAGAGTCATAACATGCGAGTGCAGGACTGACAGATGTGAGATTTGAATGCCTGCGTTTTCCCCTGAGACGGAGATGCTCGGCATTCTGCACATTTTATGACAAAGCCTAAACATATAGGATGATTAGGTCCACAATGATATTTGAATGAATAAAGAATAAAGGTTTCCTAATCTGATGTTGCAAAGGTAGATTTCAGTCTCTATTCAGTGGATTTAGGGGAAAAATAAAGTCATTCCAGTTTTAACCTGAGTCAAAATAATAAAAATCCACATAAATTTGTATTAAATGTCTCTTAAAGTCGTCACATGTGTTGGCATTAGCCTCCGCTGTCTGCTGCAGGATTATAATGAGCCACGCGTCACTTTGTTCACCATCGTCTCAGACTTAAGCAGTGGCCTCTTGGTCCCTGAGGCACTGAGGGCACTGATAGATTACTGTAGATTAATGTTGATGTCAGTCTCACACACACACACACGCACACAGTTCACTGTGAATCCCGCTGTCCTCTCACCTTCATCCTCACTACTTAAATGTGTGTCTGCAGGATCTAAAACATCAACTTGACCTCGTGGTTGGGCCCTGTGCAGGTTGCACAGCGGAGTGAGCGGCACTGTATTTAAATTGATTTAATTTGAATATATTTAATCTGAAATCATCAGAGTCATTCAGGAGTTGTAAGAAAAACTTTTGCAAAAACGCACCAAAGACCACAATGCCAAAAGAAAAAGGCTCAGAACAAATTAACAACTTGACACGAAGATGAACTGGCACAAAGGGGAGGGAAGACTGACAATATATACTGTCTTAATGAGACACAGGTGCAGCACATTAGTGAGAAGTCAGGTAATCACACAGGTGAGGGAAACACAGGATGGCAGGAAGTTGCAGGTGAGTAGCAAAATAAAACAGGAAATACAAGACAGGAAGATCAAGAAACAGAGAAACAAACTCTGGGAACAAAACATGACTGATAGAGCTTGTTTTATAAACTGCTGGGTAGCTTAATCCATTAAAAACATCATAATAATGTCTTAATCTGCTAAATAACTAATACCTGCAGATTTAAGTTAAGGAAAAATGCAGCGTTTAGTAGCAAAAATGTAAATATTAAAGTAAAATACACCATAATTGAAATTAATGGACTGTATTTTTTTATTTTTTCAATTTTAAAGTGGTGTTAGGTCTTATTTTAGTTCTTTATAATACAGATTAGACACTATAGTGCATTTAAAAGGATTCACACATGCAGCATCTCTGTCTCATATCTCACAGTTGCACCACTCAGCACGTACTCTACTCATCTCTGAAATTGCCTTCACTTGCTGTGGTGCAGCAGATGGTTTTGTAATCTGACCCTTAGACTATTGGAGATAATCTCATCCCATTGTAGAGGAGCAGCCCACCTCAATACAGGACTTCACAACACTTCTAATTTACAGTTTAGTAACATGATCCAGCAAAGTTACCCCTCTAAAAGTATGTATGTATGCATTTGACAAGGTTATCATATATTTTGTTAATATTCAATTAATTATCTTTAATTTTAGGTTAAGAACACATCAAATATTACCAACAAGTTAGAAAAAGTATACATGTTGAACTTCAGATATATTATTTTGAAAGGTAGAGGAAAAGAAAGGAAGTGAAAGGAACAATCTAAAAGCCAATGGTGCCATTATTATACAACATAATGCAAAAAACATTTCCACTTCATGCACTGCAGCTTAATGTAAATCTCAAATAAATATTAGAGTTTCATATATTTAAAAGGTAAGCAAACAACTGACTTTAATCCCAGGGATGGCAGATGGGATTGTGGTTGTAGCATTAATGCTGCAAAAGCATAAAAGGTGTCCCAGATGTTGACCTTTACAGTGTTGGCCACCTGTTGGGTTTAATCCTCTGCTTATACCTCCAGTGTTTAACTGTGTCTTCAAAAAGGTGTCATAGTGGTGTGACGTGTTTATCCCCTTAATCTTCTAGACAGCTGTCTGGATTTAGGGAGTGATGACTATAATCCTGTTTGGCACCTTGAGGGGCTGCCGTGGTGAATACGAGGCAGAGTAACCTGAACGAGCGCCGCAGAGGTTTTTACCCCAAAGACAAGAAAGAAGAAGTTTCACCTTTGTGAAAGTCAGTTTGTAGGATGGGGAATAGTAAGAGCAGTGCTTTGTCAAAGGAGCTCCTGGAAGATCTGAAGTCCAACACGAAATACTCAGAAGCCGAGCTCTGCTCCTGGTACCAGTCTTTCCTGAAGGAGTGTCCCAGCGGGAAGATCAGCAAGGAGCAGTTTGAAGGCATCTACGCCAGCTTCTTCCCAAATGCAGATCCCACAGAGTATGCGCGGCATGTATTCAGGAGCTTTGACACCAATGCCGATGGCACATTGGACTTTAAGGAGTACATTGTCGCCCTGCACCTCACATCCGGGGGAAAGACTCTGCAGAAGCTGGAGTGGGCCTTTGCCCTGTACGACGTGGACGGGAATGGAACCATCAGCAGTAATGAAATCCTAGAGATCGTTAGGGTACTTACACCTTTTTCTTTTATTGGTATGATTCAAAAGACAACATAACATTGCTACTCACAACCTGAAGTATCTGATAGATTCAATATGTATTCCTGCAGTAATCATTTTATCATTTTGACTTATATTAACCCTCTTTCCAAAAGCATTTCACATCTATTTTTGCCTCAATATTGCAAATATTTCAGTAATGGAAACAGTTTGCAAGTTTGTGTAAATTGCTCTCATAATCTCACCAATTATAATACATTAAATTGCTCTTTAGTCAAAGAAACATCCTCAAACCAAAAGATACAGTTATACAAAGCACTTAAAAGCAGCAGGTCATCTCATTTTATAAGCAGGAACCAGAAAATGTTTGCTAATGTTGTGTGACACGTTGAACTATTGTTTCAAAGCTGAGGCCATTTGAAGAACATGGATTAAGTAGTTTTATACTGTAAATGCACCGTAAAAACATGTTGTATTACTCTCATGCAGTCAATATTCAACATGATTCCTGCTGAGGATCAGAAGAACCTCCCAGAGGATGAAAACACACCGGAGAAGAGGGCTGAAAAAATCTGGGAATTCTTTGGGAAAAAGGAAAACGGTAGGTCACAATTCCTTAGCTCCCTCTGCTTTAAAGCTTTTCTATACCTCTGTAACCACATACATGTGTTGATTCCTCTTTGCTTATGCTGTTTTTCATCTTTTCCTAGATAAAATCTCAGAGGGGGAATTCATTCAGGGTGTGATGGACAACAAGGACATCCTGCGGTTGATACAATACGATGAGCCGCAGAAAATTAAAGACAAGCTAAAAGAGAAGAAGCAGTAGTAAATGGGCTTCATGGGCTCTTCTTGTGTTTTTAAGACTGTTATTTTTATTTTAAGTTCTAACATCATCTCCGGCTGCTTGTCTGCTGACCCACGTTCCTCTTTTTTCTATTTCATTCATTGATGGACTTATTTTTTACATTTTTGTGTCTGTGCCCAGAAAGAAATAACAACAGAAGCAGATGACATCTGCATTAAACAAAGGTTTAAACATAAGTTCATGGTGGGTCACCTAGGTCTGAGGAGCAACATTTTTGTGGGGGGATGTGGAGTCGGTGGGAACATCGGCTCATAAGATGTTAGAAGACAATAACTGTGATGACAGTAGCTAGTTTAAATGGGTTGACAATAGCTTAGCAACCAGCTATCTTGCAAGAACACTGATTTTCCTAAGATTACAGTGGAAAGAGACAACTGTGACACAAAAGTGTGTCCTGTGGTAAATGGCTGGCTGCCGAGCTGTACAGGAGCGTTCAGTGAGATTGTGATTGCTAGTTGCATGTATTCAACATTCATTGATTCTTGTGTTATTTCCAGAATGAAAGAATTAGGGAAAAGTGACCGGCTGCTTTTTTCTGCTTGCTGTGCCTGATCATTGGAAAACTGTAACAACAGACAATAAATAAATTACTATCAGGTGACTTTTCCAACATGCTTTTTTGTTGTCTTGTCTTGTTATAGCTGTAGAGTTGAGGTTTTCAAAAACACACTATAGGGGTTTCAGAATTATGGGCCCTTTGCAGTTGACAAGTTGAGATCTTTTCTTACCATAGAAATCACAGTATTGAACCTGTGGGTGTTTACTTTTTTAGGAGAAAGTCATAAGAACCAGAAACAGAAGTAACAAAAAGAGAAAAACTGCAGTGACTACACTCTGGCTAAGTAGGAACATAGCTAACTAACCCACCTGTACTTAAAACATTAATTTTAATATTTAACATCTTACAAGTTGAATTTATTAGACCACATAACCTAGACAACAAGTAAACTTATAAATGGGAGAAACAGGTAAAGTTCTCCTATAAGCTAACTTACCTAGCTAGCAGAACAGCATTTATTGATTTCTTAGCTCTACTCAAACTCACATGATTTCAATGGGTTAAGCTACAGTTTAATCAGGTGATTTGTATTGAATTATATAAATGATTATTATTCAAAATGAACAAAAGCACTGACGAATAAACAAGATTTCCCTGTGCTTGTCACACCATGTGCTAATTTCCTGTCAAAACCTTTAGAAGACAAATAGATGTGCAAATAGCGACTGTTAATTCCCACACAGTAAAAAACAATCTAGACAACAAAGTGGAAAATAGGGTATCTATACACTTTGTTTCACAATGAATGTAAGGAAGGTGAGTCCTTTCATTGTTTCAGCGTTTCCATTGATGTTTTGTGCAAAAATTAAAAATATTCAAAAAACAGGTGAATGGAAACCCATTTACTGTGTCTGTATGTACGTCTGTGTGGCTCTGTAAGGCAGTATTGGTCACTGTATCCTGACATCGCTTAATCACAACCCCTCCCTCCTGCCACCTGCTGTGTTTGCCTACCAGCCTTTTCCTGACAGACAATTTACTCTCTCATGTCTGACGGCACACCAGCATGTTTGTTCACACTTGTAATCATTAATTAGTTTGAGAGCAAGAAAGTCAGGAGGAGAGCACCTTATGAAAGGATTTAGGCTCAGGTTAACAATCCGCCTGTATCAGCCAATCCTATTAGAGACTGAAGGTCAGTTGAGACAAACAACTCAAGTGTCTAGTTAGGATGATACAGGCTCGGGAAAATGGAGAGTACACTGGTTGTATATGCTCTTCTGGAGCGCTTTTAAGCTTCACAGTCTTTTTCCATATTTTTTTAAAAAGAAGTAATTGTAGTTAAGTATTCTGGTTAATTATTTTTACTGATTATTATTAGTAATATTCTAAGGAAAGCTATGTGGTAATGTATCAGTGCAGAAGATTAGGTGAAATAATCTGACGCTGAGTGTTTTATTCACTGAAATATTGATATATCTAACACACAAAGCGATAAATAATAAATGATAAGGGTAAAAGATACCAACAACCTGTAGTTTATTTTAACTTTTTATGTCATTTTAAAGCATTTTTTAAATTCACTTAAAGCTACACTTTTCTTTAATGCTTTTTTACATACAGATGCTAAAACATATGCTGTAACCAGGAGCCTAGGAGCAATGAAATAATATTTGTCTTTCTACTTTCAAACCCATGAAATAAACCAACGTGCAACCTTCCAGGAAAACAGTGAAATGTCTCTTTTCCACTTTTGTTTCAGTACCAATTAAAACAATAAGATACAAGGCATTCATTAGTGAATAGGAGGCGCTACTGACGTTAGACAGTGCCAACTGTGCCCCTATTTCCTGTCTTTGTGCTAAGCTAAGCTAAACAACTGTTTGCTACAGCTTTGTATTAACAGACAGACATAACAGAGGTATATAAATAAACATAGTTCCCCAAAATGCTGAACTATTCCTTTAATGTTTGGACATCAAATTAGTTGATACAGATTACTGAACAGATAATTTTTTGTTTAAATTTCATATATGAAATTATGCAATACTCCAGGCCCAGTATAGCCTTTTAGAGCAGTTTTGGCTTTGGTTAATACCTGGCCTGAACAGTTTTCTCCTTGGCCTGGACCCAGGGAAGATTGCTGAGGCTATAAACTGACCTAAAAGGCCAAAGGGTTTTATATCAAAGGTTTTAAAAGGTTGAAACTCATGACAATATTACCTCTTACTTCTGAAATCCTAACCTCCCAATACGGTTACATAATAACACACCGTGATATTTAATTTCCAAAGAGGAGATTTATTTTTGGACACTGCATTCCACAGTACACCGTCTGGACAGAGGTCACCTATGATCAAACATTCTTGAAACATCGGGAACATCGGATTTAATGCACGTTATGAAAATGTTAATCACAGAAGGGCAGTAAACTCAACCGTTACGTCATCATGAAACCGTCGATTCTCGTCAAGAACATTTAGTTGGAACATAATAACTCGTCACATTTAGCGCACAACATCGACACACACTGAGAAAAACCTCTACAACAGATATGCTATTTAAAACCTGCACATGGCGCCTGTATCAGTTGAAATAAGACTTGTTTTTAACACAAAAACAGCGTAATGGACATTACCCATTATCAGTGATAAGGCAGGTGAGCATTTATATATATATTTGTTTTTTTTTCACAGCTATTCTTTTCTTGTTGATCAGGATTACAACTTTTTTTTATGTCATTTGATTGGCTTCGTGCTTTGGAGAGATTAAAAAACAAAGCTAGTAACCCAAACAAATCCAGAACAGACAGACCACAACGAAAATGTTAAGACAAAGACAGACACATACGTGTAAACACAGACACATACTGTACATGCAGTCTCTGATAAAATGTGTTTCATTTGCATTTGTGCAAGTGGGACGAGTCGGCCTGGCTTTGGCTTCACTTGGCTCGATTATTACCACCAGAACAATCCGCATCGCAAACTCACAACATGATCTTCTCTTTTGGGATGAGTAGATTTCATTACATTTTGCTTTCTGCCGCATGCCACCCTCTTTTACCAACTGCCACCGTAAAGATATTCTCTGTACATTTTACCAAAAATAAAACCAACGACATTGTACAGTACAAACACCTCAGCGGCCCAGAGATCTGGGACCTTTTAAACATCTGACAGCAAAATACATCTAGCCCGTATGTACAAATGTACACTGATGCAGAGTAGAATATGTCAAGGACATTCCAGGTATATAACCGTTAGGCACTAAAGGGTGTTTCAGTGTAACTTGGACCACCTTTTTCCTCCGGACTGATCCAAAATAGACCCTGGCCTAAAATCCGTTCGACCATGTGTTTGGACTTGTGGCGAACAAATTCACCTTCCAAAACACTGTATCTGTATCTGTGTGTTGGTGTTTTAAACAATTGAGGTTACTGGATATTAATGCTGTACATGTAAATTCTCATTTGTGTGTGTGTGTGTGTGTGTGTGAGGAAACTCCTAAATTGTTCCTGTCACTTACAAGATGCAGAGTACCTCAATGAACCGCGCCAAAAACGACCGTCATGGTTTCCACGAAATTTGTGCAGCTCTCCATATACAGTAAAAGCAAGATATTCAAAACATGCATTTCCACCAAAATGAACCAGCAAAATATGAAAATATATCATGTTCATTCGAAGATCTCAATATGCTTCAATATCGTATCTAAAATAAAGGTAGTATCAATCATCAGACTTTTATTTTTAGTTTTTGTTTGTTTGGTTTCCTCGAACTGGAAAAGTGTTGATTGAAGCTAAATTAAACGATTCAAAATACATATATTTTTTTTTTTAATAGTGTCAACTTTACAACAGGTAAACAGCAGAATATGTTAAATGGCATTCAGTAAGCTAATGTTGATTATGATGGGGTTAAATTTTAGGAGGAACATGCTGGTACTTTGATCCGTTACCGTTTCCTGCACTCAGACTTGGTTTAGTAAGAACCTCTGCTTCTGATATTCCAGTCAGAGAGAGGATGAGCAGACCGCAGTCGTCTGAACATGCACTGTCCCTGGATCAGTGTTATTAGAAGTGTTCTGGGACTCTGTGGGTGTGTTATAATACTGAAGACAGAACGGCTGATCCCAGGCCAGGATGGCTCTATATGTCCATGTCCACAGGTCGAACCTCGCTGGTTTTATTCTCCTTCACCCACAGCTCTCTGTCTTTGCTTGGATCCACGTTCTGCAGCAGCTGGTCGACAGGCTCCACGGTCTAGAGACACAAACAGTAACAGGTTCCCATAAGACAAGATCAGCATCAGATATAATGTACCAGAATGCATGGTGATGGCAGCTGATTATAATGAAATATCCCTCATTTAAAAGAGACATGTACATTTAAATGCACTTTTATTTTTACGGTTCGCTGCTTCACTGTAGTGTTTGCATCATCCTTAAGGAATCTGTCCCGTCAGCCAGCGCACAGAGAAGCACCCCTCGCCCTGTTAGATCCACACAGTGCTGACAGCACACGTCCCGTTAGATTTAGAGGGTTTACCTCCTAAATAAGCAGCGTCTGGGTGGGCGTCTCTGAGGCGCAGAGTGATGACAGCGAGCGTGTTGGATGAAAAGCCTGACAGAGGAACACCTAGGGCTCTCATCTGTCACAACATCTACGCTCACCGATGGGCTCAGATGAAGTGGCACGCAAATCATGTCAAAGCCAGTTGCAATCACTGGTGCATCTAACAAAGGTTTGCTCATTGTTTCCTTATCAACTTATCTGTTATCAATAAAAATGTTGTTAATAATTATGTTTGATTTAGATAGATAAATGCAAATAACCCCCAATCTAAATAAAATTAAGTATGTTTAAAGGGCTGTTACTGAAACATCACATATAGCATGTTAGTCTGATATAAGCCACTGTAACATATAGTGTGTATGAAGTCAGGGTTTTAGCCTGTTGGACACAGCTGTGTCCCTGCTAACAGCTCCTGTTGGGGAACATAAACAGGCTTCATGCATTTGGCATGAAGTCAGTGAATTAGCTGTGGGCCACAACTCGAGCATACAGTCACTCTTATGCCTATATTTCTTTATATTTTGGCAAAGTAGCACAAGTAAAGGTCTGCTGAATAAGCTATTAGCAGTTCCTGTTTGCAGTGCACCCGTGCATTTACAGAACTGAATAAAGCTTAAAGCAGAAATATGTCGTATTTCATATTTAAAAGACCCCTTGTCCTGTCCAGGTAAAACAGAAAAATAATTTCAATGACCTGATTGAGCTACCTCAGCACATCGATCGCCTGTTTCTGACCGTCAGCTAATGTGGCTAGTCAGCAGAGATACAGTAAGAGGTTTATTGGAAAGAATGTGATTGAGTTCTCATGTTTTCATTTCATACTTATCTGCTTCCTCTTGGTCCAGTCCAATCAATTTTCAAGCTGACTCTTAGATTTATTTGTCTCTTCCACAGGTTAACACAGTATCTTTACCCTCCTGCACCCCTCTGAGAGCATCTATCTCTAGTTTAACACACGTGTTAATAATAATCCTTTAATTAAATCACTCCCTGACTTCCCCGTCTGTGAAAACCTCCTCCTGCCTGACATGCTGCACATATCTGGGACAAACATCAAAAAGAACTGTGATTTTGTTTGACAATCACTATTTTTAAACCAAAGATAAAAAACCTTAACTACAAACTCTTACTTTGAAACTTTTCAACTCACTTTATTCTCATTGGCGTCTATGATGACACCAACACAACAAATACCGATGTCCTCTCAACTCGCCTCACAATATATTTGTGTAGGTTGGGCTTAACTACCATTAAACCTCTGTTTTCCTTTAAAATCAACAGTCTCCTGTGAAAAATCTCATTTTAAAACCACTGCAGCAGACCGCGGAGGTCATTATCTTCAGTACATGCACTGGAAAACAGGAGCAAACACTCACGCTCTGGTTGAACATGTCTGTCTCGTGCCGCAGAGTCGTGTACTGACGTAAATGCTGCTGAATCCACTCGATCCGTTCAACCTCCAGTTTCTCCAGCTCCTGAAGTGGGAGGAGGACAGGGAGACGATGACTGTCTCATTGTTTGGAGTCACACGGATACAAATGTTAATATGAATTATAGCTAAATTAATCTTTTTTATTTTTTTTTCTGTGACTTCATTTAACCCCCTGAATACAGAAATGATTAAAAAGCAGTTATATTACACCAGAGTAGAGGAATATTTTACACTTAATGAGATGTTTATAAACAAAAATACATATTTTTGGTGCTAACAAATAAATGTATAGTCAAAAATAAGATAATTTTGTTATTCTACGTAGCAATGTTTGATCTCTTATGAACAAATTGTCAAACTCCAACGACAGAGATCCAAATACACAATGTGGGGGGAGGGATTTGTAAGAGTAGACTCAATAAAAGTCAGTATCAGTCCCAGGTTAAGACCGGATGAGACCACAAACAGAAGCAGACTTCTGAAAAATGACATTTATATATGTTTATTATGTAATATATTTATAGCTGATTCTCATAAAACTTTATTTTTACCATGCTGGTGGTGACCATCTCCTCAAACCACTTGGACTGGGTTTGGTTGTACAGATCCACGCAGCGCATCAGGTCGTCTCCTGCAGGACACAGAGAGGTCAGAGGGGTCAGCCCAGAGGGAAAGAGCAATCTGCATGTCCGAGGTCGTCTGCTGTCAAATCCCTCATTCGCAGCCCTGCGCGTCTGTCATTGGCAGCTGTACCAGCAGAGGGCGCTCAGACATCAAGCCCCTGTGATTCACGGATGATTCATAGTTTAATGTGGGCATAAATCTGTTACCATGGCTTTTGCTTTGAAGTCACGAATTATTCATTTATTAGCTTTAACCATGGGAATTTGAATTAGTCTGTGTTTTAAACCCAATATTTATCAGTCACATGGGATAATTTTAAAACAGAATGACTTTTACTTAAGAAAATAAACTAAATCCTGTTTCCACCAATTGACATGATACATTTCAGCTCTGCAAATCCTGAAACGTGAATTAGTGTCAGGTAGTAAAACAGAACTGTGGCTGAAGCTCATTCATATTCATTCATTGAAGATATAAAACACATCCCCGTCTTTGCAGCGAGTGCAGTGAGCCGTAATGACATTTGGCCCGACCTTGAGGCAGCAGCTGATCACCGACACCAGGCCGACATCATTTAAATGTGCCTTATGAGCGCTATTGATTAGAGCTGTGGACTGTGACTAATCTACCGAGTGGAGGAGACACAGACAGAGATAAGTTTCCTGCAGTGCTGTCTCTCTACTGGAGCCTGTGCAGGCGAGGACAATTACAACATGAACTCATCGCCTTCGTTATTAAAATGTCAAACAGTGTATCTCAAGAAGGACTGCTGTCTTCATCTGTGTACTTCTGCTCTATAAACTAATTAAATAATGCTAATTAACAAAGTCTGCAGGATATCTGATTCATAAATGAAACTTTATAACAAAACACCCCCTCTAGTCTGTGGACAGCACAGTATTACAAACATAAATTCATTTAAATGAAATAAAATGAATCAAACTGTTTTTGTATGTTCCTCAACGCAGAAACAATCTAATCTCATCATTAAGAGACTAATCTAAACTAAGAGTCTATTATCAAGCAGGTCTGCAAGGCTGTACTAGCTGAATGCTAGCATCATCATGCTAACATGCTTGCAATGGCAGTGCTGTGTCATTAGATTTGCTTTATGGATCCTCATGTCAGTCAGTCTGTGTGCACAGTAAACAACTGATGAGTTCAGATCTCCTATAGTGTTGCATGTTTGTAAAGGGAATTGAATTAACAGGAAACGGGAGAGACTCCAGGCCAAGACACAGTTCAACCCATAAGGCTGACATGAATGTTAAAATTAGGATTTAAGGACTGAGATAGTGAGCTTTAGAGATGCTTGTAGCATTGAACAGAGCCAGGCTAGCTACTCTTTTTATAGTCTTCATGCTAAGCTAAGTTAACTTGCTACATAATTACCCTACAAATTTCATTTAACTCGTGGAAAGAAAGTGAAAAGGCAAAGTGTTCCTCATGAAAACGATGAAAAAACAAGGCTCTACACGCTTTGAATGAACACCGGTCTGGAAACTGTTCGCTCTGTATGTTTACGATATTTCCAGTTTTTCCATGAGCCTCAGTGCAGTTTTTCGGTGACGTCCGAACAACTGCGCTTTGGGCGAAGCTCCAGCGAGTTCAAAGAAGCTGCTGCGGACACAAGCCGTGACTTATTTAAGCTCTGACTCCGCAGGCTCCTGACCTGCTTGTGTGGATTTCCGCCGGGCCTTCTTTATGTCCTCCTCCGTCTTGTTGCTGAGTTTGATCTCCAGCTGCTGGGTCTTCACCTCCAGATCCTTCTGTCTGTCTGCCAGGGCTTTACGGGCCTGCATCGCAAACACACGCACACACACACACACACACACACACACACACACACACTTGTCAAGCATGATGTGTGAACGTTGAAACAATGAGTCATTCAGCGTAATCCACAGATTTACTGTACCTACATCTATTACAAGAGTCATTACAGCCTTTTCATGTTGGCTACTGACATGTGCGCTCAGATCCAGGTCTCATCCTAATCTTTTCTTAATCCACATTGACTCTTTCCTCTTATTCTCATGAGGCACCTTTCCAAGGTCATGATGTAACAGTCTCCGAAAGGTAAACACAGTAACAGTGATGCTGTAAGCTGAGAAAACACTGGCAAAAGGGAAACGTGGGATGGAGTCATACGAAACCAACTGATGAGGTCAGTTCGAGCAACGATGGAGCCAAGAGTCTGTTTTGGGATGGATGATAAATAGTGAAGGAGCAAATATGCCAAACATTTAATGACACTGGCAGGTTGCAGATGCAGTGAAGATACAACTATACACTGGTGTCTTTCGTTTTAGCATTTTCTGTACGTGAAACACAAAAACAACAACAGTGTACTCACTTTCTTTAACGTTAGCTGTAACTGTTAGCATGTGCTGGCAACCAAGCACCATATAAGGCAAAGAGATGGAGTTGATTAGATAGAAATGACTGTCATAGCTGGGGTAAATTCAGGAACCAGACAATGATAATGATATCACATGACACAGCACATAACAACATGCCGGGAAACTGACCGTCTGTTGTGTTTTAACTGTAGGGATTGCTGATGAAAATGAGCTATATGCTAATTCTGGTACGTTTATCACTGAAGAAAAAATAAACCAAAAGATGCAAAAAATGAGAATAAAAACTAAAATAGAGTGTTTTTGTGTGTTTGTGTGTGCAGAGGAAACATATTCATTCATGAAATGCTTTTAGCGGGTGGGAAGCAATAACAAAGTCAATATGTTCCAAGTGTGGGAGTTAGTGAAGCTCTTTTTCTTACGTAATCCTGCTGATGTAAACAAACTAATGTGTCTGTTCTTGTGCCAACTACACAGAGATCCACTTTTGGAGATTTGTGCACTATTTAAATGGAAACATTGCGCAGTAAAGAGTCACAGGAGACAAAGATGAGTTTGCTCTTTAGGTTAACAGACACGAACATGCACGGCGCGCTGTTTGTGGGCTTTAACTCAATCTGCACGTGTATGTCAGACTCAGTACCTTCTCCACACCTGCGTAGCGACTCGCCAGCTGCTTCCTGAGGTCGGCGATGTGATGGTCGTACTTTTTCAGGTCCTTCTTGAAGTTGTCGCCCCTGAAGGTCAGCAGGGGTTTTTCCACCTCAGTGTGGAGCTGTGAAAACAAGTCAGCCAGACGTCGGTCCAACAACAACGTGTCACGTCCAAATAGATGTCCTTCCATATTTAGCATGTATTGTTTTAGCAGCTTATTAGCATTAAACACCTACGCACAGTGCCATACATTGTTCAGTATTTAGTACCAATGGTTTACTGAGTTTGATTTCTAAGCATGCACGACAAAGCCTTCCTCTAAAATCAATACATTGCTTAATAAAGCCTGTTTCCTGTCCTGTAAAGTCACATCCATCATCTTAACAGGAGACAATTACACTTTTAGTCTCCGTTTCTATTCCTCCCACAAAACGCTTGTCCAATAATATGAAAAATATTGTTTTTTTTTATGACACTTCAATAAACTACAAAGTGCTTGTCAGCAGTGTTGGCTCTCCATGCAGAATGCTAATCTACTGCAAATGCCAGAGCTGGATGATAGAGATGAAATGCAAAAAAAAGAGCTTGTGCAGCCTCGATAAGACGTCTCATTCCCCGCCTGACCACGCGCCGCCTCCCCCGCGCCCGGCTCATAATGAGTGTCAGAGCACTGGTGGAGCAGCATGGCCTTGGGTGGGGGGGCCTCGTCAGAACACGTAACTAATTAATTAGACAACAGAGGGCTATGAAAAGCTCCGAGGCAGACCGCCGCGTTATTTAAGGCTGCATCTGAGGCCCGTGCACGGTTTCTGCATCGCTGGTAATCGCATCGCGGACAGGTCATTTTCTACGGTCAGCACCGTCAAGGTTGAGGTAAACAAGCCCCGTCACCTCAGGATGTGGTCAGATCAAGTATCCATTACTGCGGCTGATTGAAAACATAAAACACTTGACCTGAAGGTGCAGAAAAGTGCAAACCAAAGGCATCCGCACAGGAAAGACGACAGACTCGATCCAGAGGAAGCTGTAAATGTCAACTTAAGCCTGTAGTTTCTATCACATCTTTAAATCTTTACAAATTAATTGACTGTTTGTGGAAAAATACTGAAAAACACATTCATTATTTTCCAGAAGCATGAGTGGATTGTTTAAATTTCTTGATTTATCCGACCATCAGTCAAAAACACATAGAGTTTTTAGTTAATTATCCAAAATGAAAGAGAAAAGCAGCTATTTGAGGTGCAAAATTCAGAATTTGGGGCATTTTGTCTTAAAATGCCTAAAACTAATCAATGAATTAGTGATTTTCAGCTTCCACAGCAGATACATCCATCACAGGCCTCAGCAGACTTTTACCTTGTTGGAGAACTTGAGGTGAACTTCAGCCTCGTCATGAAGACTCTTCTTCAGCTGAGTCCAGGCTTCTCCGAGAGTCCTGAGAAAAGACCAAATAAACTGTCCCTCAGTCACCTGTATGACGTAACTGTCACATTCATTTTAACTGAAATGTCTTGAATAGATCCACAAAATGCAATTAGTTAACCTGCTGATTACCACTGCAGGTAGTAAGCTTTGTAGGGACGGTTTGAGTTGTAAACCACAGTTTGTCTTCATTTTCACTTTGATTAAACTGTCAACAACATTTCCGAGTGTCTTTTCAGCTGGTATCATCGTGAGTGGTAAAACGAATGGTCATCATGCTGCAAACACTGGGTTCGTGATTGATTTTAGAGTGTAGATTTCCTTTAAATGATTTTGTTGACTCTGCACACTTGCTATCAAGGCTTGGGTTTGTGTCTCTATTAGTCTCTGTTCCCTGTAATCGTTGAATTTCCAAAGCTGGAAAGCAACCATCCTCTCCTGTTCCTCCAGCCAAGCGTTATCTCTTCTGTCTACTGATTCTGAGATCTGCTCAAAGATTTCTGTGCTATTTTGCTGACAGACAAACATGAAAAAACACTCTCTGTGCAGACAGTAACAGGCTTTGATATGTGCATCAAACACAAAGTCTATTTTAAATAGCTCTCTCTCTCTAGACACAGTTCTCTTAATTACAAAAGTACGGCTTATGCAGAGTGAGAGCTGCAGCTGCAGTCACCGTTTGGTCTTAGATCTCCTATTGCTGCACTTACCCTTCCTCCTGCAATGCCAGGGGGCTCAGAGACAGCTTGGAGAGGTTCTTGGCATACTCTTCTTCAATCTTTATCCTGAAACACCAAAAACCACAACATGAAACTGCGAGCTGCCTGGCTCAAGGGAGGACGGAAACAGCTTCAGCGAAGTGGAAAAAATGCTTGAATGCAGATAATTTCAGGGGTGCACTGCAGCAGAACGACTTCGAAACCTCGACTACAAATCTGCTGCAAAGGCAGAAATGCAAACTGACCGGATGTCTGTGCGTCAATAATCCCACTGTCCACGGAAAAATATATTTTACACAACAACATTTAGGGATATTACCGTGCTATTTGCAAATGTCTATATATGTAAATACACACATAGATCTGTAATTACAGGTGGAGTTCTGTAAATGTGTGAGATCTGCTAATGTGTACATAGCTCTGTAAATGTGTGTGGAGATCTGCAAATACATCTAAACATCTGCCAGTGTGTGTGAAGGTCTGCACATGTGTACATAGATCTGTAAATGTGTGGACAAATCCTTAAATGCATACAATGATCTTTAAATATGTGACAAATTTGTAGATTTGTGTATAAAACTGTAAATGCGTAGTTAAATCAGTAAATACGGACATAGATATTAATGGATAAAACTTTTTTTGTTTTGTTTTTTGGCTTCAAGACCTGGAAATAAAGACACGTCATCAGTTACAACTGACTCTTTTAACGTTCTGCATTTGACTCCTGCATTGGCAGCTGTGGCAGAGATCTCAAATTCATGCACAGATGTGCAAATGCGTGCGGACCCGTGCAAATGCATTTGAACATCAGCAAATGCGTGTGGAGATTTGCAACCGTCAATGAAACAGGTCCTGTCTAATTGACACGGACAGATTGACAGATCGGTCTACACATTTACAGATCAATGCACACATTTACAGATTTATTTATACATTGGTAAATAGATTTGCTGTAATATTATCCCCACGGCAGCAGCACAGCTCCATTTGAGAGATGGGCTCATATGAGATGAGCTCATATTTTCCCTGCGGGCCATTCAACCGAGGTAGCTATGTTTGTGCCCTTTGTGACATTCACTCCTTCCAACTGGTCTCACATTTACCATCCACACCTGAGTAAATCTGTCACCTAAAGAAGGTCACGAGGCCCCTTTCTTTGACTTAATGTTCAGATGGCTGCAGCACAGAGCAGCCCAGCGAAACAAGACAGAAAGGTCAGTGGTGAATAGAAATCTATGTGAAGGATTTGGGGAGTATATTCAGAGACGACTCCTCATTAACTTCCCACGATAACTTCCCAGGATGTGAGAATAGAGCTTTTGTAGAATGAGGTGGAGCTAATTATATAGAGAGGCGTGAGATCGGATGTTAAAGTTTTCACCAAACTCCTAATTATTCATGTTGTTTGTTGACTGCCTGTTTCAGATTCTATGCACTTCCTGTACCCTCGTTGCTTCATTAAGACCTAAAGGTGCCTTAATTACCGGGTGCAAGCATGAATCCTGACCTGCAGCTGTGAGACTAAAGCTTCAGACCCCCTCACCCTACAGATCCTCTTATAATGCAACCTTTCTCTGGACCCGCCCGGTCTATTTATGATCACCATTTGCAGCACAATAAAACTAGTTTTGTCTATAAAATGTACAAATAATGAAAAAATACCAAAACAAAAACATTAAAATGTAATTATCAATAAACCAGCACAACAAACTCAACAATTCAGTTCTCATAAACACAAATTGTGATATTACATGTCCCTAAAGACGTGTTACTGCCCCTTTCTCTACTCCTTCATGTCGTTCTTTGCTTTTCTTTCTATGAAGAAACACTGTCCAGTTCTGCTACAGTAGCAGCGATGCTAACCTCTTTAGGAGCCGCCACTGTTGTTTTCAAATGAACATTCACGTCTCACTGTCATGGCTGATTGGTCAGAACCACTGTGGCTCAGCTGCACGGGCATTAACTGAGGAATGGTAGTCTTGCAAATCCAGCTAATGACAACAGAGCTCCATATGAAGACAGAATATGTGTTGATGGGTTTAATTAGTTTAAGTCTGTGATTGGCTGACAGTAAGAGTAATAAGAGGAAATCAGTGCACTTGAAGAGAGCCAATAATAAAAACATCTCTGGTTCCTCCAATGGGATCGTTTCTGCCTCTAGAGCAACTCTGCATCTGACACTTTTATCTTCCTGACTAATTAGAACTGCAGCCTCTGTGTTGTTGTCATCGTTGACAGCCTCACCTCTCGTGGATAAACTCAGCCATCTCCTTCTGCATCTGTTTGCCCTTCAGCTGCTTCTGCAGGAGAACCTCGAAACCCGCCACCGAGGTCGTCCCCTGAGGGTCCTTCTTGTCGGCCTGCGGAGGAGGAGAGCATCAATCAAAAACAGCCCTGGGTGTCTGGTTGAAGCATCCAGGGGCTCCTCTGTGTTGTTCATGTTTGAGAGCATGTCGGGAAGTGGGGGGGCGTTTGTGAGTATGAGCTCTGAATGTGTGACTCACGCTTGCATGTCAAGCAGGACATGCGTTGGTGTGTGTTGTGTGCGTCAGTCACTGGATGTGTGGATGTGTTCTACGTGCATGTTTCTGGGCGTGTGCAGCAGTTTGTGACAGGTCTGATGTTCGTCTCCAGAGGTGCTAGATTTATTTTCACACAGCAGGTCAGTGGGCGCACAAAGCATCACGAGCAGGGTGACACGACAGGCTGCGAACAAGGAGCCAAAGAGCAATGAGGAAGGTGGGAACTGGTGTTGGATTTCAGTCAGTTTATGCAGGCTGAAGGGTTTCTCAATACAAATCTAATTTAGGATGGAAATGTATGGAAAGTTATCGGAGCCACTGGGGAGAAGCTCAAAGCCGGACCATCGTTGTGTTTGCAGGGAAACCGGTCAATCACCCGTCCACCTGTGATCCTCCCACTCCAGCATTAAAGGACAACTGTATCGCTTTTGTTAAACGAGAAGGAGAGCGGATCAATTCGCAAACTGGAAAAAGCCTATCGACCGCTTTCTGTCAACGCACGGCCGAGTTTTATTCACGTAATTTAATGCAGCTTTTAACTTCACTTTACATTTAACAGATGAATTTGTTCTCAAGGTCAACAACAAAACAAAAAGCGTTGGAGCTGTTCTTGTGGGTTGGCAGTTGAAACAAACTTATAAAAATCCAATATGAGTGTGGACAGTAATGACATCACTGTTTCCAAACTACATCCAGCAGGTCTTTTACAGTTATCGTACCATCTTGTTACTTGCACGCTATCATTCATTATACAGGTGTATCCAGTAATCAGTATGAGGGTGGACGATTTTGGCAAGACTGTGATTAGCTAAACAGAGCCAAATGCTAACATTAACATGGTAAGCAGGTTTACTGTTTACCATGTTCACCGTATTAGCATGCTAACGTTTGACGCACGACAATTCGTTTTGCAGATAATGGGAACTGCTGGTGAATCACCTGTTTGCATGTTTGGGGCTTGGCGCATGCATTGCACGTGTAAACGCTTGTTAGTTGTACGCAGACTAAACAAACAGAGCTGCACCAAAACATCACCAGGTATTGTCCAACTGTAGTTCGTGCGTCTCAGCCGAACTCACCCAGAAATAATCGCAGTAGCTCCATTCGTTGGGCTTCAGCAGCTGCTGCTCCGGTCCTTCTCCAGGCAGAGGGAAAGTCACGCAGTTGATCTGCAGCAAGAAAAAGACAAGCAGGCGATGAACGAACCGAGGAACGAAACACAGATCTGTGACGTGAGGAGTGGAGCTGATGGGATGTGCCGAGGAGGGCAAAAGGCCTGAGTTTCGTTTCATGCATATGAGAGGAAAAAGGTCAGGCGTGAGTAAACGTGGTGGTGTTGACCATCCTGAAGGTGACCCAGAGGCCTTCAGGGGCAGAGAGACAGAGAGAGAGACAGAGAGAGAGAGAGAGAGAGAGAGAGAGAGACATCCTGTCCAACAGAGAGGAACCTTTTCAGTTTATCCCTCACACTGAACAAAACCAACTTTATCCTCTTGAGACTTCTCGGTGTTGCAGATAAACACCCAGCACTCAGCCTGAATACAGACTCCATGGTCCACAGCGTCTTCAATTACTCTCAGGGCTGCAATTATGTAATGTTCACCATCTGCAAACCCCCTCCCCTCCTTCCTCCCTCCCTCCCTCCCTCCCTCCTGGCACTGCAGGATACCCTGTGTGCCATTTCAACCGCTGCTGCAAACTACATGGGCATCCAGACAGGACGCCTCATCCGCAAACATACAAAAACACACTGAGTCAGGGTGTGTGTGTGTGTGTGTGTGTGTGTGCCGCATGAGCTCACCACGGTGCTGCTGTCACACAGGCTGGAGACAAGAACACAGAGCTTTTAAGCAGCTGCCTCGACCGAAACGCTTCATTCTGTCAACTTTTGAATTTCCAATAAAGGTGTGACGGGAATTCGACTTGTTTTGAGCCTGGCGAGGTGGTCGCAGGGGAAACTGCAGGTCATGTGACACACTTCACACAAAGAAACACTTCAAATCTACTCTATCTGGAGCTACGTGGTCCAGTAGAGCTGCACATCAGTAAGCTTTATTAACATGCTATTCGCGTGTGCATGGGCCTAACATATTAAAGCCCTGCTGCACACGAGCCAGATAAGACAGTTCATGGTTGCAGCTCCTTAAATGTGATAATTACTTAATTATTTCAATATTTTAATGCATTTTGATAACTGGTGTCACATTTCACACAAGATTTTAGTTTTTTGACAAACAAAACTGTTGACCTGTATAATGCGATGCTTGTGGTAACAGACTGGTGCCACTGCAAAGTTATATGAAGAACATTAAACTCATCTAATGAATAGTAATGTAACATTCACAGGGGGCATATTTCTGCACTAATACTTTAACTTGGAACACTTTAAATGCACTTTGAAGTGTATTTTACAGCGTTTTGCTTTAGTAGGAGATCCGAGTGCTTCCTCCGCCACCGCTGACCAATTCATCCGTCATCCGACAGCCACTCTCTTCTAATCTTCGTCTGTTGTTTGGCGCTGAGCGGATAACGAACCGTGCAATCAGCCACAATCTACTCCGCGTTAGTTTGGGGTTGATGGAAGTGGTTAAACTCAATCAAGTGCACGTGCAGCTGGGAGTTGGTGCGGCGCGCCGCAGAGTTGGTGCTAATTTGAAGTGCGCGCGCGCGCACGCACGCACGCACACACGAGTTATTTTTAAAAACATCACTTTCATGTAAAACATCTCTGCTGCTGATTCGCGAACAGCAGGTGTGTGTTCTTTGCATAAAGCCTGGAGTGAACCCCTCCACGCCGACCTCCTCGTTCTCTGCCACCGCAGCACTCGATCTGAACAGCTTCCAACAAACAACTCCAGATGAGTAATACTCCTCTGTGTCTCTGTCTCTTACATAATCAGTGGGATCCAGAGGAAATACTAATATGGCTACTTGCCAAACGGGCATACCGACACAACTACAGCGAGAGACACGTTAACGCGCGGTGACGCGTCCGCGGTGTGATTTACTCCGCGTGCTGACCCGTCACTTTGTTCATTTTCTGCCTCAGAGATCATACTGATTGTCATGGGCACCAGATTTTCCATTACACCGGCTCCACATCTATCACCGCTGTTGTTTATCTGCCTCTCACATCCAGCTGAAAATGAGACCATTTATCTAAAGGAAGGCTGTCGGGCTAACTTACTTCTCCTTTATGGCTGCTTAGTGAGTCGCTCCGAGGTCTGGGAGGATTAAATATTAATATAAATTACCTGTAATAAATCCCTCTGAGGGATGTGAAGTCCAGCTGTTGGGCCACATTTCCTCCCTGAAAACAGAAACAGCCGGCGACAAACGATTTGTCGAGTGAATTGGGACATTTTGTCCTCACTCAGCATTCATAAACGTGGGCTCTCGTGGGGCTGCGGGCTCGCTCCGCTCCACATTTAAATGTTTTTATTTTATTTATTTGTTTTCGCTTTGCTGAACACAGAGAAACAAAAAAACTCATGACACAGTGGAAGAAGAAGAAATGACCCATGAGGGGAATAAAAATAATAGTTTGGCAGTCGAATAAACGAGTGAAACACACACACACACACACACACACACACACACACACACACACACACTTCCTCCCTCCCTCATCCATTTCTGAGCAGAAGATTTCAACGAATGAGACTGTAGGATGCTCTGCTGCTGTTGCTAAGCGACAAATTACTTTTGCTGTAAAAGACCCCCCCCATCCATCCACACACACACACACACACACACACACACACACACATTCCCATAACAGAACAATCCCAGACTTCCTCTTTCCTTGCCTTTTCATCCCTCCTTTCCTTTCTTCTCCTCCTCAGTGACCAATCAAAAAGCCCCATCCCGAGTCAGGCCAACGGAGACGTGTGTCACTCTTAACGAGCCGCTGAGCTCACGCACGCGCGGCGTAGCAACAAGTCACCCCCTGAATGAATGTTTGATAACCTGAAAACCCCCAAAAGGCGGAGACTCACGCGCGTGTGTTTGTGTGTGTGTGTGTGTGTGTGTGTGTGTGTGTGTGTGTGTGTGTGTGTGTGCGCGCGCGCGACTCGTTCACGCTCGCTGAAGGTGAAAACAAGGTGACCGCGCGGCTCCGGCTCCTATCTGATGTGCAGAGCCGCGTCCTGCGGGGGTCCATCTCACCAACAGTCCTGCATGCGTGCGTCTCCATGACAACTGTGGTGGGTTGTGTAACGCGAGGTGCGCCGCGGTAACAAAAAGACACCTTTGTGCGCGGACTGACGTCATCCAGCCTCCAGCCACAGCTTCCTTACACACCTGCCTTGTTGTTGTTGTTTTGTTTGTTTCCCATCTTCAGCTTCCATGTTTATTTTTACACTTATCAGGACGCTAAACTGGACTTCAGCTCCACGCGAGGCTTCAGTCATGAAGCCAAAATCACAGTCTGTCAACAATCCTTGGAAAAGGCCCTGAAGAGGAGCCGAACAGTCTGTCGGCAGTGAATATCTGAATGGCCTCCCCCCTTCCTCCCCCCTCCTCCTCCTCCTCCTCCCATGCCAGTGTTTTCCATTTCAACACCCATTAATCAGTGCTATTGCTTTTGTCACCATGGAAACTGGACTTGCTGCATCTCTCGCAGGTCTGGTGGGGTTTTTTTTCTGTTCACAATAGGCAGACTGACGGCTCCCGTGGCTGCAGCAGGTCAGCGAGGCCCCGCTGAGCGCAAAATCAGACCCCGAGAGACACTAAAACCGCCGTCGACACACGCCCCGCACAGTGGCCTCACGCCCTCCACGCTGTCATTATATAAATGCAGCTACTGTCTGAGCATCTTAAGACAAAGATACTTCACACAGTATATCACATTTGATCTGCAGCCGCGTCACCGACAGCAGCTCCGAGCGTCCACGTCCCAAACGCTGCCGGGTGACAAACAGCGGCGCCGTGTGACCCGCACTGCCCCACAGATCAGACGTGGAGCCCTCTGAGGCAGAGCAACAACCCGATGACGAAAAACAACTCGAAAGATAAAAGATTTCAGACGCCGCGAGACTAAAAATACCAGCAGCAGCCGTCTGCAGACTTTCTGAAGCAACGTTTCAGCGTTCAACTCGTCGCTGACGAGCAGTGAATCAATACTTATGGATCAATCAGCGGGATGGAGACGAGCGCAAGACTCCTGGACAGCTTCTTTATTCATTCACACTAATGCTGTTTTCCAATATGCAGGGAAAACCCCATGTCAGTCACAGCAGAACCCACAGTGCATTATGATCTGAGCTGCAGGCTGGAGGCTGGAGTCAACAGATGGAGAAGAAGAAGAAATAAAGAGAAGTTGTTTGCTGAAGCTGATGGAGGAGGGAGATTAAGTTTCTGGGTACTCACCGTGATCTTGGTCTCCTTGACCTCCTTGATCTGCCTCTTGGCCGGCGAAACCGAGCCGGGGGGCTGCGGGGCGAGACAGGAGGGATCGTCAAAACTCTCCTCAGTGTCGAAGCTGGCTTCCATCATCATCCCTCTCACCTCCTCCTGCTTCTCTATTCTGGGAAAGCCTCGCTCTCTCTCCTCTCTCTCTCTCTCTCGCTGTCTTTCCCTCCACGCACTGAGGCTGCCTACAGTCTCACAAGCTACAGAGTGAGTGGAGAGGAGTCGCGTTGCAAGAGGGGGTGGGCGGGTGGGGGGTAGTAGCGTAAGGGGTGAGGAGGAGGGGGAGACGAGGAGGGCTGCAGGGGAATCGGCGGCGGCGGCTGTGGGAGCGTGACGAAGTCTAGCCTCCGGTTAAGCTGCTGTCACACGAGTTTTGAGGTTGAAGGCTGCGAGGAGATGGATGCTGCCTGCGAGGGGGTTTCACGACCCCTCCTCTCCTTCCCCCTCCTCACTCCCTCTACCTCACCCCACCTCCACCCCTCACCCACTGATGGCCATGCAGAGAAAGAGAGAGAGACAGAGAGAGAGAGAGACCACTGACCGAGCCAGTCCATGGACGGAGAAGCTGGAGCGTAAAAGGCATAAAGGAAGGAAAAGAGTTGAGGGAGGAAGAAAAGGGGGGAGAAAAGGGGGGAGGGGGGTTTATTTACATGATCTCTGCCACACCTCCCTCCCCTGAGAGGCCGACAGTGAGGGAGGAGGGAGCAGCAGCAGCATCAGTGGTGGCGACGGTGGAGGAGGAGGAGGTGGGGGTTGGTTTTATGGAAATGGTTGAATGATGATCTTTAAAAGACTAATTACGATAGGGAGGGAAACTAAAGGAGGGGGGAGGGAGGAGAGAGCGAGCCGGGGGGAGGGAGAGCAGGCAGCCAATCAGACGCAGCCTCCCTGATTGTGTGTTTATGTGTTGGCAGAAAACATCATCTGTGAGGTTGTAAAGGTGTGCGGAGGAGGGACGAGCAACGCAATGAAATGTTTGTGCGTTCAGTGCGATGCTCGTGTTTACGGTGAGTACGCGCGTGCAAAAGGCGGCGGCGGCGGCAGGCGCGTTGTTATCATCTACCTCACGTGACATCACTTCACTCGATCAAACACAAGCTGCGTGCAGCAACACCGTCACAGCCAAAACAAACCCCACCAAGCAGCACGACGGCCACGTTCTCACCTTCGCCGCACAGAACATGGCGGCGGGCAGCTCAGACCACCACGATCCCAGTCCAGGTTCGCGCCCCCAGCGTTCCCACTGTGAGCTGTGACGGTCTTGGCTGGCCTCCTTTCCAAAACCTGCCGAACCTCTGACAAGTGGAGCCCAGAATCTCAGCCGCCCATATGGCCCGGCTGTCTGTCCATCGATACTCTCCTGTGCGATCGTGACACGGTGTATGCCCTCATCTGACTCGTAATTGGTCACGTGGGCTGGCGTGTAATCAAAGTTGGCCCGGGTTCATGGGAGCTGCGGGAGCGGCCCTGCTCTCTCCGGACGCAGGGAGCAGCTTTATGTGGCGGAAATACTGAAAACATGTTGTGAACTGAAGAAGCGATAACACCGAAGTGTGACCTCGAAGGACGAGACTGTGGCGGTGGAGGGCGAACGGTTTGAACTGTCAGTGATCCGATAGATAGATTCAAATGACGTCTTTTGGATTCAGGATTCGCAAAATCTTTAAAAAAAACAACAATTTAAGAGATTTCTGCATTAAAACACTGAAAAAGAGCCAAACCAACGACCTGTTAATGAGTCTCCTCTCTGTGCATGTGTCAGTGCTGTGTTTGTGCATCAGCAGCTTGATAAACTGACTCTGGATCAGCTGTAAGACACATTTCTGTGTGTCAGCAGCTTGATAAACTGACTCTGGATCAGCTGTAAGACACATTTCTGTGCTCCTCTTTTCAGCCGCTGCTTGTTTTTAACTCTGTATCTGAAGCAGATGAAGGATTTCAGTCGTCGGACGTCTGGATCTGAAGTTATCAGAGAAACAAGCTGAGCAAACGTTAGCAGCAGCTCGGCTCGCCGCCCCTCCAGGACGTCCCGTGTGCGGCCGACAGCGTGGGAGAAACAGTGGTTTTTAAGGTGGAACTGCTTTATTCAGTGTTTCTCTGGGTTTGAATCAGCGGCTCTGTTTGTTTTGGAGAGGAGGAGACCTCTGTGGAGAATTCAGCTCCCAGTAAAAACCTCCTGAACCATCAACACTGAAGGAATCCCAACCCTCTACGGGACAGTTTCCCCGTTCATCACATCTTTGAGTGCATGTTTCAGGAACCATTCAACGCCAGCCTTAGCTTGGACATCACACGCTGCCAAGATGGCGACTGAGCTTCACAGCTGCTCTTCAGAAACCTCTGGGTGACATCACAGTGGCTCCGCCCATGTTTTACAATACAGTCTGTGCTCTTAACGTACCTGTTTGCTGATGGAGGTTTTCCTCAGAGCGACGTCGGGCGTCTCTGTGTTCTGGCTGCTCTTCGAACTGCTCTGGCATCCGTTGGCTGAAGACAAGCACATCATCAAACAGCAGGTTATTAAACAAAAGTCCTGGTTTTGAACGACTTCATCGACACGAGCACGAAGGAATCGACAGACAATCTGAAAAGCGACTCAGCAGCAGTGAAGAAACCTTTAACTGACATCCTGATAACTGCTGTGTGTGGTTCACATCCACTGCACCGATTTGTTCTCCTTCACCTGGAAACAAACGCTAACGACTAAATCTACAGGCAGTCTGAGGCCAGAGGGGTTTTGTTGTTGCTGAATTATCGTTATTTCCCAAACGCAAACACGTATCGAAGCTCTGTCATTAACCAGCTCTCACAGCTCTGCTGCAACGTCCCTGGTTTCACCCTTTCCGCCTTTAATGGCTCTTTAAGGCCCGTGATTCATGAGCTGTCTGCTCGTTGCATATCAAACCGTCTCATCTCAGGCTGAAGGTAAACACGTGAGCGCGGCGCAGTGCGACCCCTGAGGCCACACATCACAGCGGCGGACGCTGGTCGGACCGGGACCAAAGAGACGCCTGCGGAAAAACGAGACGACTCCAAAAATAACAACGCTCGTTTTTTGCTTTGAGCGAAATTAAGACATGTCGTCGACCTCCGTTAGACACCGAGATTCATCATCGTCAGCTCCCTGACACACGAGCTGTGACTGACGTGAATTAATAGTCACATTTGCACAAAAAGAGAGCAACGATTCATCAGAAACAGATGTAATATTTAATCTGTGACGGCTTAATAATAATAATTTAATTAACGTTATGATAAAAATGGTGTTCAAGGGGCTTCATAAAGACATTTGCATGGTGGACAAATCCTTAACAGTTAAAGAAATACTAATAAAATATGCAAATTCTCTTTTTTCCAAGACTTAAATGAGAAGATTAATAACATTATCATGTCTGTTTAAGCTGGTTTAACCACAGGAAGAAGCCACGAAAGGATAAGATAAACCTTTTCATGTGAAGACATAAGTAAAGGTAAGTAAAGAAAGTAAAATAAATACATAAATAAACACATTTAAAACTAAAATAAGCAGAAAAACCTAAATGCAAACCATACAAAAGCTTTTTAAGATGAAGTCACAGGTGAAGTCACAGTGGTGTGATTAACATCAGGGTCAATATAAACAGAAAACACCTGATCTATATGATTAAATAATTAATTCTGTATTTAAAATACAAAATATAACAAGCTAGAAGTTAACAGTATATTAATGATACAGATTGGATCTGAGATATGGTGTAGGTGAAATGAACTGACATGGTGTAACAGTGCATAAAGAATAATACAGGAATTTAATCTGCACTAGTGTATAATGATGTTTAGATTATATATAATATAAAATGTACAGTACATCACAACATGAACTCCACTATGCTAGCTTAGCATAACGAGCTAAAGCAGGGAGTTAAAGCTGATGACCACAAAATTGTAATTTTCATGTTTTTGTGTTGTTGTGATGTGAAAAATGTCATTAAAACATATAAAAATATAAACTTTTGATGTTTAATGTGACACCGATCAGTTTCTGTGTTGCTCTTTCCTGCTGTAGATGTTCAAAGCTGACTTCGTTTAACATCTGGTCTAAATCTACAGCAACGCGTCGTTTTTAATATGATTATCATATGTTTGAACAGCAAACCTGTGCACCAGCTCAGGGTTTTTAAATGAAGTCTATAAAGAAACACTTCATCCTTCAGTTTAACACAAACAGTCACATTAAATATCAGCTTTAAACGGAAACACTCAAGTACGAGGCTGCACAGAGGCGAACACGATCGCGCTTGTCTGGTTGAATGCTGACAAACCTCCCCTGCAGCCCGACCGACTCCCCGCTCCTGTTTTTCCTTCCTCTAAGTGTGTTTAGGCTTCATGCCAGCAGAAAGAAGAAAACCATCTGCTATCTGCTAAGATAACCGAGGACGCTGGCAGCGATGACACATAATAAGCCCAGTCATTAAGAAAATGTAGGATTTCCTCCAGTGGCGCTAAGTGAGGTTCATGATAATGTGGGACACAGGCAGAGGGATGAATTACGAGGGATTTGTCTTTTAAAACCTTTTGGGAAAATGTGACTAAGTGTCTTGGAAACACAGTTTGATTGCTTATTGTGTCGTTTAAAGTCGTCAGCTGACGGAAATCTGCTCTCAGGATAATAAGCAGATTACTACTGCTGATGACTGATTGCCAGAAGGCCTCGTCTGTCTGACAGGGAACACAGTGAGAAATTAAGTCATGACCTGCAGCTCCGACTGGAAACAATCAGCACGGAAAGAGCAATTTACCCGCTGAATACAGATATCACAGCTCATTGTTGACTCCGTGCTGCTGTTTGGTTTACTGCGTGTTCGGAAACGGTAAAAGCTCGGTTTTACCATATGGTGAGGAGCTGTGCCGTGCCAGCGGTCTCTGTGGGGCCTCGGCCGACGAGGAGGGACGTCGCCATGTTGTCTCTGCAACGACACAGGAACAGGAAGAGAGAGAAAAGGAAATAATGTGGTGCGATTCAGCAAAACATCAGCTCCTTTACAGGAATTTAATGTAATGTGCACATGTAATTTACATTTTCAGAACAAGGTGCTGCCATTGCTCTGATACGTGTTGCAGAAACACTAAAACACGAGTATTCGTTCACCTTTTGCAAACCTGCACCTGTATTTAGATCCTTTAACCAATCAGAATCAGTTTAATTATCAGTTCATTATCAGTAGGTTCCACACATTAGGAATTTGTCTTTGGTGCATTAAAGTAAACATAGCAGAAAATAAATAAACAGCTGTTTTTTCTGTAAAACACCTGAAACTGTTGATGGCGTTGATAAAAAAGTGAAAAAAGCTGCAGGAAATATCAAAATTTACTGCCAGGAAACGGACTGAGCACATTCACGTTCCTCAGAGGATAAACCTTTTCCATTTAAGGCACTGTAAAGCGTTTTATAAATTCACTCTTAAGTCAAAAAGTCACATTTGCATCAAAATTTTTGCAGCTAACCGGGCGATTTTCTGCCGTGCACTTTTATGGTCCCCACAGGATGATAATCCCCGTGCTACATTCAGGATATTCTGTCTTTTTATTGTGTTTTTTTATTTCTTTATGTGTATTTTCAGTCCAATGTAAGTACAAGAAGTCGTAAACTCTTCCTCAAACTCTTTAAAATATAATTTAAGTGGAGTCTAAAACTTCAGGAAACTTCAGGAAAGGAAAGATAAACTCTATTTAAAATAAAATGGGAAGAGTCCCGTCCTTCTCCAAACCGCTCTTTGGTTGTATTTTATCTGTCTATCTCTGGTAACGACGAATCATTCCACCTAGCAGAGCAGGAAGTCCTTCACGCTGCAACAGCTGCAGGTGAATCTGAATCACTCTGTGACGAGCGGCTTCCTCTATAATATCAGTGCTGTTTCGATGATGGCTCAAGCACTCAAAGCACAAATGTGCATGAATGGAAAGGAGAAAGTCAAGAATCATGTAGTTATGTGCACATTTTAATTAACAGTTGATAAATATAACTGTGACGTTCATCTAGGTCAATCAATTTTAGTAAATATTTAGTCCTTCTATTAGATTCCTCAGGAGATCTGGGCTGGTTTATGGATTTTAATGTGAGCAGCTGAAGGTTTTTCTCCTGTGGGCCTAAAAACAGCCATTTCTCTTTCATCTCATCAGTTTTTTCTATTAATTTTAGAAAACTGTGGCATATCTTTGATTTTTTTGATGCACCTACTCAGTATTTGTCTGGGATCACACATAGAAAGATAGACAGACAGATGTAAACCTAAATCTGTGTGTCATCTGCACAACTATGGCGATATAGAGCAGTTCCCTGAGCGTCCACCAGAGGCTCCAGCAGCGAGTCAGTCCCCATAGACCCCCATGTTAAAATGCAGCAGTAAACATGTTTACAGCCTGGTACAAACAACAGTTTGGTCTCTGCAGCTAGTTTCCCCGTTCATGACGACTGTACGGGCTGAATTTATATAGAACTCACTCCTTTAAATCAGATTAACACCTGAAGTTATGCAGGATGAAGGGGCGGGGCTTCTTTGACTGACAGCTATCTGCCAGCTGTCTGCCCTGACTCACCGCCACCCATGTGACTCCTCTTTGACCATTTTTTGATTAGCCAGGAGCTAGGTGATGTCACAGGCTGCCAAGATGGCTGATGTCCAGCTCCACCACACACTGAGCTTCACTTTAGAAACCTCTGAGTGACGTCAAGGTGGCCCTGCCCATGTTTTATCCAGGCTATGGGTTGAACAGAAGAAGCCCAAACATGGAGCCCTGGGGAACTCCACAGGTCATTTAAGGTATGGACGGGGAAACTAGCTGCAGAGACCAAACCGTTGTTTGTACCAGGCTGTAAACATGTTTACTGCTGCATTTTAACATGGGGGTCTATGGGGACTGACTCACTGCTGGAGCCTCTGGTGGACACTCAGGGAACTGCAGCTCTGACGCTCCAGCTTCATGGTTCAGGCTTAACTTAGGGGACACTATCATGTATAAAAAAGCTAAAAAGCTCTGGTTCAGGTTTGGTCGAGCACAAAAAACCATTGGGCAAAAATGACTTTGTGAAAGTTAGAGAAGATTCAGTGACTGTCAGTTGGAAAGTTTAACTCTTTGTTGGAAAGTTTAACTCTTTGTTGTCTCCACCCCAACCTCCTCCCACTGTGCTGCTCCATCATCACTTAAAAAGTAAAACATATGTTGATTTGGGGCACTTGCTTTGTGCAACGGGACGATCGGTTTGTACAGCTGATTGTTTCTTGTTTCTGTCACATTAAAAGCTCCTTACTGCTAACAAATTAAAACAACTGTCATCATACACAATCACATTATTTTATGCCTCAGTTCCTCCTGGTAAACTCTTTCTAATCATCATCTCAAACCCCGCCGTCACATTTGCAACTCCAAAGGGATTAAGTGGAAGGATTTCAACTGATCCTCGTTCCTGCGCCTCCTTTATTAAATGACACAGACTAAAAAAAACAACAAGCAGCTTTCTAATAAACACTGAAACACACACCGGCATCTCTGCTACACACACACTCACACACAGACACACACACACACACACAGACACACACACACACACACACAGTGTCGGCAGCAGCTTTTTGAAGCTTCTTATTCAAACAACAACAAACTGTAACAAGATAAAAAGCGACGGCTGCACCATATGGCTGCTGAATGTAAAAATAGATTTTCTTTTGAGTGTTTCTGTTGCTCTTTGTGTGTGTGTGTGCAGCCACAGCCCAAATCGCTGCCAGAGTTGTTGTTGATGCAGCCCCGGTCTGTCCCATGGGAGCGTGTCCCATCCCCCTGGATTCCTTCCCAAATGAGGTGTAAAACACACACCAAAGCCGATGTTTGCGACAGGTCAGCTGCCTTCCCGCCTCTGTTTTAATATAACTCATCAGTCTCTTCGTTAGGCAGCAGAAGAGAAAACAAACAGACAATAAGACGCTCCACCTCCATCACCGGCCGAGATACTGGTTTAAAGATAATCAGATTAAAGTGGATCGAATCTGCAGGCCTGTGTTCACGCGAATGGATCGCAGAGACTCGACGATGGGGAGGAATGATAATGAGTCCTCATGGTTCTCGGTGTTAAGGCGGTGAGGACTGGATGCCATGATGTGCAAACTAAAAACACAGCAGGAAGTGATGCTCAGTTCAGTTCAGGGCATCAGCAGCTTGGAGTTTGCACCCCACAAACGACAGGGCAAATGTGACTCATCAACTGACGCATCAGTCATGTGAAGAAATGTGAATTTAATAGTGTTGGTTTTAAATTTTAAATGCGCACAGCAACAAGATGAAGGAACCACGCTAAGCTGTGTTAGCGTGTGCACAGTAATGAAGCTAATGCTAATGCTAACATTTCCTGAGTAGCAGTAGAAAGTAGATCTGAGGCTGATGGCAATGTCGCTTTTGGTTTTGTAGGATTTTGGTCAGAAGTAGTTGAAAAGCTTTTGATCAGATGATCGCAGTAAGAGCAAAATGAAGGGTTCATCCTCTGGGGAACATGCATGCATGGCCAATTTCATGGCAAACTATCCAATCGCTTTACCAAAAACTTTAATGCTAACCTCATGGTGGCGACAGAGTGCAATTCAGAGGGTCAGCAGAGTCAGCTGGTTCATCCTCTGAGAGCCATGAATGTTTTTACATTATCTTGGCCATTCTTTTAATGGTTGTAGAGATATGTCAGTCTGGACTGAAGTGTTGGAGCAACAGACACATGAACAACACAAACTTTATTTTTCTTCCTATTTTTCTTTTCAGTTTGTGTCGTAACACTTTCTGACTTGTTTCCTGCCTCATATGAATGGATTGGACCAATCTGCTCCTTATTTTTCTAAAAAAAAAAAGTATATTTTCGATGAAATTTGCTAAAGAAAGCAAATATATTAAGTCTTACTGATCATAGCACCACAGTTACAAGGTGTAACTACTCTCTCTGGTGCACTCAGGCCTATTTACAGCCTCATTTGACCATCGTGTTGATTCAAAGGAACAAACCCAGCCCCTTGTTACTACAAATCCCCGGCTGAGGCTGCCTGATGTTCTCAGGTGTGGCTCTCACCTTTGCTGGAGCTGTTGACGTAGTACCTCAGGCCCTCGGGTGACGTGTAGCTCCTCCATCCTGGGGGAAGTGGTCGGGCGTCAGTCTCCTCCCTGGGTGCGGCAGAGCTCTCGGTCGCCGGCTTCTGTTGCAAACAAACAAACGTTTCACCACCACATAAATGAATCTACTTCCTGTAAAATGTCATTGTTAATTATTAAAATGTGGTCTTAAAATCAATAATATTACATCAAACAAAAGCCCCAAAATCGATGCTATTGATGTGCTTTTGTTTTGTATTTCAAAGGAGGAAATCCAGCGTGACTCATGACTCCAGCTACTTAATTATACAAACACATATAAAACCAATGCAATATGATACAATCCTTACAATTAACAATTAAACAACAGACAAATCTGTATTTAGTTGGATAACTAAGGACCTGAACTGCAGTTAGATACACGTCTGAGGTATTTTCTTTACTTGCAGCTTTATACTTCTCCATTTCAGAAACGAGATGCTGTTCCTTCACAAGAAGATGTGAAAATGGACAGGTACAAATTAAACGACTGACAAATTTGTCAATTTGCATAAAATTAATTGGGATTAAAGCAGAAGAACAATCATTTTGTCAATTTTATGAACACACATTTGATAAAATTTGATGAAACTTGATGCTTTTCCTTTTATTTACTGTAATAATTAAAATATATTTTCAATAATTTAAAGTTTTGATCTGTGGAGGCGTCACTTTGGGCTCATCTCCGCACTTTTTTAACTGTTTTCACTATTTTTATTCATCAGCAGATGAAGTCCGACCACAAAAAAGGTTGAAAATGAGCTGAAATTATAAAAAACAACAGTAAAATAATGTTTTTCCCAATCAGCTGATGACACAGTATGGAAGAGTAAAACAGAAACAGGGGGCATTTTAATTTATTTTTAAGTATTTTTACTTTCACTTTCTTTATGGACATTTTCATGATTACACCTGCATACTTTTACATAGTATAGAGCAGTAAACATGCAGCTTTAGCTACAAATGAAGAACTTCTGTATTCTTCTATAATGTGGACATTAACAATCGAGGATCCTGAGGCCTGTGAGAGTTTCATTCATCCTGAGTGCGGGAACATTGAGTAAACGAGCTGATAATGTAACGCCGCCGCTTCATTAGAGTTTATGTGGACTGACAACATTTCCACAAGCTTGCATATAGAGGAAATGTAAATGCAGTAGCCATGCCAGCTCCTGCAGTAAGTGATGTCATTATCATCAAATTCCCATTTTGCTTTTCAGCAGCTCTCAGTTGCCAAATAATGGTGTTTTTCATACGGTGAAATATGATCCAGCGAATGGATAAATAATGATAAATGCCTGCTCCACCTTATCAGCAGTCCCCAGGAGCCTCCACCGCAGACCATTATATACAGTCTGCACGCACTGTATGTATGCTGGGCCAGAAATGACTGCAGTGTGCTTTACAACGGGAAAAAGCCAGTTTTCTTTTTTATATATTTATTTTTTAATCTGCAGAGATCGCCGGCTTGGCTGTTCATTTTCAGACGCAGCGGTGCGTGGCCTTGCTCGGATCTGTCCGCCGGATCGGCTGAACTTCAGGATGGCGCACTCCAATCAGACATCTAAAGGGAGGTGGGCGACCGCGATCGGGCAGATATATAAATGGGGAGATTATTAGCTGAGTGATAAAGGCGTCATATCATGTTTCTGCTCACATGGGCGACGGAGCAGAGTGGGTGGATAAAACCGACTGATGTGCAACATTAAAGGGACCCGCTGGATCTTTTTCTATCTCTGCTGCTGATTTAAGTTTTGCTATGAGAGCAGCAGATAGCCTCAGCGTCTGTGTTGTGCTGCAGCTTTTCAGCTGAGGGGACGTTTACTGCGCAGAAAAGATAAGCGACAGTTAGCTGTGACCCGTGCAACGTAAGGTCGAGACTGTCATCCGCAAAAACATGGCTGCAGACTATAGGTCGTCTCTGCAAACAGCTTAATACGAGACATATTTGAGCTTGTTTACATTAGGTGGCGCCCTCTGGTGGCTGTAGGGAGCAAAGAGGGAAGTCAGGTGACCTCTTATGAACAGCGTTGCACTGGGAATTGGTTGGAGGAGATTAAAACCCAAGAAGATGCATCTGGCTTTTAAGCCGATTTGAATCCACACACTCCACCCTGCGCATTGGTGAAACATTGCACAGACCATGAAACCACCGATGACGTCCACCAAAGCTCCATCAGACAGCTTTCTTTGCTAGCTGTCTAAATAGCTTCAATGCTACTGCTGCTACTCGTGCCTCACCAGTTGCAGATGACGATGAGGCAACTAATTCTATATTAGAATAAACAAAACTTCTGATCTTCTGGCTCCTTTAACATCTAACAGACATTTTGAACTCTTTTCTTATGGTTTAATTGTAATTTAAACAATTAATAAGTCAATAATGAAAGTAACTGTTGGTTGACAGCTGTAGCTTTTTGTTGTTGCAGGTATGCAACTACAATTGTTTGCCAAGGTTGCAGAGAAATTCAAATAAGCAGTAGTTCATTATAAAGGCAGGTACTGAAGGTTGTATTGTTAGAAATTTACATATAAATGTTAATGTAATCTGTATATTTTAAAAAGCTTTGATGCTTAATTTCCTTAGCAGGCGACATCAAAGACCTCCTGCATTGTTCCTGAATGATCCCAGGGTTTAAAAATAAACTTTTATCACCATTTCACAGGTTTTCTGGCGAGGAGAAGCAAAGAACCCACTGGTGTCTGAGCGTTTATGGAAACCAGATCTGTGAGATATCCGCCAGCCTCTGCTCTCACTGTAACCCTGAAACCAGGATCTCCTCTCCGCTCGCGTTAGCTTGGTTCTCTCTGAATAGGAGGAAACTAACAAGACAGGCTGTGTCAGACTCCTGCAGAAGGGAGGATGCCTCTCGCTGCTTTGCCGAGCTTCTTCACAAGGCTTGACAGGGGGAAGAAAGAAAGCGTTGAGATCTTTCTACCTGGAAAACAAGATTAATGAACCTGAACCTTCTTAGGGTGGTGCAGGAGAAGACCTGATGTTTACATTTTTGCGCTTTTGTCCACCATTTCTGCTCCTTATCCTGAGGCTTATACCATTTCAAACAGTTTGCAGAGGTCTATTTTATATTATAATGCAGTTTTCCATTATCATATATCTGTTTTGGAATATGTATACACTGCAAGAGCCACCTCAAATTATAAAATAGCAATGTGTGTGTGTGTGTGTGTGTGTGTGTTATTGTTGATGGCTGTTCCCCGAGGCAGCAGCTGAGAGGTTCAAACAACAGCAATTATAAAAAACAAGAGGAAGCCCAGTGGAGGGATGTACAGTCACACAGGACGCTGATAAAAATAATAAAGTAGAGGTCACGTAAAAGGCAATGAGGCTGCTTTTTTCCTTCTCTGAGGCTAAATAAGCGCGCAGCAGGACGTGACTGTGCCTACTGGCAGGTTGGCTTTTGTTCCTGCAAAGGAGACAGAGCTTTGGTGAGGATGTGAATGAGCAGAGACTCTACTGAGGGAAGCATTCGGCACCTTAAAACTAAAACTAAATGTTGCTAAGCTAACTCGCTAAGAGTTACATGCTGATGTTTAGCTGGTTTAAATACACCTGTTCAAGGAACTCACCATCCACTTCCTTGGATATACTGTCCAAAAGGTAATAAGTGGCTAAAAGTTAGGAGTTATCCTCTGAGAACCACGAATGTCCATTAAAATTTTCATGACAGAGCATCCAGTGGTTGAGATATTTTACTCCCAAGCTCATATTCCTACATGGCACTTATTAGTATTAGCCAGGGGATCATAAGGGCACTAAAGTTAGGATTCATCCTCTGGGAACCATGAAATCTAAAAATGTCATGTCAATTCATCCAATGATTCAGACACTTTGCTTCTAATTACAAATATTAACCTCATGTTTGTGCTTGAGGAAAAGCCTGGGATCATAGAAGCCATTAAAGTCAGGGTTTATCCTCTGGGAACCACAAATATTCATATTTAATCTCAATCTATCCAATTGTTGGGACATTTTACTCCTAGTTAGAAATATTAATCTCATGGTGGAGTTATGGAAAGACCAGCAGGTCACAAATATCATTAAAGTCATTGTTTATCTTCTGGGAACCATGAATATCATGTGTTATATGCTTCAGTCTGAGCCACAGTGCTCACAGACTGACAGAACAAACGTCACAGTCATGCCTCTATTAAACAATAAATGCTTTCCTAACTTGTCTGGTTATTTTTGGAGAGTCATATCTCACCGCTCACATCTCCAGCTGTTGGTTCTTTGCTTCTGCAGCAGAAAAGTGAGTTTTCAAAGATGATTGATCCTGAAGAAGCTGGAAGCAAAACACACTCGCTAATAGCGTCTGCAGCCATGTGGGGTGAGACTCTTTGAAAACAAGTTATTAAATAAAGCAGAGAAGAGGAGGATACGCCTGACTGTCTCCTCTTTTACTGCTACAAATGCAAATATGCAAACTAGCATCTCCTCTTGCATTTCAAAGTCTATTGGAATATTGGTTGTAATTACTAGATATGGACACAACCCTTCTGTAAGTGACTCGTAAGGCAATTAAAAGAAGCTCTTACCATGCTGCTACGCTGCTGAGCTGCAGAACTGAATCAGTCAACCAGCCACTGGAAATGTGAATGAAGACAGAAGGGATTACTGGATCTCATTACTGTCCAAAATGATCCAGAGCCTGCAGGGTCACGGCTCGGGACGCAGAGGAAATGGAGAGACACTGCATATCTTTCAAGCTAAGCACCATTTTTTTCTTTTTTCCATTTGTTAAAAAATAAAAAGGGGCTGACATGCTTTGGTTTTGATCAGTGTGAGACTTTTTTCTGTGAGTCTTTGTTGAGCAGAAATGTCCAGCGGTTGTGGCTCGGCGTCAGAAACACAAAAGAGGACACTGTCAGCCTGAGCTGTGATGTTCCGGGACACAACAAGGACTTTTCTGTCTCGCCTGCTTGTTCTTCTCCTGTTAAATCGAACAGGACCTCTGTATAAAGTCGGTGTCAGTCTGCTCGCACTCCGCTCAAACAGATGAGGTCTGTCTCTCTCTGGAGAATGAGGCCACTTGTGATTAAGCTGCAGAGCCGATCCAGGCCTTCTGGGACCGGGTGCAAGAGTTAAGAGTTTTGGTTTACATTGCAGTGTGCAGATGGGCAGATAGCTGCAGTTTGTGGCAATTAAACACAGTCAACGTTGAGAAAAAGGGGTTAAAAGACAAATAAAGGTATTATAAGTACAAACATGAACTATACCTGATGATTCATACTGCATATTTGTTATTGTAATTTTGACTTTCATTGCTCTGTGCAGGGTCTTATCTTATGATATTCTATTTATAATGTTTATCTACTCATAGTTATTTACTCTTTAACTATTTATTAGCACTTTATGTTTTTACTGAACTCATTTCTGTCCTTGATTCTCCTCCATGGTTCAAGAAAAAGGACATTATTAAAGCTACGTTACAGCAATGAAGATACAGTCCCTTATTTTGCAATTGTGCCCATACTATCCCCAAATCTGGTGCAGCAATCTGAGCATTTACTTAAAAACACTGTTGTTAAAAATCTCTTAATTTGGTCTTTATCCGAAAACAATTAAGGTATATTCATTAGAAGTACAAGTTATGACAATTAAATTACTTACAAACAAAACAAATTGGTTGAAATAACGGTATGATGCCACCAAATGGCGTCTCTTATACTTAAATACTTGATTTAATTTACTTATAAAATAATATTTTGGCATGACTTTTGTTGTTGGAATCCCAAATTTTGGCCAAACATCTCCAGATTTGTTTTTATTTATTGCTAATTAGCCATAATCTATTGATATATTGATATATTTGACCACCAAATCTCTAGATTTTGCATCTGCAAGTACATAATGTTGTTGTTAAAGTATCAAAATGTAAGCGTTTTACCACTCAACTCCAAATTTCACAAATGAACAAACCTAAATTTTGAAAACAAATACCATTATACTGTAACTGCTAAAACACAAATAACCATTACACTCCAAGAATCATGATCCAGGATACTGCAGAGCACCTTAAAATGTGTGAGTGACTGATCGTCCTCTGCAGTTTTCAGTTTTATGCCTCCGGCCGACTCTGCAGCTGCTGAGACAATGATCCAAATTTAGATTTTCTTCTAATTCTCTCAATTGATTTTTCATTCGGCCACAAATCAACAAAAATGATCGACTCACAACTCACCAAAACTCCAAAAAACAGTGAAGTCTGTATTAAATAATTAATCTAATGAGGCTTGAAGTGTGTGAAGTGCTACTTGCTCTTCTCACATTGACTCTGGATCAATAAATTAATCAGAACATCATCTTCATGTTCCTCTGATCTGTGTTGTCTCCTCCTCATTCTGTCACCGCTGAACAAAAGAGCTTTGTTAAAAATAAAAGAGCCCGCACAAAAAAAAGAAAAGTGGAAAAACTGGGTTATTTTTGTCGCGCGGTCCATTTTTTCTTTTCTGTATTCTGGATCAAAAGCCGTCAAAAGCAAAATCCTGGAAGAGATCTAAAATTAATGACTTTGACATCTTCGAGACAAAAATGAGCCGTTTTAAGACGAGACGAGGGAAACGACGGATCTCATCTTTTATTCAGATGTAAGAGTAAAACTAGATTTGAATTCCTTGGTTGTTTATCTCACGGGCTTCAGGTCCACCTTACCGAAGCCCCCCTGAGGCCGCCAGAACAGAAACGCTGCAGCGTGTCATAATTAGTCACATCACCCTCGAGCGTCTTCTGGACTCTTTGCTCTGTGTGCGAGTGCACTGCATTTGTAGTGATTGATGAGAGTCAAAGGTCATTGATCCCTGGTGTATCAGGAAAATGTGAAAACACAATGCTTCATGAAGCAGCGTCCATGGTCTTTGTGTTGCAGTCGATTATGCACAACACAACAATAACCAAAGATTTAATAATTAACTGTATTGTAGCAGCATTTCTCCTGGTGTGACAGTGTCTCGGCAGCTATTGGACGGATTAGCATGAAATGTTCTAATATTCATGATCCCCTGTCTAGCCTTTATTCTAGCATCACCAGCTAATCAAAATCTTTACTGTTTTCGTAATGGTTTGGTGAATCCCTGCCTTTTCCTGTTACCAGTGTTTTACAAATAAAGCAAATGATAAAAAACAAGAAAACTGACAATAAAAACAAACTATTTCAGTATCATAAATATATATTTTTCACTGAATGTTAGCTGAATGCTCCAGGTGTGATGATAATCAATCATTCGTTCTTCTGACTTGGCTGCTTGGATGGACTTTCCATATACTTGTCAATAAATTTGTCAATCTCCTTAGATTGGGTTTGTTGTGTGTGTGTTTAGTGTAAATTAACATATGTTAGCATGCTAACACACCATACCAGGAGCGAATATGTTTCTGGGGTCTCAGGTTTCCAAGGTTCAATATGTCAGGGCTTGTGTTCCCAAAGTCCAAAGTTCATAGAACCTATGTTCCCAGAATTCTACGTTCTCTGGTTCTATGTTCCTGGTGTCCTAAGACTCCAATGACCTATGTTACCTAGTATCTGAAGCTCTCAACATCCTATGTTCTAAACGTCCTGTGTTTCCAAGGTCCTAAGTTCCCAGTATCTAAAGTTCCCCATGTCCTATGTTTCCAGGTGCTTATGTTTCCAGGGTTCTATGTTATTACCCCAACCCCTGTGGACGTGGAAACCTGGACCCTGGGAACATAGAAAAGACCAGAATGACCACTTCTTTTCTCCTGTAACCTTCATAATGTCACTCAATATCACCCCTTGTTGTAGCATCTACACATGATAAATGTTTTGTGCTGCTGAAGACGCCTTTAATAGTTGCTTATTGGTGTTTGTGGTCTCAGAAGCGCTCGAGAAGGTAAAACAAGGTGATACAGCTCAGTTCAAAGAGACTATTTGCAGTCCAGCTGATATCAACTGTGCAATCAAAGTGAAACCTAAAACCCCGTCCCTTACCTCACCTTGCTGTGACATTACACTTACATGTCTTCATAACCTCCAGCGCAAGCTTCACTTGAAATGTTAGCCAAGAAACAACTGACACAAGCATTCGCTGTGAGCTGCGATTGGTTACGGCTGAAGATCACGGACGAGCTCGCACAGAAATAACAATGCACCTCTCACACTGGACTGTTTACTTTGGACCGCCGCCGCAGCCTCATTGTTAAAGCACTGTATCCCACTCAGGCTTTGATGGCCTTTATTTCCGCACCAGCTGCCTGCAATAATCCTCTAAAAGGAATATAATCAATCCTCTTCAAATCCACTTTTAAAGGTTGTCTGCTTGTTCGTGTCCGGGCACTAATCACCTCGGTCCGCTGCTGTAAGACCCTCGAAACATGTCGGGGATATTCAGCGTGGATACAGATGAGATCTTATAGATAATATAACCTGTAGCTTCATGTTTACTCTGTTAATAGGCAGGTTGATCTTTATTAATGTGCAGGATTTGTGCCGTGAGGTTGGGTAATTTGCTCAGCCGCAGCTAAAACAGAGGACCAAAACAGCCACACGGTGCCTGTAATATGGAGCAAAATCTAATTCACTCCAATTTGAAAAAAAAAAAAAGAGTGGAAAGCAACAAAAAATAGAACAATTTTACTGGAAAACCACACGTTGTTGTAAAATGACGAAACCAGAGTGCGATCGTTTCACTTATTTATTATTTTTTTGTTAGTTTTCTTATTTTTAGTGCAGCTATCTGCCTAATTGTTAATCTTGCTGACAGTAATTACTTAAAATTAATCAAAACGCCAGAGAACATAATTGCTTCTCCTCTTTTAAACTGCTTTTTTTAAATAATGCGATGCACTATGGGTGAATTTATCTGCGAAAAACTGCTGTTTTTGTATTTTTGCTTATGTTTATCCTCTACTGTGTTTTATCCTTTTTATATTCTGATTAAAAGCCATTTTATATCTTCTTGTGTTTGTTTATCATCTTGTCTTAAAGCATTTCATGTCTTTGAGCTGCCTGGCTGGTGAAAGAAGCTACAGACGTAAACATGCCCTGTTTGTGTTTATCCAGGTTTGTTTGTGCATGTTTGAAATATGTATATTTTCATGTTGTCTGCATATTTTTAATGCCACACATGCTTTATTACAGTAATTAGTTGTTATTTGACATTTTCCGCCTCACACATTATCCATCTTTATGATTTTTCCATATGAATTTAAAAAATGTGTTTTTTAAAATCTGTGCAGTTTATTTCAAACGTGACTTTCTGCAGCATCTCTCTATATATAACCCGACTGCATCTTGTGCTTAATCCGTGATCCATCCTCATCCTTGACGAGCAACAGGTCCGTGTCACTCTACCCACTGCATGCCCATGTAAAGGAAGGAGGCCTCTCACCAAGGACAATGGTGAGGTATAAAAAGGGACAGTGACACCGGTTGTGTTTGTTATCGCGGTTTGAACCAGAGTCCACAATCTTTCTGTGCAACAGTGCAGGATTATTATCTGTGTCTCCATCTTTTTAACCTGTCGGCTTCCTGTTAAACACACTGGTGCAGTAAGCAGGTGAGTGTAATGGGATTCTGGATTTTAAGCACAAAGAAAACACGTTGATGATGAAGTTTGTTGTTGTTGTGTTGATTTTAAAGGAGACAATGAGCACAGATGGGGAAATGGCAATCTTCGGGCCGGCCGCCCAGTTTCTCCGCAAGTCGGAGAGGGAGAGGACGGAGGCTCAGTCCCGCCCGTTTGATAGCAAGACGGCGTGCTTTGTCAGCGATGAGAAGGAGCTGTATGTCAAGGCTGAGATCCTGGAAAAGGCGGACGGCAAAGCCACTGTCAAGACTGTGGATGACAGAGTGGGTGGACTGGAGGGGCTATTCTGATAAATTGACCTTTTATTAGACACTGAACACAGGCGGGGGGTATGGTTTTCAGTTTTATGGGATGTCTGAACAGGACTTTATATTCCAGCGTGATACGATGTGGATTTTATGCAGCTTCAGGGAGTCTGTCTGTAAAACCTGCAATAAAGAATCTGCAGAGTTTCATCAGTCCGGCTTTTAACAGCTTTAACAGCAGAGCTCCTCTGAAGATCTGAAAGATGCTTCACCTTCACCGACACATTATGTTTTTGAAGTTGAAGATGATGAATATGCAGTGCTTCCTGTGTTCAATTACATTTCTGTTTTCCAGAATTTAACCGTCAGGGAGGACCAGGTGTTTCCTATGAACCCACCCAAGTTTGATAAGATCGAGGACATGGTGATGATGACGCACCTCCATGAACCTGCAGTGTTGTTCAACCTCAAGGAGCGATACGCTGCGTGGATGATCTACGTAAGTGTTTGAAGGCTGATGCCAGTCGGAAAAAGACAGTCTAGATTCAAGCAGTGCTTAATAAAAATGAGAAATTCATTTATTTTTAGAAAATGTGTGAAAAATCTGGCAGTGAGGCAAGACTATCCAAGTTGTTTTCAATCCTCTACCATAATGAGATGTCACAGACAGACATCTGTCTCCCTAAAATTGGTAAAAATGTTAAAATGGCCAAAGACATTATGCTTTTACGTTGCTTTAACCCACTTAATTGCAGAAAGTAGTACAAAAATAGTAAGAAGATGAAAGTACATACATTTTTTTGGCTTTGACACTTAAAAAACCCATCCTGCATGCATATAGACAGGGTGCCTAATATTATATTAACTGCTATCAGCCCTGAAGATAAACCAGCTGCTAAGGAGAAGAGACATATCCCTGCAGAACTGCTGTCAACTCAGATGAATGCCCATGTTTTTACACTATTGGATTGAATATATTGATTTACTCTGACAATAACTGAGCTATAAAAGGGCTAAAGAGGTCAAAAATATCTGGAGGAGCACTAAAGTAACAATTAATGTTCATTGTGTGTATTTTCATAAACAGCCCCAAAACAGCCCCAACAGTTTAAAAACTGTCTACAGCCATGCAAACAGCTCCATTGGGCTAACCTTTAGCATGCTAATATGCTTGCAATGCTAGCATGCTGATGTCTAGCCGGTTATCCATGTTAAATTGGCATGTCAGATGCTAACATTTGCATCAGGTGGAAATACTTACGTCTGAAACCAAGAAGTGGACCAACCAACCACTGCTGCGGCTAACACACTCAAAAGTGTTTATCTTCTCTACGCAGACCTACTCTGGGCTCTTCTGTGTAACTGTGAACCCGTACAAATGGCTGCCGGTCTACAACCCAGAGGTGGTGCGAGCCTACAGAGGGAAGAAGAGGATGGAGGTCCCCCCCCACATCTTCGCCCTGTCTGATAATGCCTACCAGTTCATGCTAACTGGTACGTCAGCAGCCCAAAGTCACAGCTCCTGAATGATCCCAGTTCCTTTTCTTCACCTCACGTCTTCTTTTATGTCCTCAGATCGAGAGAATCAGTCTATTCTGATCACGTAAGTTGAGTCGAGGATCTTTCTACATACATCATCTACATGCTGCTGACAGACTGGAGACCGATGACAGACATTAAAATGTGTGTTTTTGGTCTTTGTGCAGCGGAGAATCTGGAGCAGGTAAGACTGTCAACACCAAACGTGTCATTCAGTACTTTGCAACTATCGCCGTCTCTGCAGACAAGAAGAAGGAGGTCAACAGTAAAATGAAGGTGAGCTGAAGGTGAGGTAAAGGTGAGTCAGCTCTCGACTTTCAGAGAGGACTGGGTGTCAGATTTAGGTGTTTGCTTCACTTCAGGGGACTCTGGAGGATCAAATCATCCAAGCCAACCCTCTGCTGGAAGCTTTTGGTAATGCCAAGACTATGAGGAATGACAACTCCTCTCGCTTTGTGAGTGAGCCTTAATATAGCTTTGATTCATCAAGAGTTGGTCCAACACAGAGATGAAGATGTTCCCGTTTTGTACCCTTTTCCTCCTCAACAGGGCAAATTCATTCGGATACACTTCGGCACAACTGGTAAACTGGCATCTGCGGACATTGAAACATGTAAGTTTGTACAAAGTTTTGCATAGAATATGCAAAACAGAGACAAATGAAGTAAAATAAAGTTGAATTTGTGATTTTCCTTAAAGATCTGCTGGAGAAATCAAGAGTGACTTTTCAGCTGGCGGCTGAGAGGAGTTACCACATTTTCTACCAGCTTACTTGCAACAAGAAGCCTGAACTGATCGGTAATCTGATCGATTATTGTCTGTTTTTGTTTGTTTGTTTGTTTTTAATAAGACACAAACACTATTTTAAGAGATTTTTACTTGATTTATTTTCCTTCAGATCTGCTCCTCATCACCACCAACCCCTACGACTTTGCCTTCATCAGTCAGGGGGAAATCAGCGTCAAGAGCATAAACGACGCTGACGAGCTGATGGCCACAGATGTGAGTTAAAAGCACTAAAAGCTTGTTCCGTCTTCTCAGCTGCTTCGCGTCTGATGCATTTTCATGACACAGGAGGCATTTGACATCCTGGGCTTCACCTCTGAGGAGAAAGTCTCCATCTACAAGCTGACAGGAGCTGTGATGCATTATGGGAACATGAAGTTCAAGCAGAAGCAGCGGGAGGAGCAGGCGGAGCCAGATGGCACCGAGGGTAAGGATCATCCATCCAAATTAATACTGTCATGCAAGTAAAAGGAAGCAGACACAGTGAGAAAGTGTTTAAGAGGTTCGCTTTTTGCATTACAGAAGCTGATAAAGCAGCGTATCTGATGGGTCTGAACTCTGCTGATCTGCTGAAAAGTCTTTGTTATCCAAGAGTAAAGGTCGGAAATGAGTATGTTACCAAAGGACAAAACGTGCAGCAGGTAACGTGACTGTTCCTAGCTCTAAATGACAGTGCCATTATCTTTCATTAACACATTTGTAGTTGAATATATAATCTTCTTGTGTCTTCCCAGGTGTACAACTCTATCGGTGCACTCGCAAAATCCGTCTACGAGAAGATGTTCCTGTGGATGGTCGTACGAATCAACCAGCAGCTCGACACAAAACAACCCAGGCAGCATTTCATTGGCGTCCTCGACATTGCCGGCTTCGAGATCTTCGATGTGGGTGTTCAAAGTTTCTTTGTTGTGTATTATTTTCCCAAAGGTTCACTCATTCATATATGTTTCAAATATGATCTTTAGTACAACAGCATGGAGCAGCTGTGCATCAACTTCACCAACGAGAAGCTGCAGCAGTTCTTCAACCACCACATGTTTGTGCTGGAGCAAGAGGAGTACAAGAAGGAGGGCATTGAGTGGGAGTTCATTGACTTCGGCATGGACTTGGCAGCTTGCATTGAGCTCATTGAAAAGGTAAGAAGCAATTTAAAAATGTCACCTGAATTTAATTAAGTGTTCAAATGTTATAATACCATTAATATGAAGGGGTTGTTTATACAGCCGATGGGGATCTTCTCCATCCTCGAGGAAGAGTGCATGTTCCCAAAGTCAACAGACACTTCCTTCAAGAACAAGCTGTATGATCAACACCTTGGGAAGAACAACTGCTTCTTGAAGCCCAAACCAGTCAAAGGCAAACCAGAGGCTCACTTCACTCTGATGCACTATGCCGGCACTGTGGACTACAACATCACCGGCTGGCTGGAGAAGAACAAAGACCCGCTGAGCGAGTCGGTGGTGCAGCTTTACCAAAAGTCATCGGTCAAAATATTGGCCATGCTGTATGCAAGCTATTCTGGATCAGATGGTAACTTTAACCTTTTACTTAACAAAATTAGATCTGCTGGATGATTCTCCACAAAGCCTCTGTAGTTATCACCATATCATCATTAAGATCTACTATGATTTGTTCTGCGTAGTTGTTGAAGTGCAGAAACATATTGTTGGTTTTAAATGTGTCTTTAATGCAGAAGCAGCTGCAGGAGGAACAAAAAAAGGATCCAAGAAGAAGGGAGCATCTTTCCAAACGGTGTCAGCACTGTTCAGGGTAAGATGCTAACTGAAGAATATGCATTGAACAATACAACATTTCTGAAACCAGAACATAAAACACTTGACAATTGTGTATTTTTCCTTTGCAACACAGATTGAAAAACCCACTATAATCTTGAGCCATGCGTGCTAACTCAGTTAAGCTGTACTGTAAGCTAAATGCTAACATCAACATGCTGAAGTTACTATAATTCATGTGTGCACTGCACAATCCTCTGTGTATCAATGTATTAAGTGGGGCTGCAGAACAGGTGAAGCCAGGTGTAGACACAGAGCAAGCATTAAATGCAAAACAATAGTAACACTAACTGGTGGCAGAGTCTACAAACTGGAGCCGGATGTGTGAAGAGCTAAGGGTTTAAATCCAGGAAAGATGATAAACTGATGAGAAACAGGTGTGAAGACTGGGAGACGAGATGACGACAGGTGTGCAGGTTGTTAATTGTTGCTTTTCTGATTGGAAACCCTAAAAAAGCATGTCCAGATCTCCTGCATTAAATATATATCTAAAGAGGTGAAATATTAATTTTACCAAAATAAAACCTTATAAACAGCAATTGATCCTTTTTTTAAATGAAGTTTTGACTTTATCTGTCTTGAAACATCTCCTAAACCCAATCAAATTATGGCTGTCTGCCCTGATATAGAATGTAATGCTAATAAGCCAAGATGATCTGCACATTATACATTACCAAAGGAAGAAAAAAAGGAAAAAGTGAAATGACAGAAGGAAAAAAACTTTCAAGTATTACTTCATTTTCTTACAGGAAAATCTTGGAAAGCTCATGACTAATCTGAGAACCACTCATCCTCACTTTGTGCGCTGCTTGATACCTAATGAGACCAAAACCCCAGGTAGTATTGATAATCCCCTTACTCTGACATTAATACTTGTGCTTATATGACATGCATAAAACCAATTGCTGCCTTCATCATAGGTGTCATGGAAAACCACCTGGTTATCCACCAGCTACGCTGCAACGGCGTGCTGGAGGGCATCCGGATCTGCAGGAAAGGATTCCCAAGCAGAATTCTCTACGGGGACTTCAAGCAGAGGTAAACAAAGGTTCACATTTTAATATTTCATCATGTTTAGTCTTAAACTCAGACCTGTTAATCCTCCCTACAGATACAGGATCCTCAATCCCAGTGCTGTTCCAGAGGGACAGTTCATGGATAACAAAAAAGCTGCAGAGAAGCTGCTGGGCTCAATCGACGTTGATCACACTCAGTACAAGTTTGGACACACCAAGGTTTCCATTTGCTCCGGCACACTGGTTAAATCGCAGAGATGTTGAGAGTTAATGAGCTGTAGAGATAAATAATTACCTTTAATTAATTTGCAGGTGTTTTTTAAAGCTGGTCTCCTGGGAGCTTTGGAGGAAATGAGGGATGAGCGGTTAGCCCAGGTTGTGACGTCCACTCAGGCTCTGTGTCGCGCCTACCTTGTTCGGCTGGAGTACCAGAAGATGATGGCCAGAAAGTAAACGTGTTTACTGTTTTAAAGCTTCAACTTTAGAGAGGAGCTCTGAAAGCAAATTATTTTTTAAATAAATAAAGATTAAAGCCATGCTAGCAGCTTTGTGAACAGCGTTTTGAGCTAACACTAGCATGCAAACATGCACAATAAGTGGCAGCACTAATGTAATGATTGTCATAACTGCACAATGTACAAAGACAAATTGTCAAAGCACAAAGTGAAGCAACACAACATACAGACCAGGGGAAAGGCTAGGACATAGATGAAAATGAAAGGTGGGAAAAAGACAAAGACAGGAAGTAAATAAACAAAGTCACATGAGGAAACTGTAACAATGATGTTTAGCAAGTATGATTGTGACCATATTCACCATCTTTTCACAGTGTGCAATTAAGAAATCCAACCATCTAACCAAGACAACATAAATGTAGCTCTTATAGGAACACCAGACATTGTTATAATAGGTACAATGAACCCTCAAGTTACTTTCCCATGTATGTAATTGCTTTTATATGCAGTAACTGGCAAAATAATCCAGATACTTTTAAGACAAAACCTAACTACTAAGTTTCTGTAACTCACATAGTGGTGTGCAGTTTCACAGTAACAGTAATCTAGCTTTGACAAGACTTTAATTTCACAGGGAGGCGATCTACACTATCCAGTATAACTTCCGCTCCTTCATGAATGTGAAACATTGGCCGTGGATGAAGCTTTATTTTAAGCTCAAACCCCTTCTGAAGAGTGCTGAAGCTGAGAAGGAAATGGCCCAAATGAAGGTGGACTTCACGAAGCTCAAAGAAGATCTGGCCAAATCAGAAAACCGGCGGAGGGAACTCGAAGAGAAAATGGTTTCTATTGTACAAGAGAAGAATGATCTTCTCCTCCAAGTCCAAACAGTAAGTTACACTGTAGAGTTAGTAGAAGGTCTCACAGATTGTTATTATTGAGGTGTTCAGCTCTGATTCTGGTGCACAAACTTGAAACCAGGAGGCGGACAACCTCCTGGATGCAGAAGAGAGGTGTGAAGGCCTCATCAAAAGCAAAATCCAGCTGGAGGCTAAGCTGAAGGAGGTGACAGAGAGACTGGAGGATGAGGAGGAGGTCAACGCTGAGCTGACCGCCAAGAAGAGGAGGCTCGAGGACGAGTGCTCCGAACTGAAGAGGGACATAGACGACTTAGAGCTCACCTTAGCCAAAGTGGAGAAGGAGAAACATGCTGTAGAAAACAAGGTAATGCCTCAAACATGGTGCAGCTTGCTGTTGTCATATTTAGGGAGGGTCTAAAATGTCGGTTTGTCGTCGCTTTAGGTGAAAAACCTGACTGAGGAAATCATGAGCCAAGATGAAAATATCACCAAACTGTCAAAGGAGAAGAGGGCCCTGCAGGAGGCTCATCAGCAAACGCTGGACGACCTGCAGTCAGAAGAAGATAAAATAAACGCTCTGACCAAAGCCAAAACCAAACTAGAGCAGCAGGTGGACGAGGTGAGTTCCTGTGCACACAGGTGAGGCTGAAAAGGTATTGAGCGTTGCTGCTGTTGAGATCTAATTACAGCATGTGTGGCTTTTTAGCTGGAGGCTTCACTGGAACAAGAGAAAAAGGTCCGTATGGATCTGGAAAGAGCCAAGAGGAAGCTGGAGGGCGACCTGAAACTTGCTCAGGAGTCCATTATGGATCTGGAGAATGAGAAGCAGCAGCAGGATGAAAAGCTGAAGAAGTAAGATCTTCATGAAAAACATGGTGGAACACAAACAATCCACAAACAATTGTCATAGTTAACTGAGTTGCTCCTGTCTTGTTTGACAGACAAACTCAATATATGATGCTCTAAACAGAACAAAAACCACACATGTAATGTCGTACTTGAAAAGATTTACTGTTTTCCCTTATCTCCTGTTTGCTCCTGTATTGTCTGCTGTCAAATAAAAACCAAAAATAACATGAAAGGAGTCGCTAATCGTGACAAAACAACTGAGTTCATCAATTGAATCGGCTGCTCAGCTCAAGAGAAAGTTTTAGTATTTCGGTTTTAGTTTTATGACATGAAACTTCACTGTTTTATGGCTCACCCTCACAGCTTTCATGAACCCTGTGTTCTGCTGCAGCTGTTTTAAATCAAAAAGCTCAGATAAAGTCACTGCACAAACAGCAGACATCAAATTTAGAGACCTGCTGGTAAACGTAGTGGAGTATTTTGTTTTTAAATAGCTGGATATTCCTCTTTGGTGTCAGTAGAGACCAAAGATTGAGCTAAAAGATATGAATATTTGTCTAAGATTAGCCAGTTGGCCAGATAAATGACTTCAAATGTTGCTATTTTGCCCATTGATGGCCAGATTCTGCATAACAACTGTATAACCTGCTAGTTGTCCCTGAAAAACCAATGCTTGTGTGATTTAACCACGCGGCGATAAACAGCTTCACTTCACTTTGCAGGAAAGACTTTGAGTTGTCGCAGCAGCAGACGAAGATAGAAGATGAACAGGCTCTTGGTGCTCAGCTACAGAAGAAAATAAAGGAGCTCCAGGTGAAGAATTCAATCACTGGCTTCGGTTTGAGACAATATCACACCACTAAATTACTCCAGCTGGTGTCTTCTTCCAGGATTAAATCTTTGCAGTGTCTTATCTTCAGGCCAGAATTGAGGAGTTGGAGGAGGAAATCGAGGCAGAGCGTTCGGCTCGGGCCAAAGTGGAGAAGCAGAGATCTGATCTGGCCAGGGAGCTGGAGGAGATCACAGAGAGGTTGGAGGAGGCTGGAGGAGCCACCGCTGCTCAGGCTGAGCTGAACAAGAAGCGGGAGGCCGAGTTCCTCAAACTGCGCAGGGAGTTGGAGGAGTGCTCGCTGCAGCACGAGGCCACGTCCGCTGCCCTGCGTAAGAAACATGCGGACAGCGTGGCTGAAATGGGAGAGCAGCTGGATAACATCCAGAGGGTCAGGCAGAAACTGGAGAAGGAGAAGAGCGAGTTAAGGCTGGAGTTGGACGACCTGGCCAGCAATATGGAAACCATGGCCAAAGCAAAGGTTCGTTATCAAACTCATAGTTCTAATGCTCAGTTACATGTAAGGACATAACAAGTTCATCTCTTCTTTTTCAAATTTCAAGATTAATTTAGAGAAAATGTGCCGTTCACTCGAAGATCAATTGAATGAGGTGAAAGCCAAAGAGGAGGAGCATCAGAGACTGATTAATGACCTTTCAAGTCAAAAAGCTCGGCTGCAGACGGAAAATGGTGAGAAATATTTGAACATGTCTGAGCAGTGAAGTCCAGAGCTGAGGATGGGGACGCTTTAATGTTTTTCTCACGTACCATGCAGCTGAAATGTCTCGTCAGCTTGAAGAAAAAGAGTCCTTAATGTCACAGCTAACTCGGGGAAAACAAGCCTATATTCAGCAGATTGAGGAGCTGAAACGGCTTCATGAGGAGGAAGTTAAGGTGAGATTGGACAAAAGAGATTAGTATGATGAAATGTTTGAAAGTTTGAGGCAGAGGCTAAGTGTTCTGTGGTTTTTCTGAAGGCCAAAAATGCCCTGGCTCATAGTTTGCAGTCCGCTCGTCACGACTGTGAGCTGCTCAGAGAACAATATGAAGAGGAGCAGGAGGCCAAAGCTGAGCTGCACCGCTGTCTGTCCAAGGCCAACAGCGAGGTGGCTCAGTGGAGAACCAAATATGAGACTGATGCCATCCAACGCACTGAGGAGCTCGAGGAGGCAAAGTAAGAACAATCACCACTGCAGTTTAAAACTGGATAATCCTAAGAGATCTTACAGTGTCGGCTTCCCCTGCAGGAAGAAGCTGGCACTGCGTCTGCAGGACGCAGAAGAGGCCGTGGAGGCTGTTAACTCCAAGTGTTCCTCTCTCGAGAAGACGAAACAGCGGCTGCAAGGAGAGGTGGAGGATTTGATGATGGATGTCGAGAGGTCAAACGCTGCTGCTGCCGCCTTGGACAAGAAGCAGAGAAATTTTGATAAGGTTATATTTTTAGCTTTCTGAGCTGTTGGATAAATGGACTTCGGGTCCAGTTGAGACATCTCTTCCATTAGGTTGAAGAGAAATATACTGCTGGAACAACTGAACCCTATGACAGGATTAGAGCATTTACAAAGCTGCAGCAATGTGCAGGGTGAACGTCAGCAAATTACAGCTAATTAAGTTCAAATCAAAACTTCAAATTTCACTGCCATTGCAGGAATAACACAGAGCCGAAAAAGTGTTTGTCACTAAATAAAAAATGTAAACACAACCAGACTTCTTTCCTCCAAGTGCTTATACCAACATTAAGATTACTTTTAATGTCTAACACCAATGTTGGTTCCTGCAGGTTTTGGCTGAGTGGAAGCAGAAACACGAGGAAGGTCAGGCGGAGCTGGAGTCGTCTATAAAAGAGGTGCGTTGCTTGGGCACCGAGAACTTCAAGATGAAGAATGCCTTTGAAGAATGCCTGGAACAACTGGAGGCGCTCAAACGGGAGAATAAAAACCTGCAGCGTATGTCTCTGCCCTCCTGTGCACCTGATAATGTTGTCTTTAATGCAGAGAAGTGCCTGAAACAAGTCGTGTTTTCCTTTGCAGAGGAAATAATGGATCTGACTGAGCAGTTGGGAGAGGTGGGTAAGACCATCCATGAGCTTGAGAAATCAAAGAAACAGGCTGAACAGGAGAAGCTGGAGGCTCAGACTGCTCTGGAGGAGGCAGAGGTAAGAAGAATAAAAATCTAAACCATCTACATTTAGACATCTCTGGTCAGTATGGCTGTTCACCTCTGCACTTAGGCTTCCCTGGAGCACGATGAGTCTAAGATCCTGCGGGTCCAGCTGGAGCTAAACCAGGTGAAGTCCGAAGTGGACAAGAAGATCGCTGAGAAGGACGAAGAGATCGAGCAGCTGAGGAGAAACAACCAACGAATCGTCGACACGATGCAAAGCAATTTGGATGCTGAGGTCCGGAGCAGGAACGACGCCCTGAGAGTGAAGAAAAAGATGGAGGGGGACCTGAACGAGATGGAGATCCAGCTGAGCCACGCTAACAGACAGGCGGCCGAGTCCCAAAAACAGCTGAGGAACATACAGGCTCAGCTGAAGGTGAGAAACGTTAACAAGAACATGTAGCGACTGAAGAGGTCTGCTTTGCTGACACACATGATTTTAATGTCACTGCACAGGAAGTTCAGATTCACCTCGACGATGCTCTGAGGAACAACGAGGACATGAAGGAGCAGGTTGCCATAACCGAGCGCAGAAGTAACCTCATGCAGGCTGAAATGGAGGAGATCAGAGCGGCTCTGGAGCAAACCGAGAGGAGCCGCAAGCTAGCAGAGCAGGAGCTGCTGGACGCCACCGAGAGAGTGCAGCTGCTTCACTCACAGGTGTGAATCTACCTTCACTTCATCAGCAGCTTTCACCTTCGTTTATGAGTGATTTAATGTATGTGACCCTTCTTCTAACTAATTGTTGTACTTACATTTCCGACAGAACACCAGCCTGCTCAACAGCCGGAAGAAGCTGGAGGCTGATCTCTCTCACATCCAGGGTGAGATGGACGATAGTGTTCAGGCGGCCAGGAACGCTGAGGAGAAAGCCAAGAAGGCCATCACTGATGTGAGCGTCTGTATTTATCTACTGGCTGAACTCTTAACTGTGCAAACAGCAGTCTTGTCACTGCCGTGTTTCACGTTTCAGGCCGCCATGATGGCCGAGGAACTGAAGAAAGAGCAGGACACAAGCGCTCACCTGGAGAGGATGAAGAAGAACCTGGAGGTGACGGTAAAAGACCTGCAGCAGCGACTGGATGAGGCGGAGAACTTGGCCATGAAGGGCGGCAAGAAGCAACTCCAGAAACTGGAATCAAGGGTAACATATTGTACATTAAAATCCAATAAATACTGCAGAATTGTCTACTATGTCGAAATGGTGACTAGTAGAGCTAAATCCAGCAATTACGGTGTCCCACAAATACCTGAGGAAACAACCAGCATGTCCTCCTCAGGTGGTCACATAAAAGCCTGAAACTCTGGTTCAGCTCCTATTTGCACAACATAATTCTGCATGCTAACTCACAACATCTCCAGCTAGCAGCCGCTACTTCCTTGTTACCGAGCCGTGCTGTGTTCAGGAACAGCAGTCACTGTCTGAAAACATCTTCATGGCACGTCGCTGTTTTGCAGGTGCGAGAGCTGGAAAACGAGCTCGAAGCAGAACAAAGACACGGGTCAGAATCGGTGAAAGGGGTTCGCAAACTTGAGCGCAGGATTAAGGAGCTCACCTATCAGGTAACTGTGAGCTGCAGTGGAGCTGAAGTAGAAAGCTGCGAGTTAAGTAGTGCAGAGGTTTTCGAGTAAACTGATTTGTGTTCTGTTTTCCAAAATCAGTCTGACGAGGACAAGAAAACCATGACGAGGCTGCAGGAGCTGGTGGACAAATTCCAGCTGAAGCTCAAAGTGTACAAGCGGCAGGCTGAGGAGGCCGTGAGTCACTTCCTGTCTTAAACTCGAGCTGTATTAAGAGATTTTTTGTTGTATTTAATCAGTTATTTTGGCGTCTGTCAGGAGGAACAAGCCAACACTCATCTGACGAAGCTGAGGAAGGTCCAACACGAGCTGGAGGAGGCGGAGGAGCGGGCCGACATCGCCGAGTCTCAGATCAACAAGATGAAGGTCAAGAGTCGTGACATGGGGAAGGTGAGTCCCTCAGCTGCTGCCAACGACCTGTAAATGTTTTAATGAGCACTAACCACTTCCTTGTGTCCTCACTGACCAGGGGAAAGACGGCGAGTAGCGTTTGGCTGCCGTGAAGATGAGCAAGTCTGCTGCGCCTCTGAAGCTGAGCTGCTGCCTGCACTGTGCTCATTTTATCAACCAAAGTTTGTGATTGGAAACAAACATGAGTTAGAGGAGGTTTTAATCAAGTTTTAAACGGATTTTCTAGATAATTCATTTTGTGCATCCATTCACAGCTGCTGCATCATAATAAACAGACTTTAAACCAGTGAATCGCAAACCTCTGTATGTTAGGGTCACAGATTAAACACCTGATATGGTTTTTGTTTTATTATTATTTATATATTTCTCATTTGAATCATATTAAAACTAATTATTCCACTTTTTTTCTTAGTCAACCTCTGGGACCAGAGTCTCAGTTATCTCATTTGCATAAAAACACATGAAAGGAATCCAAATTAGTGTCTTTTTAAATCTCAAGAGAAGCAAAAGTGATGTTAAGCACCATGAATTGTTGGGTTTATGGTAATGGATGTGAGTTACTACAGTTTCAATAAAATCTAAAAAAAACCCAACTTATTTTATTTTATTAATTAAAGTAAATATATTATCATTTTTATTATTATTATTAAAGACTGAGTGATTTATCGGGTGGCTAATATTTTCTCGTGTGTAACAGAAATGTGGTGATATGTAGTTCTCTCAATAAAGTTATTTAAAGAATTTAACTGAAAAATAAAAAGCTTTTTGTTCAAGCAAGCAGCCCTCTGAGTATCTTTATTTATTTTCAGCTCTCACGTTCCCGATATTACCCTGTGGAATCGATATCAGTATCAAAAATCTATTATATTTATCGTTGTTATCATGAATGTGGAGGAAGCTTGTTTGTTTTGTGATTGAAAATGTGATCAAACAATAAAAAGGACAAATTTACTTTAATTTTAGGAACATTTATTAATTTTCTGAAACTAAAACCAACAGCAAAGACTTGAGGCTGCGAGAAGAGTGAAAACATCAGATGAATCCTCTGATCAAAGCTGAAACGATCCTCCTGTTCCTCCTGTCGGTGTGAGCAGAGGGCTCAGTATCAGGATGCTGGAATATTGTTCACTGGTTTCCAGTATGTTTAACAACCAGGGCCTCACAACCTCCATCATTTCATTCATGTGCTTTATTATTTCAAACAATGGTCCAGTTAATTGAGTGAGAACCACAAACTGTGATACACTGAAACCAGGAGCTTTACTGGCAGTTTCCAAAGAAAACAGCTTTTCTGAAACATTGTGGACAATTAGCACACTACTTCTATTAACTGCTGCAGGTGGACCTTGATCTAAAATCGTCTTTTTCCTAAACAATTTAAAAGTTTGCTGTTTATTTTCATGTATGCTCAAATGGAAATCACACAAATATGGTAACCACAGAGCCGTTCGTGGTGTGGCTACCATCAAAAACGCCAATTTCAAATGTCATTCACATCACTGCTGGTTTAATGTAATACTCATTTGACAGATGTTTGCTATATGATAAACTATTAATTCGTATATATATAATTTGTTGTCAAACATTTGTTTCATGCACATTTGTTTCCGATGGTGCTCAGTCCAACACTCAGCTACTCGCCCTGTCCTTCCTGCACCTGCAAAGGAAACACATTGATGCAGAATCAGTGTGTATTAATAGATCATTTAATTAGGTGTCGTTTCTAACATCAGCTAGGAAGAAGCCGAAAACATCCTTCCTTTCCACATTTGAAACACTAAAAGTGTGTGTTTGTGTCTCCGACAGACTCAGATTGTTGTTGTCGACATGATGAAACCTGCAAACACACACTTTAGGTGGAAAAACATTCACTGGCGGGTTGTAGTTGTCCCATATTGGACACTGTTGCCTGTTTCCTGGCTAACAGCTCATCAGCACTTGAGAACATGGGTTTACCATCTACATGTCTCTCAAATCTAATGTTTAATATTTACTGTAAACAACAGAAGCTGCTCGGTACCTTCGTGCCTATTTCACGGCTCTTGGCTCTCATCTTGTTGGCCAGAGATTCGGCCACGTCAGCTCTCTCTTCAGCCTCCTCCAGCTCGTGCTGCGCCTTCCTGAATCGGGCCATGTGCATGTTGGACTGCTCCTCCTGGAAATGAATCACTAACTGTTAGGACGTATGTAACATTAACTGAACTGCTGCACAGATTTCTGCTGATATTCACTCACAGTTTCTTCAGCGTGTCGCTTGTAGGCCTTCATTTTGTTCTGGAGTTTGTCCACCAAATCCTGCAGCCGGGTGTTGTTTTTCTTGTCTTCCTCAGACTGAAAGGAGTCAAGTTAAACAGCTTCAGTCTATCTTTCATTAATCTTTGCAAGAAGATGAGACGTTTGCATGAGCTTCTGACTAAAAACACAGCTGTTGTACTTTTACCTGATAGCTCAGCTCTTTGACCTTCCTCTCGTATTTGCGGACTCCTTTGATGGCCTCTGTAGATCGTTTCTGCTCAGCTTCCAGCTCGCTCTCCAGCTCACGGACCTGCAGACAACAGACCAAATCAGGATGAACTCTACGGTTTGACTCACGATAAAGCTACAGCGAGTCTTTGGGATTTCTATTCTGACTTAAGTTGAACTGTTGAACTGGCCTATTATTATTATTATTATTTTTAATCTTTAATCTTGGCTTTAAACCCCTAAATTGTGATTTGACAATCAATCAATTAATAAGAAATGCATAGATTTGCCTTTTCACCATCTCTTATACAACACCCAGCCAAATTTTTCAATTCAGTTACTCGTTTGCTGTTTTTAAACTAGCATTTTTGCAGAAATATAGCATCTAAATCAATAAACGATTTGATAACATGAACTTAAGTGACTCAGGACTCATAAGTCTTTAATTTATCATGATAGCATTATCTTTGGTGTCCATTTTAGTGCAGATAACACGTTTGAAAACTGTTTATTGTTGGTATCATTTGTGACACTACATACAGGGGACATACCCTCGCCTCCAGTTTCTGGAGTTGCTTCTTTCCGCCCTTCATGGCCAAGTTTTCAGCTTCATCTAAGCGGTGCTGCAGGTCTTTCACCGTCACCTCCAGGTTCTTCTTCATCCTCTCCAGGTGAGCGCTGGTGTCCTGCTCCTTCCTCAGCTCTTCAGCCATCATGGCAGCCTTGAGGTGCCACAAAAGGAGTTTTTATTATTTTTTTAATTGCAACAAATCTGTGTTAACTAAAGACTTAAACCCCTCTGAGAGCTTCTTACATCAGTTATGGCTTTCTTGGCCTTCTCCTCGGCGTTCCTGGCCTCTTGAACTGCATCCTCTATCTCACTGTGAAGTTGAGTCACGTCCCCCTCGAGCTTCTTCTTGGTGTTTAGCAGACTGGTGTTCTGTCGAGGACAAAAGAGACATGAGTCCTGCAGACATGGGTTTGCTGGATACTTTGATGAGGGCACACAACCTACCTGGGAGTGCAGAAGTCCAGCACGCTCGCTGGCATCGACCAGTTCCTGCTCTGCCATTTTGCGGCTGCGCTCAGTTTGCTCCACAACCGCTCGAAGCTCTTCGATCTCAGCCTGCATCAGGCCTGTTCTCCGCTCCATCATGGCTACTTGCTCCTTCATGTCCTCCTGTCCTCTCAAGGAGTCATCCAGGTGGATTTGGGCATCCTAAAGATGCATTTATCCATTAAAGCTGAGATGTTTTTTTTATCCTTATACTTTTATGTAGTTTCATTATATCACACTACTTTATGCTTTACCTTGAGTTGCCCCTGAATGTTCCTCAGCTGTTTCTGGGCCTCAGCCGCCTGCCTGTTAGCGTGGCTCAGCTGGATCTCCATCTCGTTCAGGTCCCCCTCCATCTTCTTCTTCACTCTCAGGGCGTCGTTCCTGCTCCGGACCTCAGCATCCAGGGTGGCCTGCATTGACTCCATCACTCTCTGGTTGTTCCTCTTCATCTGGTCGATCTCTTCGTCTTTCTCTGCAATTTTTCTGTCAACTTCAGCCTTCGTCTGGTTCAGCTCCATCTGCACACGCAGGATCTTGGACTCCTCTTGTTCCAGAGAGGCCTTTAAAACATTTTTGGTTAATGGCATCAGAGCTGCATGCTGTGATTTTACTGAAGATGTACAGATTTGTTGGCTGTTGGTTTGCTCTCAGTCGTACCTCAGCTTCTTCCAGCGATGTTTGCATGTCATATTTTTCTGTTTCCACCTGTTTTTTGAATTTCTCCAGCTCATGAATCGTCTTCCCGCTCTCCCCAAGTTGCTCTGTCAGGTCTGAGATCTCCTCTGTGTTTGACAGAAAGGTTTGATAATTTAAAAGGTTTCTCACAAACCGCTCTGTTTTCGATCACAAGACCATGAGATTTCACTTACGTTGCAGGTTCTTGTTTTCCCTCTTCATCGTCTCCAGATGATCCAGGGCTTCTTCATAGGAGTTCTTCAGTTTAAAAAGCTCAGTGCTCAGAGATCGTGACTCTTTCTGAGCACTTTCGAGCTCCGCCTGCGACTCCTCGTACTTCTGCTTCCACTCGGCCAGAATCTGAATTCATTGAAGCATTAGCTCGTGACAATTTTCTGGTGCAAAGTAAAGACATTTCTTTTTGCATTGAGCAGAAGAAGTTACCTTGTCGAAGTTCCTCTGCTTCTTGTCAAGGCTGGCGGCTAAGCTGTTGGACCGCTCCACATCCACCATGAGATCCTCAATCTCATTTTGAAGTCGCTGCTTGGTTTTCTCCAGTGAGGCACACTTTGAATTCACTGCTTCGATTTGCTCCTCGGCCTCTTGGAGACGCTGGGCGAGCTTTTTCCTGTCCAAGTTAATACTTCATATTTAGACATCATTTCCAAATAGGTTTTCTCTAATTACAGCGTAATTCACTTGTAGAGATAAAGATTGAAGTTATTGAGTTTTTTAGTTGAAGCTTAATTAGTTTTATTGAGCTTAAAATCAGATGTTGACTTTCAAAATAAATTATCAGTTATTTATTATGGCAACTTTATCCTGACAGGCTGTGCACTGACAGCAAGACTTTTTACACAAGCAGTTAATTGTAATTGATTAATCATGAACTTACTACTCATTTGTAGTAAACACAGCAACTACAGAGTTTCCAGGAAACGTCCTCATCTCCAACATTATTTAAATATATTTTCACCCACAAAGTAAAGAGGCACCTTGGCAAGTTGCAATAAAATGAGAGAAAAAGGAGCTTAAACTCTGATTATTACCTTTAAATTAATATTTTATCAATCTAATATTAATTAAAATAAATGGAGAAAACACCATATTAGCAATTGATTTCTAATATTTAGTTAAAGGCAACATAAGGGTGATCCAGTGGTCTCGTCTCTGTATGTTTACTTTGCCTCCTCGAGCTCCTCCGTTCGTTGGATGGCATCAGTCTCATATTTGTTCCTCCAAAGAGCCACCTCAGTGTTTGCTTTCGACAAACAGCGCTGCAGCTCGGCTTTGGCCTCCTGCTCCTCCTCAAACTGCTCACGGATGAGATCACAGTCGTGACGGGCTGACTGTAAACTGTGAGCCAAGGCGTTCTTAGCCTATTGAGAAAGACACCAATACAGAGCTTTATGGGGAGAAAAGGCAAGAGATCCAGTGAAGTGACAGCGTTTGAAAACCTTTGATTACCTTTGTTTCCTCTTCGATCAGCCTCTTTAACTCATCAATTTGATTTGTGAATCCTTGTTTGCCTCTTGTCAGCTGGGAAATGAGGCTTTCTCTCTCTTCCATTTGCCTGGAAAACTCAGCTATAAAAAGCCAAACAAGGAGACGTATTTCGATTAGGACTGCAACTTTGAGGGATTCAGTGAAAGCAGGAAAAGGAAATTACCATTCTCAGTTTGAAAACGGGCCCTTTGATTGGTGACATCGATAATTTGCCGCATGTTTTCGTCATTCTTGGTCTTTAGCTCCATAAGCTGATCTTCAAGTGAACGACAAGTTTTCTCCAGGTTGACCTGAAAAGTGTGTAAAGTTGAGTTGAAACAAAAAATGGCCTTTTAACCCTTTTAGATCACATCCTGCAGTCATTGCACCTATTTATCCCCCCAAAAATGCAAAAAGTCAATTTCTCTCTATTATTTTATGAAAATCCAATCATGTTTTTCTTCCTGTAAAGGAAAATATAATGTGTGCTTACATTAGCTTGAACCAACCAACTTAAACCAATACAATCATGACATCCACCCATTAATCAATCCTCAACTCTTAGCAGCACAGATCTAAGATTCATTAGTTAGCTGGCTAGCAACAGCACGCTACATCTGTGTGTCCTGAGGGTAGCAATCAACTCTCTATGTTTGTTATGACTCGCCCACTTTTCGACATTCAAATCAAGTTCCTCCAAATTGTCCGATGCCCAACAATCCTGATTCACTCATGAATACTGCACAACGCAGAAGCTACGTGCTAATATCAGGTTTCAGGTTAAAAATCCCACCTTAGCCTTTGCAACTGTTTCCATGTTTATGGCCAAATCGTCAATCTCCATCTTCAGTTCACTCTTCTCCTTTTCCAGTTTCTGTTTGATTCTCTGGAGGTTGTCGATCTGTTCGCCCAGCTCGGCCATGCTGTCCGCCTGCTTCTTGCGCAGTGCGGCGGCCGTGGCCTCGTGGTGCAGCGTGGACTCCTCCAGGTCACGCCGCAGTTTGAGGAACTCCGCCTCGCGCTTCTTGTTCATTTCAATCTGAGCGGCGGTGGCTCCTCCAGCTTCCTCCAGCCTCTCACTGATCTCCTCGATTTCCCTTGTAAGGTCAGACCTCTGCTTCTCAATCTTTGCACGGACGGCTCGTTCAGCCTCGACTTCTTCCTCCAGTTCTTCAATACGAGCCTGAAAACAAACATGCCCTCATCAAAGGACAATCAATTGTAATCCGTCCGATTAATATATGACTTTAATCTGAGTTTCATTACATGAAGTTCCTTCATCTTCTTTTGAAGCTGGTTGTTATTTGCTTGCTCGTCTGCAATTTTACTGAGCAGCTGGTTGTTTTCGAATTCTTTCCTGCAGGGACAAGAAGATACATGAATGTCATTGTTAACCCAAGATTTATTTTCCACTTACATGCTGTAAATGGCCAGCACGTGAGCTTACTTCTTAATCCTCTCCTCAGACTGTTGTTTGTCATTTTCCAGGTCCATCAGGGATTCTTGGGTAAGTTTCAGATCCCCCTCGAGCTTCCGCTTGGCTCTTTCCAGGTCCATGCGGATTTTCTTTTCTTGCTCCAATGAACCTTCAAGCTAAACAGCAATTTGCACAAATTTAATTAAGATGTCAAATAAATCCAGTCTCTCAGTGTCTCTTTGTCTAAGGCAACTCACATCATCCACTTGCTGTTCAAGCTTCGACTTGGCTTTGGTCAGAGAGTTGACTTTGTCTTCCTCAGCTTGAAGATCATCCAGCACCTGTTGGTGAGCCTCTTGAAGGGCTCTCTTCTCTTTGGTCAGTTTGCCAATGTTTTCATCCTGACCTGCCAACTCCTCCATCAGGTTTTTAACCTGCAACAGGCAGCATGATGCACAAACAAAGGCACAGCCAGTTAAAATTAATGCTAATGCTAATAATGCTAACAGGCCTGATCATGAAAAACCTGTGAATTAATTGTTGGAAATGGAAAAATTGTATTTTCTTCATTGTATGGGAGCCAAACAGCCGTGCTTGAGGTTATATTGTTATTGCCTGGGGCTCATGAGTTAATTATTCCAATATTTCATGTAAATTAGCTTTGTGATTTTGAGGTAACAAGTTAATCAACCTGTTATCACGAGAAAACAAAATGTAATTTCCAGTTTCTACTTAAAGCACGTCAGAGGTCAGGATTTCAATTCCAGCGTGCATTGATGGTGTCTTAACAACTGACTGAAGCTGAAAAACGTCAGACCAGGAAACAGCCATTATTGATCAACAACAGCAGACACGGACTTCAGTCAAGGTCTAAGACAGGCAGAAATGGTCTTTTTATTGGAGAAAACATTCAGTCCTATTTATTTAAAGAGAAGACAATCCTGGCTGCACTTCAGTGAACCTGCAGAGACTGTTAAATTAATTATATTCACAAATCTGCCTTTAGTTTTCTCAGGATAATGAGCCAAATTAACCACGTATCAGAAAACTCATGAGACAGAGAGTAAATCAAATCATGATCTCTGTATAAGAGCAATAAAAACAATATGCAAACACAGCCGCTGAAAAATTGAGAAAAACCCACTGGAGATGATCACGTGGTGGGTCTGTTTGCATCATTTGGCATTTGTTGCTACAAATTCCAGTGAAATCTTAAACACGAAGGTAACAAGTGAAATCACAAACCTTGTTTTCCGTGGCATGTTTCTCCTTCTCCACCTTAGCCAGAGTTATCTCCAGGTCGTCGATGTCTTTTTTCAGCTCAGAGCATTCGTCTTCGAGCTTCCGCTTCTTGGCGGTCAACTCTGCGGTCACTTCCTCCTCATCCTCCAGCCTCTCAGCCACCTCTTTGAGTTTGGCCTCCAGCTGGATTTTGCTCTTGATCAAGCCTTCGCATCTCTCCTCCGCATCGCAAAGGTTTTCAGAGTCCTGAGAAATGAGAGCAATGCTGATGTGCGATTGATGGACAGGGATCATTGACTGAGATCACTGGCTTTCATTTGTCGTCCTACTCACAGCTTGTACTTGCAGCATGAGGTTGTTTTTCTCCTGCAACAGAGAAACCATTTTCTCTTCAAGCTCCTTCCTCTTGGCCTCTGACTTTGCCAGATCCTCCTTACATTTGACGAAGTCCTCTTTCATGGTTGCCATCTCCTTTTCAGTCTCTGCGCTCTTTAGAAGTGGCTTTATTTTAAAGAACAGCTTCATCCACGGCCAGTGTTTCACATTCATGAACGAGCGCAAGTTATATTGCAGAATCCAGACGCAGTCCCTGCAAGATATTCAGCAACAACTAATGAATTTATGTGGAAGTAGCTTCTATTGTTGCACAGGAGTGTTTGTGGTGATAATCTTACTTTTGTGCGATTAATTTAGAGAACTCTTTTCTCATAAGATAACCACGACATAGGGCTTGAGTCTGGGTCACCAGAGAAGCCAGTTTTTCATCTCGCAGCTCCTCCAGAGTGCCAAGTAACCCAGCTTTGAAGAAGACCTGCAACAATATAGTGTATGGTGGTAATGCCTCAATTGATTCATTATAATCAGTCAGTTTACTGCTTTTAAAGGCTTAAGTCTACACCCAAAACAGTTATCAAATACCTTTGTAGACCCAAATCTATACTGTGTGTGGTCAATGTCAATCGAACCAAGAAGCTTCTCAGAGGCTTTCTTTCCATCGATGAACTGTCCCTCGGGGATGGCGCTAGCATTTAGGATTCTGTATCTGTTCAAATGAGAATAAAACTGATTCTAAAAACACGTATTAGAGTATTAAAGTATTTATTTTTTCATTTGGTTCTGTCAGGTAGGGATCAGTGCTGACCTCTGCTTGAAGTCAGCATAAAGAATCCGGCTTGGGAATCCCTTCCTACAGATCCTGATACCCTCCAGCACACCGTTACAGCGCAGCTGGTGAATGACCAAGTGATTGTCCATGATACCTACAGAGAAACATGAGCAGACATTTCAACATTGTCTTTCTCATGTTAAAATGAACCAGTGGTAGTTTTTGTATTTGGGGTTTTACAGTTTCTCATGAATCCATACCTGGTGTTTTAATCTCGTTTGGAATCAGGCATCGTACAAAGTGAGGATGGGTGCTCCTCAGGTTGGTCATTAGTTTTCCAAGATTTTCCTGCAGGAGATCAATTATCATTACATGTTTTCTGAAATACTGAGAAGAAAAGTGTTTGCTTCTTGGTCTGATTTCAGCCTCCAGGGCATCACACACAATTCATGCCCTCTAAACGTCCATCAGTCTAAACAACTGTTACTATTTGATTGATGGAGCTTATTAGAAGTGAAGTTAAACTGTGTGGAGGCGCCGTCTTTGGGGATCAATGCAGGCCAAGAAAGTTGCATGTGAATAAGTTATTATCCCTCCTGTACCCTGAAAACTGCAGACACCGTCTGAAAAGAGCCGCCCTTCTTCTTTCCTCCTTTCTTTCCACCTTTGCCACCTCCAGCATCAGCGCCTGATTCTACAAACCAAAAACAGAAGTAGTATTTGACTTGGGTTGGCCAATCAATCATTCTGCCATTAAAACTTCAATTATTCCTGTGTTCTACCTGCTTCAGCACCAGAGAATGAAGCATACAGGAAAGCCAGCAACTTCATTTGCGACTTTTGGTAAAGCTGCACCACCGACTCGTTCAGCGGGTCTTTGTTCTTCTCCAGCCAGCCGGTGAGGTTGTAGTCCACGGTGCCGGCGTAGTGAACCAGGGAGAAGTGAGCTTCGGGCTTGCCTTTGACAACCTTTGGCTTTTGGAAAGCATTGTTTTTCCCAAGATGCTGATCGTACAGTTTGTTCTTAAAAGAAGTGTCTGAGGCCTTGGGGAACATACACTCCTCTTCAAGGATGGAGAAGATGCCCATTGGCTGTTGAAAGTGATTAAACCACAGGCATTCATGACATGTGGTACAATAGATAAAATGATGTGCAGTGGATTCATCTTACCTTTTCAATGAGCTCGATGCAGGCAGCCAAGTCCATACCGAAGTCAATGAACTCCCACTCAATGCCCTCCTTCTTGTACTCCTCTTGCTCCAGCACAAACATGTGGTGGTTGAAAAACTGTTGCAGCTTCTCGTTGGTGAAGTTGATGCAGAGTTGCTCCATGCTGTTGAACTGTGACACACACTATATGAATATGAAACCATCACCACTGACTCATGAAAATAAACTTAAGAGTCCAAACTGACATCAAATATTTCAAACCCAGCGATGTCCAACACTCCAATGAAGAACTGCCGCGGTTGCTTCGTGTCCAGCATCTCATTGATTCTTATAACCATCCATAAGAACATCTTCTCATATACAGACTTGGCCAAAGCACCAACTGCATTGGTGACCTGTTTCAGGAGGTTTTGAAGACACAGTTATTACTAAGATAATATGGATCTTGACACAAACTTTACAAAGCGTTCTCAGGCTGGTTTATGCTGTGTCGAAGTGACACGTGGCTATGCAGGCACTTGGTAGGACCAGTTAATGGACACAATCCTGATTAAGTTTGACTAAGTACAAACTGAAAGCACCATGCTTAGTGCCTCTTTCTGTCCCTATACATGGTTGTAGCTTGGTGGCTAGCAGGCTTTGCAGGGAGAGTCAATAGTTAAACCAAAGCTAACTGTGATGATTCCCACTAACGTGAGGATATACTTAAGTTGCTGGCTTTCACAAACTAACCAGCGGTAGAAAAGGTACTGAAGTGTTTTATGCAACAGGTACAAATACTCTGTTACAGGTAGAGGTGCAGAATTAGAAATCTGACTTAAGTACAAAAATATTAGCATCAAAGTACACTTAAAGTACAAAATGTAAAGTACTTAATACTAAGAATGGCCCACTGTAGAACAAAATACATTATATTATTAAGTAATAATTATTGATGTGATGTGTGTGTGAATATGTGCATTAATTTAATGTTGCATCAGCAAACAGCTTATCTTTTACTTCATATGCTGCCAAGGAATCCAGTAAGGTCTTGGATTATTAATCTGAATTTGCAAAGTAACAAGCTACCAAATATTGTAGTGCAGTAAAGCGTACAATCTTTCCATTTGAACTGTAGAGAACTAGAAGTGCAAAGTACATCGAAACACTAGAGTGAAGTACAATTAATCTCAAGATTGCAGTTGTACAGTGTGTGAGTAAATATAACTTCCCAGCAACAAACACCAGCATTAGTTATGCATTTGCAAAACATCCCTAGGTATCTGGTGTGATAATGCACAACTAGGCATCCTGATATTAGTCTTTTTGAATGGAGGAAGTGCCGCTCTGCTTCACTCAGCCTGCACCTTGTGTGTTACGCTCTTATATTAGTGCACCTCATCATCAAGCTTTATCACGTGTTACACCTGTCACGGTACCTGGGGGACTGTCTGGCCCTTGGTGACGTATTCATTCCCCACCTTCACTCTTGGGTAGCAAAGGCCCTTCAGCAGGTCGGCAGAGTTCAGACCCATGAGGAAAGCGACTTTGTCTGCCACTGAAGATAAATGTTAAATATTAGTTGACATCATCTGTGCATCAACAGCAGACAGGCTAAAGTGAGTATTCGCACCCTCAGTGCCATCTGGCTCCGCCTGCTCCTCCCGCTGCTTCTGCTTGAACTTCATGTTCCCATAATGCATCACAGCTCCTGTCAGCTTGTAGATGGAGACTTTCTCCTCATTGGTGAAGCCGAGGATATCAGTGGCCATCTGTTACAGTAAATTCAGAGTTAGCAGAAGCCAGTAAAATCCATATGTGTGTTGCTGACAAGCGATCGCTCACATCTGTGGCCAGTAGCTCCTCTTTGTCGTCGATGCTGGCCACAGAGATCTGCCCCTGACTTATCATGGGGAAGTCATACGGGTTTGTTGTGATGAGAAGCATTTCTGGACAGAGGAACATACAGAATTACTTACTATTTCAATTAATTTTCCATAGTCTTAAAGATATGATGTCCTCTACATACCTATAAGCTCTGGTTTGTGGCCAGTCTGTATCTGATAGAAGATGTGGTAGCTCCTCTCTTCAGACAGCTGGAAGGTCACTCTGGACTTCTCCAACAAATCTAGCATTGAATTATTTATGAAATAGCAGATGTAAGTTGTGAGCACAGATATGATAAACAATATTAATGCAGGAAAACACACTTACAGGTTTCAATATCAGCAGAAGCCAGTTTTCCTGTGGTTCCGAAGTGAATTCTGATGAATTTACCCTATGAAATATTTAAAAAATATAATATAACAATATATATTTTTAAAAAGTCCAGTTATTGGACCATTTTATGGCCAAAGATCCTACTTTCAGAGCTCATACTTACAAATCTTGAGGAGTTGTCATTCCTCACAGTCTTGGCATTCCCAAAAGCCTCCAACAAAGGATTTGCTGAAATGATTTGATCTTCCAGCGTTCCCTGGAAAGAAACAGCTTGCCGTATCAGTATCCCGTTGTTTGTTTGTTTTGTTTTTCCTCCTTATTTGAGGGATTACCTGCATTTTCCCAGACGAGTGCTCTTTCTTGTCGCCACCAGACACCGCGATTGTCGCAAAGTACTGGATGACGCGCTTGGTGTTGACGGTCTTCCCTGCACCAGATTCTCCGCTGTGAACACAGAAGACAGAAGACCTGAAAGACAACCTGAAAGCATGATTTTACACATTTGTTACTGACCCATGAGACACATTTCTGCTAATGTGCAACATGACTCACGTAATCAGGACAGACTGGTTCTCGCGATCTGTTGGTGACAAACGATAAGAGCAAGCTTCAGCCACAGGTTTGTCTCAGTGATGTTTGTTTGTGGAAACTTTTTTTAAGAAATGTCTCTACGACTTCGACTTTAAGCTGGATGACAGTTTCGGGCTCATGGTTCCTGTCTCACCTGTAAGCATGTTCTGATATGCATTATCAGAGACAGAGAAAATATGCGGCGGCGCCTCCATTCGCTTTTTCCCCCTGTAGGCCGCCACCACCTGTGGGTCGTACACTGGCAGCCACTTGTAGGGGTTTACAGTGGCACAGAAGAGCCCAGAGTAGGTCTGTCAGTGGGAATACACAATGTGTGAGAACCACTGAAACAAATAAAGAGGCAGAAAGGACCCTGTCATTACTTACATAGATCATCCACGCTGCGTAACGATCTTTGAGGTTAAACAGCACAGAGGGCTCGTTGAGGTGGGTCATCATGGCCATGTCCTCAATCTTGTCGTACTTCGGGGGATTCATAGGGTGGCAATCTTCCTCCTTGACTGTTACGATCTGGGATATAAAGCGAGGAGAGACGATAAAGTGACATTGATTGGAGAGCTAACAACCTGCTGCAGAGCTAAGAGTCTGGCAAACAGCACAGGAGGAGCAGCCAAGATACAAACTGTAGATTAAAAGTAAATAAAACATTGATTTCTTTAAACAAATAAACATTAAATCAGCTGAGGTATTAAATCATATACCAGTGTTTGCACATTTATCACTAATCATACATTCTTTGCACAAACAAACACGACTGTTTTACATTATTTTATGTGTTTTGTGGCACCTCAAAGGCTGTTTTATTGTTTGTAATGATATGTTAATGTTGCACTGTGATCCAGCTTTAAGTGCCATGTTAGTCTGCACCACACTATCAATACTTTTAATAAATCACTGATGCTGTTTGCAGGATTATCTACCTCGTCAGCTTCAGTCTTCACGGTGACTTGGCCGCCTTCTCTCTTCTGGATGACTCCTTTGATGTACAGCTCCTTGGCATCGGGAACAAAGCAGGCGGTTCTGGCATCAAACGGTCGGTTCTGAGCCTCCACTCTCTCCTTCTCGGGCTTGCGGAGAAAGATGGCCGCCGGCCCGTACTGGGCCATCTCGGCGTCGCTGCTCATGTTAATAACTGGGGATGGAGAAGAAACACAAAAGTGCAATTAATCAAAAAATTTCAAGATTTCAAACTGAAGTAATGTTAAGTGAGTCTCACTTACCGGGTTAACACACCCCAGAAGAGTTGAATTAAAGGTTCTGCAGGTCAACAACAAAAAAAGTAAGACAACCAGCTGAGCCACCAATGTTGACAGACGCCTGAAGGGAAAATGATGTTCTTACCGATGGTCAGTGAATGGCACGTCTCTAAGTGAACACCAGCGGGAGGTTGAGGCTCCTTTTATCAAGACGAATGTGCTGCTGAAGCAAACCGGACGCTCCAAACTTGGCAATGTCACTCCATTCAAATGTCAATCAAGTCGCATTATCGATCTCTGCTCAACACTTAAATATGGGACAGGATCTTCTGGTGGTAATAGGAACATGTCAGCGGCGACAGGTGATGATCCTCAAGCACTATTTTTACATGCCTTCCATACCGTCAAGAACTGTCATTAGCTGCGTAACGTTTATGTTGCGTTCGCTGCTCAGGAAGACTTCATCTCATCCTTGATGCGTTGTTTAATCGGCATACTCATGATAATGTTGCTTTACAGGCAGAAACTGTCATTATGTGTATTTATGGGTGTAAACCAGACTTAACTCAGTGTCTCTGTGATGCATCCTGACCTTCATGTTCATCCTGGAGCTGAGGACCACCTGCTCATTCACCTCCAAGGCACCTTGCTTGGATTAAAAGGATTAAACTCTAGACAGATGTCAGTAAAATGTCAGCATTACTGTTTTCAAAAGAGCATTTCACGCTCTTTGCTTTTGTGCACTGATTCTGATTTGGGAATTTGACTGAAAATGTCTTTAGGATTACAGTCTTTTATTTTTAGTTTAAAGTGCAATGCAGGGGACACCAGCTACACTGACATCTGGCCAGTTAATCAGCTTTATAAATAGATTTTTAAAGTTCCTCAAGTAAAGTTAGTGATGATACAGATGCTAAAACAGTAAATTCTAGCACAGTATATCAAAAAGGACAAAGCCTTTCGTCGGCCGACATTAAAAACACTTCATTTGTCATCATTGTTTTCATGTCTTTTGTTATTTTAACAGTGGTTTTACACTTTTATTAAATGTTTTATATCCTCTCAACCAAAATAATCTGTGTTATAATCACCACCCAATATACTGTATTTGTTTGAGCTGCGCTAAGATAAAATAGTTTAAAAAAAGGTGAAACCTGCTTATTTTAGCTCTTAGGTTTTTGCTCAAAACTCCCAAAAATATCACAAAAACACCTGCAAACAGGCTCAGAATTGCCCCAGAGCAGCTTTTATATCCGTTTATGCTTAAAAATGTTTTTCAGTATCCAACAATCTCCTATTTTAAGCCCCATTTTTGACTAATAAAAACAATTTTTGTCCAGCAAATAGCAAAATGTCTGTGACTAACGTTCAAATTCAAATTGTAGCAGGTTATTAAAAAATCAGCTTTACCTACATCTGTCTGTTGTTTTATTGTATCAACAACAGTTTATTCAAGCTAAATAAGAGCATTTTGTGACATCAGCTTAATAATTATATTAGAAAAGGTTTTATTCATAACCAGGTTTAGGCATAACTCGTACACCACAAATGGTCCTAGAATCGAGCCCTGTGGCACACCATCAATCAAAGAGGCACATAAAGAAACAGCAGCAACATTGAAGCTGACATCAGAGAGCAACAACTTTAATATTTTCGGACAAAGACTAAATCCTGGTGGCATACATACACATTTATCTAACAGAAATACATCTCTGCTGGTTTTAAATAGTGTTGTCATTCAAACAATAATTCATTTGCACTGCATCTGACACCTGTTTCCTCCGTGTACTCCTTGCCAAGGTTAGCAATAGCCAGCCACCTTGAGGGAAGTTGTCTGCTTTGTTTACAAGTTAACACGTATCGCCGTCCGGTGCGTCCTATACTATACTCCGGTGCGGTGTGAACATCCTAAGCGGGTAGCAACACATGACGACCGCTTTGAACCACATTTAGAATATACATGGGAGAGTGTTTGTAACCTGAGCTCTCATCATATTAGGGGGAGTAGCCCACAGAAGCAAGTGTGAACAGCAGCTTGTCATCCTGAAAATACATCACATCTTCTCTTCATATCAAGCTGTAATGCAGAGTGTGTGTTTGTACATGGGGAAAACACACAGAGTAGCGCAATCAAAGCTTAAAATCTACTTCTCTACTTCTCTATAAAAAAATTAAAAGTTACTAAATTTTAAGATATAGTGGGCTGAAAACATTAGAATAAGTGGTGTGAATATATTGAATATAAACATTTTGAATGGTAAAAATATCAATAAAATGAAAATTATTGCTGTTTTGCTGTTTTAATTTGCTGTGTTTTCATGCAAACGTGAATAATTCTGTCAGTATGACAGTAGGAAACTACAGAAACTGATCAACAGATGTAGGTAGTAAAATTAGCTAGTTTACTAAATTAATCTTTGACAAAAATTGTCGAATATAGTTTAAAAGTACCTTAAATCTCCATGAGAGTGAGAGGCTGCAAATATAGTGGTCACTGCTAACCTGCTAGCTAGGCTAGCTTTATCTATTTGGTATTTCTTTTTCTTCATTATGATTACATTTATTTGGTATTAATTGGCATGAATACATAATAATTGAGATTTGGAGCATCAAAACTATATTCAAATTACACAAACTAGCTTAACTAGCTGTAGTGCCACCAATACAGTTTGTTTTTATGGGGTTTTTTTTACCTCTGTTTCCAGGTTTTAATACTTTATTTTTAAGGAATTACACATTTCTGTGGGAAATGTACTTTTTAATAGTAAAACAGTTTCTGGTCTTAGTCCAAATGTGTAGCCAGTTGTTGTGTTTTAGCTTTGTATTAGTGATAATAAGATATATTCTACCTAAGAGTCTTGTTTAAGTGTTCTGTGTTAGTGTCCCATCTCCTTCAGAGAAAACAACAACCTGTCAGCTCCTCTTTGTACCCTCTCCTCACTCGGAGGTTACCTTCAGCACTCGTACGTAACCCTCCTCTGCTGAAAGTCACACATGCGCCGCAGTAACCCTAACCCTGCTTCACAGGGATTTCTACAAATGTCATGAACATACCAGCTGCTGCTGATCACTGCGCCGCTGACAGGAGTGAAAAAGGCCGATTTTGATGTGGTCCTTTTTAACTCGCCCGCTCTTCTACGAAGCCCAAATGTGAGGCCCGAGCTCTCCGGCGTTTCATCTGAGCCGTTGCTTGTCAGCTGCGGCCGTGAGCTGATGCTAATGTGATTTTTACAGTTGAACTGGTGAGTGACGCAGCGTGAGCGGACAGATTTTCATCATCAGCTGCGCGCTTCGGTTTTTAGTGAAATGAGTGTGTGGCAGCAGCACGTCACAGTGACCGAGGTGTTTTACTGCATTTATCTTCCGAACCAAATTAGGTTTTATCTGGATTCTTAATACTAAATAACTGCATATCTTAAAATATGACCCCTCGAGTAATTAACTTAATTGTGATTTCAGTTTTATCTGATCTCAAATATCTCTGGTTTATAGATACTTGACAGATTCAGGATGGTTGAACAGAGTTTATGGCCTTTGTTGGCTCAAGAGACTAAACAACGCTGATCGTCAATGACATGTCTCCATCTTTTAGGGATCAGTGATTATTAATTATTAAACACAGGGTAACGAGGCAGAAAAGCTTCAAATTAAAGAGACTTTTTTCTCTTTTTTGAGTTTTGTGCAGACAAAAGTGTCACTATCTCTTGTTTTTATTGATTAAATTTAATTAACTTCCTTTACAAAATAAATGTAGATCTGCTGATTCTGTGGAAAATGAAATCTGGATCCTAAACGGCACAAAGGCTTTCGAAAAGCGGCGTTTTTGTGTTGTGTCTTGGTACGAATGAGGTTTTAGTTCAGGTCAGTGCGTAAATATCTGCTGTGTCGACACTATTCCTGGAGCACGTTGAGCTGCCACTGTTTACTTTGCTCTGCATCAACTGATCCCGGGAATAACGACACAGAGCAGAGACCAGATGCTGCTTCAATGCAAGAAACTCTGATTTTTTAAAACTGCCCAACTACGACCAGTCGGTTTGTCTTTAAATGGGTGTAGATAATAACAAAGCTGAGTAGTCTTGGCTGTTTTCATGGCAGCATTGGTCCTTCAGTCTGTTGTTGGGTCCACCATGTTTGTTCCTGACATAATCAGGCACTACCAGCAGGTCAAAGTGTTCATTTGTTCAATATTTAATGACTAAATACATGCCAGGCTAACATGACTCCCATCAGTTGCAGGTATAATCTTTGTTTAGTCAATGCTAGCATGCTAACATGCTAAAATAAGCCGGCTACAGGGTAAATCAGCAAGTTAGCTCTGCCATTGTGAGCATACTGTTAGCATTTAGCTAAATGTAGCCTTGAATAGTTTATTAGTGTGTTTTTATATTATCTGTTCATATTAAAGGTGTTGGGTTTTTTTTGTGAGGGGTATTGATCGGTGTTATTGGTTTATCAGTTAAAGGGCTACTCCACATTTTAGAGCCTAGACTGAAAACTCTGGACCCCATTTCCTTCAGTGCAACCAGTGTGCGTTTCTATTTCAGCTTTCCCTTCCTGGTTTAAATTTAGTCCCAATGCCTAATTCATGATACGATAACAGTGATGACATCGCCATGACATCATCAGGGTTATCTGGGTTATCTCTTGGCCCTTTAATGTAGTAATATGAGTAATATGTCATCACCATTGTACTATGACAATATCACATTTCTGACTTATTTGTCGGTTTCTACTCTCCTTTACCAACAACATCACGGCTCTTTGCTCGTAACTTGTTCAGCTGGGATTCAGCGATATCAGCGCGTTCCTCCGCCTCCTCCAGTTCATGTTGCACCTTCCGAAATTTAGCCAAATGGATGCTGGTTTGCTCCTCCTGCATGTGACACGAAACAATATGAAAAAAGGGGAATATCTTTCTAACATTTCACACAGTATCTGTGTATTATTCACTCACCGCCTCCTCACACTGACGCTTATATGCTTTGACTTTCAGCTGCAGTTTGTTCACCAGATCCTGGAGTCGTGCCACGTTCTTCTTCTCCTCCTCGCCCTGAAAACAGCATTTGAGGGATCACTCCTGCGTCTCATTTCTGCACATTTCCTCCTCCTGTGACAGTCACAGTAATGTGACGGGCTGTAGCTTTTACCTGGTAAGTGAGCTCTTTAATTTTCCTCTCATATTTCCGCACACCTTTCATGGCCTCGCCGCTTCGCTTCTGTTCTGCCTCCAGTTCATTTTCCAGCTCACGGACCTTAAATACACAGTTAGTTTAAATCACTTTTCTGCTCAGAGTGTGATTTCACTCCCTTCTTTGATTCATACCCTGGCCTCCAGCTTCTGAAGCTCTTTCTTCCCTCCTTTGAGAGCCAGCTGCTCGGCCTCGTCCAGCCGCTGCTGCAGGTCTTTCACGGTCGCCTCCATGTTCTTCTTCATCCTCTCCAGGTGAGCGCTGGTGTCCTGCTCTTTCTTCAGCTCCTCGGCCATCATGGCAGCCTGTATGCAAATGAGAACTCGCTGTGAAATGTAATCTGCACAGCCAAACCTCAAAGTCCTGCAGCAGCAAATTAGTAAAAAGTAGTGAAGGAGGGCTGCAGACGTACATCCATGATGGCTTTTTTGGCCTTCTCGTCTGCATTCCTCGCCTCCTGAACAGTGTCCTCCATCTCTGACTGCAGCTGAGCCACATCAGCCTCCATCTTCTTTTTGGAGTTTAACAGGCTGGTGTTCTGATAATGAGACAACATAAAAGACACATGAACACATTGATCCTCTGCTAAATGTTGATTTGTTGCACATATTTGCAGGTTTTTGAGCGTAAACAATCCCATCACAAGCCCTATGTAGGTGGATTTTACCATTTAAAGTCAGGAGTGAGAAGTCCTATCATAGTTATTATGAGGGTATCATCATGTTTTTGTGTTTGCACATGCAACCCAGTGTCAAACTTGTCATGGTTTTGAGTTTCTGTTCGGTTGCTTCCTGCTTTATTTACTGTTTTATTGTATTATATTGAGTGTTTTCTTCATGTGTCTTTGTTTACTGACTTCCTATCCCGTCTGTTTTAATTGTCACCTGTGTCTCGTTAGCCTTCCCTGGTGTGTATATAATGCCCTTCATCTCCTTCTTTGCCAGTTCATCATCATCCATTGCGCCTCGTTATCGCCACACTGAGGCAACGAGGCGGCAATATCTCAAGAAATCAAGATCGGTCTCACTCAGGGCATATTGTTGGATTATCTTCTTTATAAACCCAGAATAGAAAAACAATTATCAGTAAAATGATGACATAGATAATTAAGTCGCTGCAATTATTAACCTATTTGTTTTTGCATTAATTGCTTAAACTGGATTTGATCTTTTGAGTGGACATTAGTTGCGTTAATTTGCCATTTTTTCACTCAACACTTTCCTGTTGTCACATCCTGTTCAGTCGTGACCTGCCGTGTGCTTGTCCCGTTTCCTCGGACACCTCCTTCCTCGCTTGGCGTCTCCTCACCTGAGAGTGCAGCAGCTGAATCCTCTCACTGATGTCGATCAGCTCCTGCTCGGCCATCTTGCGACTCCTCTCTGACTGCTCCAGCGCCGCCATCATTTCCTCATTCTCTGCCATCATCAAGGTGTTGCGGCGCTCGGTGATGGCGAGCTGTTCCTTCAGGTCCTCCTGACTGTGGAGGGCTTCATCCAGATGGACCTGGGTGTCCTGTGGAGAGGCTTAATGCTCAGTTCAGTTAAACACTGATATAAATGAGACACTTAGCAGCTCTTTAACAAACCTTCAGCTGGGTCTGCAGGTTCCTCAGTTGTTTGGTGGCCTCAGCTGCTTGCCGGTTGGCGTGACCCAGCTGGATCTCCATCTCGTTCAGATCTCCCTCCATCTTTTTCTTCGACCGGACGGCGTCGTTTCTGCTGCGCGTCTCGGCGTCCAGCGTGTTCTGCAGAGTGTCCACGGTTCGCTGGTGATTCCTCTTGAGCTGGTCAATCTCTTCGTCTTTCTCCGCCACCTTTCTGTCCACTTCCGACTTGATCTGGTTCAGCTCCAGCTGAAGGTGCAGGATTTTGGCCTCCTCATGTTCCAGGGAAGACTACAGCGAGAACAAATGAAACACACATTAGGTTGCAGTTATTATAAAGAAGACGTCAGATGTCAAAGACAAAACACAAACCTCAACTTCTTCAAGAGCAGCCTGGGTGTCTCTCTTCTCCTGCTCCGCTTGCTTTGCTGCTTTCTCCAGCTCGTGGATAATTTTAGCAGACTGTCCAACTTGCTCGCTGATGTCCGTTATCTCCTCTGAAAATGTGAAGAAAGGTCAAAAGACAAATAAAACAACATCTCAGCACCGTGTGGATGATGTCTCCCTGCAGAGTTCTTACGCTGAAGATTCTTATTCTCCCTTTTCATGTTCTCCAGATGGTCCAGAGCCTCTTCGTACGAGTTTTTCAGCTTGAAGAGTTCAGTGCTCAGCACTCTGGACTCTCTCTGGGAAACCTCCAGGTCAGATTGACTCTCCTCATATTTCTGTTTCCACTCAGCCAAAATCTAATAGAGGAGGAGACAGCATGGGTGATCAATGCTGCTCCAACAGGATGCAGGAGTGGTATGAAAATGGAGAAACGTACCTTGTCAAAGTTCCTCTGCTTCTTATCCAGGGTGGCGCTGGCTGCATTTGACCTTTCCAGCTCAACCATGAGATCCTCAACCTCAGCCTGCAGCCTCTGCTTGGTTTTCTCCAGAGATGCACATTTGACATTTGCTACCTCTGTCATCTCCTCGGACTCCTGCAGCCGCTGGGCCAGCTTCTTCCTTTGAACCGAAGGTAAATTGTGTTAAAGTGCAGGAAAATCCATCAGCGGTGATTTGAAAAATACTCGGTGCGGCTCTGACTTTGCCTCCTCAAGCTCTTCGGTGCGCTGGATGGCATCTGTCTCATATTTGGTTCTCCACTGAGCCACCTCGCTGTTGGCCTTGGACAGACAGCGCTGCAGCTCAGCTTTGGCCTCCTGCTCTTCCTCGTACTGCTCTCTGAGCAGCTCGCAGTCATGACGAGCAGATTGCAAACTGTGAGCCAGGGTGTTTTTCACCTGAATAAAACAGAAATAGACAACAATGGTTTAAGGCCTGAACTAAAACAGCTTTAGGAAGATGTAGAAATCTAGTTAATGTCACCCGGTGGAGTTTTGAATCACTGGTGTGAGGCCTGGTTTTTACAAGTGGGTCACGTCTTGTTAAACACAATCCTGCAAAGGCTACTCCCTTATTCATTGCCAAGAGGTGTAGCACTGCACCAACAAAACCAAAGAAGAATTAGACTTTAGCCAATTTAGGCAGTTACAAATCTAAATAATATTGCAAACAACATTAATTTCCATCCTAAATATACATGCTGATTATTTTAGTTTCATTGTTTTGGATCTATAAAATCTGAGAAAACAGTGAACGGTCAATGTGAGGTCTCAAAACAGTTTGTTTTCCCTGAACAGTCAGAACACTGAAAGATATTAAGTTTAGTATCACATTAGACAGAGACAAGCTGCAAAACTCACATTTTGAGATGAAACAACAGGATGTTTCTGCATAAAAATGAACTTTAAATGTCTGGAAATGAACAAAATGACTGAAAACACTGTAGGAATCCTAACTGAGAGAAGCTGAGGGCATTGGATACAACAACTCCCATGATCCCATGCTGCTTCATGACATCACCAATCTGCATCTTTTGTTATTGTTTTGATTGAGAGACACCTGGTGGTGGAAAATTACACGTCACACACTGAAATGTGTCTTTTCAACCTTCATTTCTTCATCCAAAAGCCTCTTCAGCTCTTCGATTTGATGACTCCCGACAGATTTCACTCTGCTCAGCTGGGACAGAGTGACCTCCTTCTCGTCTAGCAGACGTGTGAGTTCACCTATTTGGGAAAAAGAGGATGCAAATTAAATTACATGTCCTCCTTAATTGATCTTTTGTATCATGCACAATTAGAAACGTACCATTTTCTGTCTGCAGACGAGCGCTCAGTGTAGTACTTTCACTCAGAGATCGCTGGGCTTCTTCTGCTTTGGTCTTGTATTCGTTCATTTGGTCTTCAAGGCTCCTGCACAGTTTCTCCAGATTAGCCTGAAACATTGATCAGTGATTATCACAAGTCAAAATAAACCTATGATGGAAAGAAAACCTGGTTCAAAGTGCTGCAGACCTTCTTCTTCTTCTCACCTTGCTTTTCAGAACACTCTCCATGTTGCTCGCCATGTCGTCGATTTCCATCTTCAGCTCACATTTCTCCTTCTCCAGTTTCTGCTTGACCCTCTGAATGTTGTCGATCTGATCGCTGAGCTCGGCGACGCTGTCGGCCTGTTTCTTGCGCAGAGTTGCAGCGACGGATTCGTGCTGCAGCGTCGACTCCTCCAGATCTCGCCGCAACCTGTGAAACTCGGCCTCGCGCTTCTTGTTGAGCTCGGCCTGAGCAGCCGTGGCTCCTCCGGCCTCCTCCAGCCTCTCGCTGATCTCCTCCAGCTCTCGGGACAGATCACACCTCTGCTTCTCCACTTTAGCTCGAGCCGCGCGCTCGGCTTCAATTTCCTCTTCTAGCTCTTCGATGCGAGCCTGCAGTGAAGTTGTTTTAAATTTCTGTTCTTAAGACTTTAAAGAAAAGGTTTTATAATATTCCTACTGTTGCTGGAAGTCACACCTGAAGCTCTTTAATCTTCTTCTGCAGCTGAGTGCCGAGGGCTTGCTCATCCTCAATTTTGCACTGCAGGTGGATGATTTCAAAGTCCTTTCTGTAGAGAGAGAATTGTTTTCTTAACAGCACAGACAACATGTACTCTGTAACTGACGCAACTGACAGTGTTGCATGTACACTCTTGTGTCTGTCCATTCAATATGTAGCTGTAATTAGCAGCTGGTTAGCTTAGTTTAGCACAAAGACTGGAAGCACAGGGAAAGCTAGCCAAACACCTGTGATTAACAGATTCCATCTGGTTTGTTAAATACATATGAGAGCATGACCGTAAAAACGCCATGTTGTCACGATCGTGAGGTTGCCAGGCGACCACCAAAGGCTCCAGGAAGCTCTTGGCTAAGAAATAACTCCTCCTCGTGCTAACTTCCATGTGACATTGTCCCTTTAATCAGTTTTTTGTGAGAAATAAAAAATGAGTTACAACATCTTCATTTGTGAGTTTCAGAGGTTTTGCTGGGTGAATAATGTTGGCAGGCTAGCTGTTTCCCCCTGTTTACAGTCTTTGTGCTAAGCTAAGCTAACTGTTCCCTGTATTGTTGCTATATCTCAGTAATGTGAATACAACTGAATTAATTATAACACTGATGTTGTCTACTTTGTGAAACAACAGCTTACTTCTTCAGTCTCTCTTCTGTTTGCTGTCTTTCATTCTCAAGGTCCATGATGGTTTCCTGGGACAGCTTCAGATCCCCCTCCAGCTTTCTCTTGGATCTCTCCAAGTCTGCACGCACCTTCTTCTCCTGCTCCAGGGAACCTTCAAGCTGCAAGACGTGTTTGTGTCAACCAAGGAAACCACACTCAGGAATTTAAAAGAGATGCTCCACACTCACATCATCAACCTGCTGCTCCAACTTGATTTTCATCTTCATCAGAGAGTTTACTTTATCCTCCTCGGCCTGGAGGTCATCTAACGTCTGCTGCTGCACCTCCTGCAAAGCTTTGATCTCCTTTGAAGACTTCATCAGGTTTTCCTCAAGAGTCGTGAGCTCCTCCACCAAGTTCTTGACCTAAAGAGAGGAAAAAGTTTTTATGTATGTGTTGATATCGTTTAACAGGCTCTACATGATGAAAATCATCAGCGTCACCTTGTTTTCTGTGGCATATTTCTCTTTCTCCACTTTGGCGATGGTGAGTTCCAGGTCGTCGATGTCTCGTTTGAGCTCCGAACATTCGTCCTCCAGCTTCCTCTTCTTGGCGGTGATTTCGGCGTTGATCTCCTCCTCTTCCTCCATCCTCTCAGAGAACTCTTTGACTTTGGCCTCCAGGTGGATCTTGCTCTTTATCAAGCCTTCACACCTCTCCTCGGCGTCGCACAGGTTCTCCCTTTCCTGAGGAGCAGGGACACAATGGTGCATTGTGACAGCAGCATGCAGTAGTTTTACTATTACACATCTGAACCTGTCATGTGTGCTATTAAAACATATCTTTTCATCATTTTTTAATATATGTTTTATTTGTTTTGCTGATTTGTCCTAGGCTGTGTCACAAAATTTAAATTTCTAGTCTACCAATTGTAATTAATTGCATGTATTTGAATCTATTTTATGTGTTTTATCTATTTTTAATGCCTTTTCATTATTTTATTATTTGGTTTGTTTGGAACATTTGTAGATCTATATATTGGGCATCTATTATCTTTTCATTTAAGCAAACAGTGCAGATATTCTGCAGAAATACAAATTATTCTAAGTTTACAAGTCTTAATAATTATAAATAGTCATTGTATTTTTCTCCAGATATGCTCCAGTGTTATTATTGGCACTTGAATTTGATTTAATCACCATGTCCACTCCATGTTCCTATTTATATACCACTTTCCCTGCAGGGATCAATGACTCTCCTCTTATCTTACATTTGTATTGATTATGTAGTTGCTGAATTTCAGAACAAGGGAAAAAAACTCTCTCTTCTAATCTCTTTATCCAACAGGATGAAATCAATACAAACAGACCACTTTGGTTTACGTACTGCTTGGATTTGAAGGTAAAGGTCATTTTTCTCCTGGACGAGCATGACCATTTTCTCCTCCAGCTCCTTCCTCCTGGCCTCTGACTTTGCCAGCTCCTCTTTGAGTCGCTGGAACTCCTCTTTCATGGTCTGCATCTCCTTCTCGGCCTCCGCACTCCGCAACAGGGGCTTTATCTTGAAGAAGAGCCTCATCCAAGGCCAGTTCTTGACGTTCATGAATGAGCGGATGTTGTACTGGATGATGAAAATTGACTCTCTGCATGGTGGAAAAAGCAAAGCAGCAAAGATTGAGTTTAACAACCTGTCATGAAGAATATCTGAATGAGCTTTCAAAGACTTTCCATAACTAATTTAAAATAATTTCACTGCCCACAAAGCCTGAGTGTGATGAAAACCATGGAAAGAACTAAAGAAAGAAGACAGTCCAGCTTGCCAGTATTTCTCTTAATGGCATTTTCACATGTTAATTATTTCGTCACCTTGAGAAAATGAGCTTTGTTATCTCGAGATAATGAGACAATCAACCCTTTATCACTAAAAGACAAAAGGTTGTTTCCTGCTTTTACCTGCGTGGTGACATCTTGACAACTGCAGCAACTCATTCAAGCTGCAGCCTGTCAATAAATTGATTTATCACGTATTTTCATGCACACCCTACTGCGATGCATTACACTGTTTTCACCAACACGAAATGCCATGTGAAATAATAAGAGAATGACTCTTAGAGGCAGGTTGTCTGTCGCTCACTGTCATTGTTGCCACGGTTACTAAGCCTCAGACACATATATTGATGTGTTTAGCTTTGGTTCTTGAGATAATTAAATAATTAAGGGAATTAATTGTTTGATTTCTATATTTTTCAACATATTTTCTTATGTTTTGGTGTCTGACTGACTACTAGGGACAGTGAGTTTTGAAACTGGTCTCCTTAGTGCGCTGTTAGCCAAGAAAACAAGCTAACATGCACCCTCGTCAATGTACGTTCACAAAAAATGTTTGTTTGTGACACTGACAAGCAGATACTGGCCTTTTCTCAGCTTCCAGACAGCGATACGAACATAACTTTAAAATGAGACTAAATTCACGAGACGTAAGTCATGCTAGCAGCTCTGCAGGATTTCAGCACAGCAAAGCTTAATGCTAACATCAGCATGCTAACATGCTCATGTTGACATTAATGCTAATTTGATGATGTTGAGCAGCCAACCTGTTTACCACATTCTTTGTTTTGCAGCTGATGGGAATGCTGTATTTAAGATACTTGGTCATAAACTAAACTTTAGGACAAATAAATTAATGCATGTGACGTTGTATGTGTTTCCTGTTGCTAGCATGATGGATTTTATGGGATGTGCAGCTTATTTGCCATTAACCATACTATAAACCAGTTGTAATGTTCCCTATAAAGGCACTTGTCCATAGACCTTTTCTTCGTCATCTCCTTGAGCCTCAGCCTGGTGACGTAACCTCTGGCCACGGCCTGGATACGAGTCATCAGCACCGCCAGCCGTTCGTCCCTCATCTCCTCCAGGAGACCCAGGAGGCCGGCCTTGAAGAACACCTGTGGGAAGACAAAATGTGGATGGAAATGAGTTTTCATTTGATTTGGGTTGTTTGGGACAGAGAATATTTTAGAATTAATACTTTACAGTGTTAATTAGGTGATGGGAATTGAAAACGGATGCATTTAGTTTCGCAGCTGATATATGGAGTCAGTGGAGTGTCTGGAGTCCATTGGGCCTTTAAATAAGTTCATTAATTTAACTAATTTACATGTCACATTAAGGGACATTGCAATTTGTAATGTCACAGTATATGAGTTCACTGTTTCATGGTTTTACTGACCAAGAAGTGCACACACAGGAACCAACAGTGGCAGATTGTTCTGAAAAATACCTTTGTGTAGCCAAATCTATACTGGGCATGGTCCACATCAATGGAGGAGAGCAGTTTCTCTGAAGCCTTCTTGCTGTCGATAAACTGGCCCTCGGGAATCGCGCTGGCGTTCAGAATCCTGTATCTGGTAGTTGATGCGTAAACTTTAATGTGTTTCAATGTGTCTGTGTGTGTGTGTGTGTAATCAAAACAAAGTGTGGTGTGTGTCACCTCTGCCTGAAGTCTCCGTAGAGGATCCTGCTGGGGAATCCCTTCCTGCAGATCCTGATGCCCTCCAACACGCCGTTACAGCGCAGCTGGTGGAGCACCAGATGGTGGTCCATGGACCCTACATGGACAAGACTGTTTGTGTTAAAGGAACAGTTTTGCTTTCTTAACAAGAATTAGATAGGAAAATAAATGTATCTTTCATGTCTGTATGGTAAATATGTGTCAGGAGGCAATTGCTAGTTAGCTTAGCATAAAGACTGGAAACAGGGGGAACCAGCCAGCCCGGCTCCACAAACCTGCACCTGAAAGCTCAATAGGTTACACCCTATATATCCAATACTTAATCAAAAACAGAGGTTTACTTACAGAGTTGAAGAAGTAATCCAGTACTTTTCAACTTGTAATTAAGTAAAAGTAGAAATACCACTGTGTAGGGATACTCAACAGCATTACAGCTGTCACTAGAGTAAAAGTATAAAAGTATTAGCATCTAAATGCACCTGAAGTATCAAAACTAAAAGAAATAATTATGTGGATTGAATTTAGAATAATATATATATTATATTATTGGATGATGCATTAATGTGCAGCATCACTTATATGTTAAAGCTAATTTGATATTAATGTAGTTTATGTCTTGCATCATCATTTATTTGTTGATTATATTTTGTGTTAATCTGAACATTTAATGCAATTACTGTTAACCTTTATAAAAGTCTTTATTCACATGTTACCTGGTGTCTTTGTTTCATTAGGGATGATGCATCTCACAAAGTGTGGATGTGTGGATCGGAGGTTGGCCATCAGCTTGTTCAGGTTCTCCTGCAGGAAACACACAGATTTTGGATTCTGAACATGTAAAACAACTTGTTGTTAACTTAAAGGAGCTGTTTGGATCTTTTGATGATGTTTTTACTGGTTTCTCTGACTTTAGTGAATAAAGAAAAGTGAAAATAAATACAAATTAACAGTAAATTCAGCAAATTTTCATAGTTTTTTACCCTGAACAGAGCAGAAACTGTCTGGAAAGAGGAGCCCTTCTTCTTGAAACCTTTCTTACTTCCATCAGCAGCAGCTACAGAAACAGAGAAACAACACAACCTCTGAAGAAAACTCAACGTGGACCATGTAAAGATCAACATAACATAACACTGGCAGGCGTCTGCAGTCTGTGAACTGACCATCAGCAGAGGCGTACGTGGCAAAGAGCTGTGAAAGCAGCTTTAAAGAAGCTTTTTGGTAAAGCTGCACCACGGTGTCGTTCAGCGGGTCTTTGTTCTTCTCCAGCCAGCTGCTGATGTTGTAGTCCACGGTGCCGGCATAGTGCATGAGGGAGAAGTGGGCCTCCGCCTTTCCTTTGGAGGGTTTGGGCTTCTGAAAGATGCTGTTCTTCCCCAGGTGCTGGTCGTACAGCTTGTTCTTAAAGGAGCTGTCTGTCGCCTTCGGAAACATGCACTCCTCCTCCAGAATAGAGAAAATACCCATCGGCTGTGGGAAAGAGAGCAGATCAGTGTCCAAATGTGCAAAATATAAACATTTGCATTCACAGAAAGACGATGGACCTTTTCGATGAGCTCAATGCAGGCAGCCAGGTCCATGCCGAAGTCAATGAACTCCCACTCAATGCCCTCCTTCTTGTACTCCTCTTGCTCCAACACAAACATGTGGTGGTTGAAGAACTGCTGCAGCTTCTCGTTGGTGAAGTTGATGCACAGCTGCTCCAAGCTGTTCATCTTAATTTAAACAACACTTATTTAATAAATATGGAGTTTGTTTTTAGATTCATTTAGCTTTCGTCAAAGCGATCGTGATTTACCTCGAAGATCTCAAACCCTGCGATGTCCAGGACACCAATGAAATGCTGTCTTGGGAGTTTGGTGTCGAGCTGCTGGTTGATCCTGGTGACCATCCACAGGAACAGCTTCTCGTACACGGCCTTCGACAGGGCTCCCATGGCGTTGTTCACCTGTCGTCGACGTTACAACTGAATTTTTTTTCACTCCAGCTGAAGACGTTTGACCTTTTTTTAGACGGAGAAACGTGTGAACCGTACCTGCTGTGGAGTCTGACCTTTGGTGACATACTCATTCCCAACCTTCACTCGGGGATAACACAGAGCTTTCAGCAAGTCAGCCGAGTTTAGACCCATGAGGTACGCGACTTTGTCTGCCACTGCGGGACATAAATCACACACGGACATGTAAAGCACATCCTAGAGCTTCAACCTGAGGAGCAAAATTGTGTAAAACCGTTAAGCAGTGAGTGATAATATGTGAAGAATTTAGACTTTTTATGTGTTTTTGTTTGATTTTATTCCAATTATAAACCACAATGGATGTTTAGCTAAAAGAGGATATTTGTGACAGAAGGTAAAATTACATTTAAAGAATAATTACAAAATTATAAATCCTGTTTTTATAATTTAATTCATCAAGTAGCACTGAAGCATTTTCACTGTCCTGCTTCGTCACTTCTTCATGCAGATACAGAAGAGATGTGATCGCATGCAAAATGCTAATTTAAATGCTAATTTATTGAGTGCAACCCAGCTTTTTAATATCTTAAGTCCAGCTAAAGCAGCATTTAGCTTCAGTATCGTGACGTATTTCAGAAAAGAACAAACACGGAGCGCTACAGAGATTCATAGTTGGATTAAAGGCTCGAAGACACAAATGTAGCATGCTGTTTGCTAGCTGGCTAACTGGCTAACTAGCTCTGTGCTGCCAACATTTTCACACTGACTGATGGTGAAACTGCTTCACACTCACATAAACTGAGGCCATGTTTTGTTTCACAGGAAAGAAAATGATTTGATCTCTCGTGTTTTATCGAGACTTTATTGGTGAATAATCTCAAAATGCAACGGCACAGCTTGCTGTTAGCATGAAGCTAAATGCACTGCAGCATTTTGCAAACACTCCGTGCTTTCTTTCACTCACATCTCTGCAAATCTCTGAATCGGAAAGAAGCAGTACTCTTGGTGCATTTACTGAGCTGTTCACTGTGCAGACGTCTCAGTTTTAATGCTGAAACAAACTATTTGTGTTTGGTGACATCATGAGAAGCCGAGCACTGATTGAAGTGGAGCCAGGGAGCCTGAATGTGGTGTCACACGAGCTCTGACAACAGATTACTGTTACTTTGCAGCCTGTTAATTAGTTAATTAGACATTAATCATCCTTAAAATATCTTTAGTGCAGGACTTTAGGACAGACGTCTCACCCTCGGTGCCGTCGGGCTCCGCCTGCTCCTCCCGCTGCTTCTGCTTGAACTTCATGTTCCCGTTGTGCATCACAGCTCCTGTCAGCTTGTAGATGCCCACCTTCTCCTCCATGTTGAAGCCCAGGATATCGATGGCACTCTGAGCAACAGACAAGCAATATATATTATTAAATATATCTAATATTACTAATAAATACCAACTTTCAGTGGTGACATTTACTGTTTTTATTAATTGGACTTTAAGCGTCTTATTAATGTCTCCACATGTAGGACAATGTGTCACATTAATGGTCAAACACTCTACACTTTTCATATGAAAACGTGTTTATTATCATTAATAAAGGGCCCATATAACAGTATATATTAGTAGATTATAATTATTGTTATTGATGTGTTAATGTATTCATCACTTTCATGTTGCTGCTGGTAAAGGTGGAGCTGTTTTAAATGACTTTACACAAGTTACAGAAGTTTATCTAAATTATTATGACGTATTATATGAAATAAAACCATTACAATACATTATATTTTATTATAACTTTCTATTTAAAATGTGTCTCTTTTATATATTTTGATTATTGACTTTAACTGTAGTTTCTCCCTACTGTTTATTTTATAATATTATGTCCCTGCACTATGCTGTTTATTATCCAGCTTTTTTATTTGTAATGTTAATTTTATGTCCAAATTAATGATGCCAATCAAATAAAATAAACAATTATTTGACTTTTTCTAAGATTTAGTTCAGATGCTTGTTGGTTTATTATATAAACTATATGCATGATCGCACATTTTCAATATCATAAAGTGATTCCATGTAAGAAAGTGGTTGATTTGAACACGTGTCCCTTGGTCCATGTTCCTGTATCTATATATTTGACCCATGTGCGCTCACGTCTGTGGCCATCAGCTCCTCGGTGTCGTCGATGCTCAGCACAGTGATTTCCCCCTGGCTGATGAAGGGGTAGTCGTATGGGTTGGTGGTTATGAGCAGCATCTCTGAAAAGGAAACAGCAGTGATTTCTGTTTGCGTTACAGTCGCCGTGAACGTGCAGCGTCACTCTACACGTCACCAGATCCACACCAGGTATATTCACCGATTAAGTCCGGCTTCTTGTTCGAGAGGATCTGATAGAAGATGTGGTAGCTCCGCTCTGCCGGCAGCTGAAACGTCACTCTGGATTTTTCCAAAAGATCTAAACATAAATATAAACAACAAACACAGATAAAATGTCGTTTTTAACATTTATATTAGCAAAAGGAAGATAAGCCACACTGACAGTAAGCACACTTACACGTTTCAATATCAGCTGATGCCAATTTCCCCTTTGTTCCAAAGTGGATGCGGATGAATTTACCCTGGAAAAGTTAAATTATTATAGTTTAATATATAACCATTGTCTCCATTGCTCCATTGTCTCTCTGTTGGATTTACGAACATTTGCTATTTATCATACATTACATGATACACACAGTACACTATATTTAATATACTGCCACACTTTACTATTTATATTATATCATCTTGTGTTTATACTATACTCATTTTATCTAAATTATTTATTTCGGCTGAACTTGCTCTCTGGATTAATAAAAGCTTATCTTATCTTTCAAAACATGAATGAAATGATATTTCGTTAACTAATTATCTGTTGACATTAACACAAAATACAACAACATGGAGTTGGTTTCTCATTGTAACATTAAAAAAACTCAAGTTTTCCAATTATTAAGATAAAACAGGATTAAAACGTATGAAAAACATCAATAACTGCAATAATGGCACCTCTCAGTTTCCGTGGAAAACTTACAAATCGTGAGGAGTTGTCGTTCCTCACAGTCTTGGCGTTCCCGAAGGCCTCCAGCAGAGGGTTGGCCTGGATGATCTGATCCTCCAGAGTCCCCTGTGAACTCAAACCATGAGCGTAAAGCGAGTTTCTGTGTGAAGCAGCTGTGGTTTCAGGATTAATGAAGCTCTCGTCAGAGTGAAACAACAACACAACTGGCCTGAACCTGCATTTTGCCGGCTGGTTGCTCCTTCTTGCTCGAGTCTCCCAGTGATGCAGTTGTTGCAAAATACTGGATGACTCGCTTTGTGTTGACCGTCTTCCCGGCACCAGATTCTCCGCTGAGGGATGCACAGCAGTGAAAGACGATGAGTGAATTAAATATGATTTGAGTGTTTTTGGGGTAAAACAGCACACGAAGCCACACTTACGTGATCAGGATGGACTGGTTCTCTCGATCTGTTCAAGGGAGAGAAACTGGGTGAACTCTGGTTTATTTCATCTTAATTTATATTAATTTATACTTAATTTAGATCATTTTAAGTCTTTTAATCAAAGCTTGAATCATAAAAATAACAAACACTTCAGTCTTTGAGTTTTTTTCTTATTTCACTTTTATATTTTTAATATTTACAGCAGCTTTATTCAGCTCCCTGATAGTTGTTTTGATGATACTTTAACTACTTTTCATTACATCTTATTTTATATCACCTTAGTTTTTATGCTTTAGTTTAATTTAGGAAAAAATACTTCACTGATTTCAATATTTAGATTTTTCATATTGTTAGTCTTTATATTCTTTATTATATAACATTTGTATGATGACATAAGTAAAAATAAAAGTTCAAGTTCAAAGAAAAACATCCTAAATTAATTTTTATTAAGAGTTTAACATTTAAAAGTTCAGCCAATCATAACTGTCGACACATTTTGGTTGACGTTAAAACTTTAAATGTGGTAAAAAGAAAGAAAATGTGTTTTAACTTTAATGTTATTATCTGCAGATAACACGTTAATTAAACGTATTACCTTAAGAAAATTAGCCTTTTATAATGAGATAAAGAAATAATCAACCCAACATCACAAGAAAACAGAAAGTTGGCTTCGTGTTATCGCCTGCATGTTCATCAGAAATCAGGAGCGCCGTGCTCACATGCACTTGAGATGCATTGACATTATTGATCAATGCAGACTGTACTTCAATTAAGGTCTAATCAGTCGTCATTACAGACGCCGCTGGTCGATAAAGCACGCTCCCTCTTACTGAATCAATGCAACATGATTTGTACTGTGATGGTTTAACACGACGCGGCGGAGAAGTGTTCAATCAGAGAGTTACGATAAGACATCTGTCACTGAGCATCACCGTTGCCATGGTTACAGAGACAAGCACGGCTGCTCCGCTTCCGTCCAAACATGAATATGATGCTTTTACTCTTACAATAATATGAATAAAGACGTCTGAACCTCCTGGAGCTAATCAGGCACATGTGTCAGCAGCTACTAACAATGGTGGGAAGTAACCTGTTTTCATGTGTCCTCATATTTTCCAATCTATAAATATCACTTATAATATCCTTGTTTACCTTATCTTATTTTTTTTACGTGCTTTCTCTTAATTTATGGTTTTTGTTGATGTCTCTTTCTATGTAGCCTCTGTGCTGCTGTCACAATGCAAATTCCCCATTTGTGGGAGATGAATTAAGGATTATCTTATCTTATCTTATCTTATCTTAACTAAGTGACTCATTTACTCAACTACAACTTTGTGATCATATTTCTGCTTCTCCACAACAATTAGCCGTCAAATATTGTACCTCTTACTTCAGTTTAGCATTAATTTATTGTGTTTCTTTAGATAAATACTCAAAAAATAAAATATGGTGCGATATTATGGGCTAATATTATATAATTCTTTAAATAACTTAAGTAGAAGTGTCTAAAATCATTAAAAGCAGCTTCACATTTACCAGCTGCAGCATTAACACAATGTTTAACAATAGTTTAATAATCTAATATATTGGTCCTTTAAGCATAATGAGCACTTAAAGTATATTTGTAAATATGTAAATATGTGTGTCTGTATGATGGGACTGGACCTGTGAGCATGAACTGGTAGGCGTTGTCGGAGATGGAGAAGATGTGCGGCGGCGCCTCCTGACGTTTCTTCCCACGGTACCCGGCCACCACCTCCGGGTTGTAGACCGGAAGCCACTTGTAGGGGTTCACGGTGACGCAGAAGAGCCCAGAGTAGGTCTGCGAGTGAAACAGAGGAGCAGCAAAACATTATGCAAAGACGTTTCGATGTAAAACCAGAGCTGTGAAAGCTTTCATTCGTGGTTACATAGATCATCCAGGCAGCGTAGCGTTCTTTGAGGTTAAAGAGCACGGCCGGTTCGTGGAGATGCGTCAGCAGAGCCATGTCCTCGATCTTGTCAAACTTAGGAGGGTTCATGGGGCGAACGTCATCCAGGTGCACCGTGACAACCTGAGGAGCGAGTTCAGAGCATGCAGCATTACAGCAGATGCAGATAAAGACGATTCAACGCTCTGTTAACACACCGACCTTTCCATCCTCGGTCTCCACGGTGACCTTGGAGCCGTCCTGGCTTTTGATTTTACCCTTCACGTACTCCTGCTTCGGGTCGGGCACGAAGACGGCGGTTTTGGCGTCAAACAGCACGTTTTGAGCTGCGATTCTCTCCCGCTCCGACTTGCGGAGGTACGGGGCAGCCACCCCAAAGATCTCCATCTCGGCGTCGCTCATTTTCACCTGCAGTGGCTGCACGAGCAAGAGCCGATAAGCATGATGTGAAAGAAGAAGAGATGTTGGTCCTGACTGAAAGACTGTACTTACCAGAGTGCTGCAGACCGAACAGAGATGATCAAATGTCTTCCAATAAGCTTGTTTCAGTCAAACACCACAGACATCACTCACTCTAACGAGACTTTAACAGCTTTTATAAGCGATGCTCGAGCCTGTTTCTCCTATATTTGGAGATCTGGCTTCTGCGGCACTTTGGAAAAGTCAAGTATGCCCATTTTGTCTATGTATAGCTGTATTGTGTCACGTTTTTAAACGGTTTCAATTGTAACCAGTCAGACTGTCCATTAAAAAGCAATGAATGCTAAGGACGACAGCTTAGGGGGGGCTTACGGGCCCAACACGGCGGGCCTCATTTTCTGGGATCAGGGAAGATTAGGTCTGTTAGGGGCGTCACCCAAATTCTGGCATTGACTGTCTGGAGAGCAGAGACAATCACACACACACACACACACACACACACACACACACACACACACACACACACACACACACACTCGACTGTTTGGGTTTTGTATTGGAAGGGTTGACGGGCAACATTTAGCACATTCCAGACACGGGCCTGTCTGCATTAACCCTCATCTGTTAAAGATGCTGTATGTGAGAATGTGAAGCAGTGTACATGTATGAATCACTATACTGCTGATGTTAATGGTCAGTGTATGAAATGACTGTAAGGTTACTAAGAAAGAGTTTCTTGGTTGCAGGAGTCAGTGGTCACCTTTAAATCACTTCTTAAATCATACTTTTATCAGTTTCCTTTATGATATTATGATATTTTAATAGTCTTTGAAGCATCTTCATCCTGATTTACAATGTTTTTTCGATTCTTTTTCCTTTTTATCTGCGTTATTATTTAAAATCTGATGATTTTAAGGCTTTTGTCTGTTCATTTGCTGCCTTTGTGAAGCACTTTGTAACTCCTATTATAATTATTATTATTACTATTATGTTATAAGTAAAGGACTCACTGGGATCTGGCTAAATCCTGGAGCGCTAATCAGCATCATTTAATCAAGTGACTCATTTTTATATATTCATATGCATCTTAACAGTGTCAGCTTGGTTGCAAAATGAATGTAAGGCTTAGCGTACAGTAAAATACTAAACAATAATGATGTTTTTAATTAAAATCGACCACGTCTGAAGCTTTTTGTCATTTGTTTTGCGTTTCCGTTTAAGATTATTGGGCATTTTGTCTCAGCTGACAGCCAAAGATGTTCAGAGACACGCTGGCGCCCTGTTTTGTGCATCTTATGTTCGATCTTTAGCCACAAGGCTGCAGACGTCTGCTCATCTTTCTCTTTTCACCCTCTTTAACTCTTTCTTCTTCAGTAATTTGACATTTGTGTGTGTACTTTCAGTCGTTGCTGCTTGTTTTGCTGCTTTACCTTCTCTCTTTACAAACAATCACCACCTTGCCGTCATGTTTTCTGCCTTGGGCTCCAGTAATTTTCACAGTTCCAGCAGAGGAAATGATGTGGCGCTCTGGCGGGAAGAGCTGTGTGATATGGGCGTTTTGTCTGGCAGTGCATCACAGACGCTCTAATTGGTGCTGATTTAATAGCCTCTTAATGTCACTTGAAGGTCTGGCAACAGCTGCGATTATAATTGGCTCTGGGCAAACGAGCACGGTCTGGGCAGGCAGGCCAGCGCAGGGGACTTACAGTACGCCGACCCCTCGGTCACGCCTCAACACGGCGGCAAATATGTGTGTGTAAGTTTGACTGCGAGGGGGCCACGAGAATGAATTCAAGGGTCATGGGACAAGAAAGAGAAGAAGCAGAGAGACAATCCCCATCAGCTGGTTCTGTGTGAGAGAGGGTCTGAAAAGTCTGTAACGACAGTGATCCCGCCCCTTCTCCCACGAAATCCAATCATCTGCTTTGTAACAGCCAAACTGGGAAACATATTCAGCCAATCGTGTTGATGCAAAGACACAGTTGAGATTTACAACAGTTTCAAAGATGGCAGGAAAGGGGAGCTGCAAACAGACCTGAATTAAGTAATAAGTGTAACGAGCTGACAGTTGTGACTGATATCAGCGGAGACCTCTGGTTGGAGGAGCTGTCGGCGTCAGGTCACGGCGCTCTGGACTGAGCCGTAGCAGAAGCAGGTGTCATGACACTTGGACGTGAACGGTAGAAGTTTAACTTGTGGAGAAAGTCAAATTCATCAAATCTTTAAGCAGCATTAGATTATATATAGTTTTTATATCCTGATGACTGTTGAAAGTGGAGTTGCTCAGGTAGCTCAGTACCCATTCATTAACATTCCCCCATAATAACAGCCAAGATGGCTGCCGAATGGCGGGACTTACCTATTAAGACTTCGACTTTGCCCCCATGATGCTTGCCTCCTGCTCCTCAGTGCAGTAGTCTTTAAGGCGGTAATTTAAAGTTACCCTTGCAAATTAGCTTAATATGAGCAGAGCAGCTAGCGTTAGCTGTTCACTTCAGGGTTTTTTTTGACATTTTTGTTGTTTTTTCCTTTAACCACCAACTCGTGGCCCAGATCTATATCATTAACAGTCTGTTTAGTACGAACAGCAGGTATATGGAGGTTGAAGCTAACATCAATGCTAACTACAGTAAATTTTGCAAAGACAAAAATTAACTTTTTTTTTTCAAAAATTAGTTCGACTTTGCATTTTTTTAAGAAAAATTAACAATATTTCTTTTTCTAAATTAAATTTTGAATTATTTTACACTAACAGCTCATTCTTTCTACAGCTATTGGTGTAACCACTAGCTTATAGTGGCTAACGTTAGCAAACGTCAGGTTTACAGCTTTTCATTACGGCTGCAATGCATATCCAGTTTTAAATGTTTACCGTTAAACTGTACCTGTGCTACAGTAGCTGCTGTAGTTTAAGGTTAATCTGCTGGTCAAGCAAACACAATTAGACGTGTTAATTAAGGAGCTTCCTTGAAACAAAGCCCCGCTAGCTGTTTCCAGCTAACGGGGAACTGGCTGTTTAACAATTAGTTGTTTCCAGCTAACGGGGAACTGGCTGTTTAACAATTAGTTGTTTCCAGCTAACGGGGAACTGGCTGTTTAACAATTAGCTGTTTCCAGCTAACGGTGAACTGGCTGTTTAAGTTATGAAAGTGGTGCCAGTCATTTTTATTAAAATCTTTATGGCACATGAATGCAAAAGATTTTAGTATTGTTTCAAGTCAAACTCTTGGAAACTCCACAGAGACACTGACTAAGTTCTTTTTTAAATAACTTATCAGTCCAGAAACCAATTTGTTCCATTTTGAGCGCCCCACGTGACGGCGGCCCGAGCTGAAAGGCCTCTCTCCTCCAGGAATGAGCGCGGCGTCTGACTGTGGAGCGCTGAACAACTGCTGTGTTTGCTTTTCTAATCCAATCTCTAAAGCAGGAACACGACAGGTGTGACGGCACAGGCGATATTAATAAATCAATACTGGGCTGACGGCAGGTTCAGGTCTGAATAAATGTAGCTCCTCTTCATTGTCTAATTAATGTTAATATGTGACTGATTCCCATGTAATTGTTGATGTCTTAAAAACACTTAGAGATGTAAACACTGAGTACATATACTATACAGTGTTAAAAACTATACAGTTTTAGGACAATGATTGTGTGAATATTCTGTCATTTTTCATAAGAAAATGTCAGATTAGACAGATTAAATCAATTTTCCATTGGGATTAATTATGTCATCTATATATCTGGATGCCTGTGGTTCAGTTGTTACAACAGCTGCTGACTATGTGTTAAATATAAATATATACTAACAGCATCTGATTTGATTAGTTAAGTTTAACAATTTAATCAGTGGTTGATTGTAATTAGATTACTTGAGTAATTCTTTTAATTGCAACTTCATATTTAGACTCCGCTACATCTCAGAGGTAATCGTTGCACATTTTACTTGAATACATTTGTCAGACAGCTTTAGTTACTTTTCAGTTTACAGCTTTTGGTGCTTTTCCTGTTCAGTAAAATCCAGGAATCTTCAAATTTGGTAACTCTGATGTGGAGAAAGTAAAACTCCTGTTGGATCAGATGGACAACACATCTTCACAAAGCTGATAATTGATTTTCTCACCTTTTTTTTTTTAAAGATATATGCAGTTCTTACAGGATATATGATGATGTTACATCATATGTTACATCTGATCACATCATATGTTACATCTGATACACGGCTGTAGATGAAACCAGCCATCGTTACATAAATTAGCTCCACCTGAAACATCTACAGCAGGACGATGCAGCAGCACCTTCACTTTTAACACTTCATGATAATACTCAGTGCAGTTAATGCAGGACTTTTACATGCAATGGAGTATTTTCATTTAAATACTTAAATAAAATAAACTTCTCAGAGTCAGACATGTTAAATCCTGCAGGTTTTTAGATGCTCTTGCTCAGAAGTTTAGCACTAATATATATTTGAATGTAAAGACAATTTATTATTACATCAAGAATGAACAAATATCAGAGGCAAAGTTGTTTTTTTTATATTTTATCACAAAAATCAAAACTTCATTTACAACATGTGACTTCAGATATATTCTTATTCTTTGCATCTGTGATCAGAAAAGTTGAGCTCACTGCTTTAAGCAGTCAAATTATGTCCACTCAGCAGCAGTGTGAAGTGCATCATGGGTAACGGTGGAGATCAGTTTTCTTCTGCGCGCCACTCGCTGAGAGGAAAGTCACTGCAGAGACGTTTCAGAATATATAAAGAGCGACGGTGCCGCTGCTCACTTTGCCTTCTTGTACTTTCTCATGTGTGCTGCTATGGAGCTGGTGATCTCCACGTTTCTTTTGTTCTGTCCAAAATACTCCATAAACTCTCCGTCCGGTCCCACCAGGTACATGATGATCGTGTGGTCGACCTGAAGGAAAACGAGACGTGGAGTTCAGACACATGTTTCTGTTCATGGCCTACATTACCTTTATGACCTGAGGTGTCAACAGAGCAGGCTGTGACTCACGATGTAGTCGTTGTCTTCATCCTTTGGTCCCTGACTGTAGTAAACTCTGTAGGCTCTGGAGACCTGCTCGATCTGAGCTGTTGTTCCTGTCAGGCCAATCAGCTTCGGGGAAAACTCTGAAAATAAATAAATAAATGATGCATCTGTTAACACGTAGAGGTTTGAACGCACAATCAGTAGTTTTCTGCAGATAGAGGTCTCTCAGGTAAAACAGTAACAGAAGCTGCAGTCATGTAACGTGGTGCAGCAGCGTGGGATGCTGGGAGTTGTTGTCTTCCTGTCAGCTGGGATTCCTTCAGTGTTGATGGTTCAGGAGGTTTTTACTGGGAGCTGAATTCTCCACAGAGGTCTCCTCCTCTCCAAAACAAACAGAGCCGCTGATTCAAACCCAGAGAAACACTGAATAAAGCAGTTCCACCTTAAAAACCACTGTTTCTCCCACGCTGTCGGCCGCACACGGGACGTCCTGGAGGGGCGGCGAGCCGAGCTGCTGCTAACGTTTGCTCAGCTTGTTTCTCTGATAACTTCCAGAGCAATCAGTCTAGGTTAGCTGTGAAGTTAACTGTGCTAATGAGCTTATGGCTAATGGCCAGACACGTAGAGGTCACGTGGTTTTCGTACCTTTCACATATGCAGCCATGGCCTCCGGTGTGTCCCTGTCAGGATCGATGGTGATGAGGATCGGCGTCAGGTTTGGAAGAGACTTGATTTTATCTGAGAAAAACACAAAACAAGAACGTGATGTTTGTGAAAATGGGAAGACATGAAATTAAACAGTCATCTGTTCAATTTTTTATTTTACCTATTTCATCGACCACTTCGATCATCTTCTCCAGCTCGTCCGGGCAGATGTCGGGGCAGTGAGTGAACCCGAAATAGATGAGGACCCACTGCCCGAGGAAGTCCTCGCTCTTGCTGGGTTTGCTGTTGTGATCGATGAGCGAGAAGGGGCCGCCCAGCGCTGGTCGGCCGATTGATCGGGTCCGTTCCTTCTCAATCACTGCAAAGTTCAACGTCAAACAATTAAAGACTCACTGATTAACGTCTTTATCACTTCATTTAACAAAACTTTACTGACTATATTTACTGTTTATTTGATGCTTATCTGCTAAAATACTCACGTTCTTCCTTTTCTTTCTTGAAATACTTCATCCCTCCGAGCAGAGAGCCTCCGATAGCAAACGTTATTGCTAAAGATTTCCATGTGACAGGCTGAGAAGAGGAAACAACCAGGAAACAAGATCACAGAGGAATCTTTAGCATTTCAAACTGCGGCGTCACGGTTGTGATTCGTGCACATCTACAAAAAATCAAACACTGAAAGAAAATAAAAGGCAGCTGCCGATCAACAAGCATACGGTGACGTAGACGTCAGCTCTAAAACTTCATCTTCACTTCTTCAGCCTGTCTATACCCTCTGCTGTGATGTGTATATGCATGTGTGTTTTGTCAAACTGTGTGCAACCTCCAGCCCTCACCCCAGACTTCTTTGGTTTATCTCCTGATGTGGGCGGTGGAGGCGTGGAGGAAGACGCTCTGGAGTGTTGACATGGCTGCTGGGTTGTCCAGCAGCGGTGCCACTGACTCACATTCACCTGTAACTGAGTAAACACAGGATAAAGAGTCATGGTTAGACTTAAAGCCTTCGGTGGCTGTAGAACACCTGAACAGTAAACCAAACTCCAGTCAGAGATTGAATGATTTTAGGCAGGATGACATGATACAAGGCCAGGTGATGTAACTGGAGATGTATGTGTATTGTTGGCTGTCAAACAGCTCTTTCGGCTTATTCTTCCACGCGTTGTTCTCTGTAATATATCTACTTTTTAAATATTTTGTCCTACTGACATAAAAATGCAATCATGAACATGAAAGATAGGATCAGCTTCTATTGAAATTAATCCTAAATGTTTGGATGCACGTATCCGACGCTGACAAATCATCATAAATGTCATGTTGTAGCAAAGACGTGCGGCCAAGACTAACGGTAATGGCTACGCTAAATTGCTGAATTTCTAAATGGAGATCGGTGCTATCGATAGCCGGCTTTGACCTACCAGGCAGCAGTGAGCTCTCTGCGGTGTCAGCGTGTGTTTCAGTCCACTTTCTCTCCGTAAAACATTGTGTACGAGCCTGACAGTTTGTGCCCGAGCACATGTTTGTAAGACTTTGACGTTACTGTGAAACACCCGGCAGCTCAGGCTGTGATATAAAGCCATGTTTGGACCTTGACGGAACCAGGAAGCGCTGACAAGTTTATAAAACGTGAGGAATGAAGGGAAACAACGGCACGCGAAGCGCTGGTCTCCAGTCAGTTCTACAGTTTCGCGTGAGGTTAAAATAGAGCGTTCGAAACTGAATAGACTGATCTCAGATCAGTGCTTCTGTAGCCGTTACTAAACCGGACATGACGTAGCACAGCTTCTTCTATCATTCTTTTAGTCCAGCGTGCTCCTTGCTGACTCCTGGAGGCGGAAAAACATAAATTAACATGAGACTTATGATTTGTTTATTATTTTAGTGTTTAATGTATTTTGTTTATAGTTTGTATTTCTTGTTATATTGATTTAATCATTTTCATTTAACAGAAGATTAAGGCCTGGAATTCAAGGGCAAAAAAATATAATAGACTTATAATCAAAAAAAAAAAAAATATATAAAAAAACAAAACAAAACAATAACAACGGTGAGTTCTTCAGTCTAAATCAGCTCCAAATTACACATTAAATGTGACTTTAAATAGAAAAAAAGATGCCCGTACATACACAGCACAGTTTAAAGGTAAACATTGGATAAACAAATACATTTTCTATTTTTTATTGCCACAGTGTCATTGCATCTTAGCTATCACATGTCTGTTTTTTACTATCAGAAAGTGTTTATTTGAGCAGCATTCTTGGTCCATCATTTTCAGTCAAAGAAAGAAACAAAGGGAATATTTCACGAGTCAAACAGAAGCAGGAAGCTCATGTTTAAATAGCAGTTTTACAATGTGAAGGCCAGTTGGATCTCAGCTCCTTGTTGATGTAGTAGTAAAGCCAGACCACGAACGGGAAGGCAGTGATGGCAGCGGCTGTGGAGACTCTGAGCATCCCAACTGGAGCCCTGACAAAGAACACAGGAGTAATGTTCAAGTGATCAGCTTTGTCTGTGGCATGAATGTGAAGGAATTAAGGCTGTGAGAATAAATATTCAAAGTTAATCTCAAAGTAGTGTCTTAATTTTACCTTCCAGAGTGGCGACACAGGAGAAGCCAAACGACTGTCAACATGAGACCAGAAAACTCTCTAAAAAGAAGAAATATACATTCAGTTCACCTCGAACCAGGACAGTTTACTGTTTTTATACTTAACTGTCATTAATTAAATTTGTTTATTTGGCCTTTTCTGGGTCCATAAACCCATATTCATCAAGTTTTAACTCTGAACTCCTTTCATATCAAAACAACTAAGAAGAAAATGAAAAGTTAAATTCAATCCAGTTCAAACCGATTTTAAATATTTCACATGATCACACGTAATCAAGGAAAAATAACAGAATAACCTTTAGGTTATTAATAACAAACAGCTGCTGTTTAACATGTCTGCGTGGCGTCTGTCATGCTGAAGGTAAACACATTAAAATAAAATGTCACCACTTGCAGACGTGCCAAACAGCTCCTGCAGTGTTTCCACAGCCAACACTGAGACAGAGCCCACCTGCCCTCCTCCTGCTGGAAGATCTCTGTGACCCGCTCTTTATTGAGGGTCCATCCCAACATGGCAACCACAGCGCTGGAGATCATCACATGGAGGTCAGCAACACGCCTCCAGGGCAAAGTCTCTGCAAAGAAGAGAAAGATAAGCGTGTGGAAATGCCAAGTGTGCAAATGAGCTGCGAGGCTTTTCAGTTCGAGCTTCACTGAGCTGCGCTGTCTTGGTGGAACCACTTGGTGGCGCTAACAGCTCTGGAGAAAATGGGAGTTCAACAGCGTGGAGCGTAAAACAGGAACGTGCAGCCAGCCACGGGAAAGGAAAGTGACAGGAGTCATCATTTCAGTGAGGTTTTGATTCATTATATGCTTCTTTAGGGTGAACTCTCACTGTGGATCCAAACTCACCTGTCACGCCAGGGCTGAAGCCAATAAACGCACACAGGAGCGCGGGGACACTGTAAGCGACCTGGACCAGAAACGTGCCGTGAATCACAAAAGTCTCAGAGCAGAGAAAGGAATATGCGGGTTTGCTGAAATCTTACCATCCACAACCCTGCGTCTGGATCATTGATCTGCAGTCAAGACACGATATTATCTTTAGTTCATGATCCGGATTCAAGAGGATGCAGAATAAACCCGTGTTAAAGTGAAACTGTAGTCTCACCTGAACATACGTTGCAAGAGCAAAGAATAGAGACATGAACAGGTTGCAGACCTGCCAGATCACACAGAGCCATGACTTCTGCTCTTTACAAACTTCCCCCATTGTTGTCGCTAACCTTTCACCTCCCCGCCCGGGCCTGCGGGACGAACGGACACAAGAAAGCAGTTTTCCTTCCAGTGTGATTAAACAGGGAGGGCTTGTTTGATATGAACTACGACTTCTTCATGTTTCACTGACATGTTATTTATTATTATGGCAAATTATTGGATGCCTCGCGGCCTTTTTGACTTGATTTAGACCCACAGATCATCACTATAAGCGGATGTTGTATCATTTATGTAACTATGGGTTGTATAACGGTCAGGACTACACACGGTCCTGTGATGATAATAATGTCTTTAAACGTCATCTGACAGAGCTGTTTGTTAACTTGGTGAAAAAACTCTTGATGAACATCTGTTTAACTGAAACACACTGTATTAAATGTTGGCTATTTTCTGCTCCGGCTGCACCGCTCAACAAAACGAGCGCATATTCTCTACGACCGCAGTATCGTCAAGGTAGTCATACGGTACATATACCGCTTCCGATAGATCTTTACAAAATAAAATCATTCTTTAACATAAATATATGTTTTTTTAAGGTTTGTTATGAAACAGTTACTAAACAATCAGTATCTCTCATAATCCATTTTCAATATTTAGTCATATTAAACTACAACGTAAAAAAGTGTAATTATTCTTTTCATCTTCTTTTGGTTAACAGCTCCTAATTTATGGCAAATAACAATTGATTAGAAAAACATTAAATACAATAATGCACCTTATTGTCGTAAACACGTCTTTGTCTCACAACACAGTACAACCATAAACACAACATGCAATCATTTCTCTCGCAGAAATATATGCTTGCATCTGCAAACGCTGATAAAACTTAAAAATATAATAATGTATTATTTGACAGAAAAATGTTCACTAATACATTTAAACGACATTTTTTTAAATTATTAATACATCCTCACATTTTTACTTAATGTAACATTTTTAGAAACTATAATTCGTTTTGCTGAGTTAATAATTTACATTTACTTGCATGTGTTTTATTGTGAAACAAAAATGACGTAAGATCCGGTCTGCCCTTTGCCTAACGGTCGCGAGCTTGGTGACGCTGTGGGTGTTGACATGTCAGTGTCAGTTGGTCAGCTGATTGCGGGTCGTAAAGCCCCTCCGCCAGCGCTGTTAGCCAGCTTAGTTAGCTTAGCCTAGCTGGATGTTTGTTTTTGTTAACGTTACCACACACGGAGCCGTTATCGGAGCCCGAAACGTTTGATAATCCTCAACAGTTAAAGGCTTTTTGAGTTCTGCTACAGCCGCTTGTGTTGCGGCCAGAAGCTGCCGTCGGTGAGGCGGTACAAATCGCGGCTGGGAGGGAAGGGTGAAGTTGCTCTCCGTGTATCTGCATTGCAGCCCGGCGCTGCTGATGGAATTCAAACACACAACAATGGCGACTCCCAGTCCTAACAACTCAACAACACCTAGCAGCCACAACAGCAGCAACAACGCAGGATCCGCAGCCAACCACCACCACCAGTCCCAGTCTCAACACATCACGACAATGAGCAGCATGCAGGGTGAGTGTGGCTAATGTCGGGGGTATCTGCCCGGAGCTGGGGGCTCACACTCCGCTGCAGTGAAGGTTAATGTTAGCAGGGTTAGCCGTGGGAGGCTCAGGCTACTCCCAGGACTGAAAAATGTATTCCCAAGGGAACCGAGCGGGATCTTCCCAAAGAGGACTAATTAGTGTTTGTTAATTTACCGAGTACATCAAGTTTATAATTCATTATGTTTATTATGTCTCTGAAAAAGCCTTTAATGTCCTTGGAATCATATTGACATTTTGTAGCCCCCGTTATAGTCCAGTCCAGCCTGGGGAGAAAACGCCGAACCCCGTTTAAAAAATGATGAATTATGAGTTGCACCAACAGCTAAATATGACTGAGAAGCCGAATTATAAATATTTCTTTGTGTATATCACACAAACCGCAACGACTCGCTATTCCGCATAGGTTTAGTAAGTGTGCTATCGTGTGTGTGAGTTGCAGCTCCCTTGACATTGATGACGCCTGTAATTCCTAAATTAGACTTCATTCTTCCTCCGTACAAGCACATTTGCTTGCATGTCTCTGCAGTCGGAGCTATGCTTGTGTGGAATATGCCGAATTTATCAAAACGCCTTCACAATTAAGAAATGATGGGAAGTTGTGACATAATAGGTGCGTGTTGGCTGGCTGGATGCAAGGAAGTTAAATGGGTTTCCGTGCATCCTTTATCATGCACCAGTGAGCTGTAGCTGCATGTATCATGTATGTACCTGCTGTTTTTGGAGCGAGCCCAGTGAAACCTGAAGCTGCTGCGTCCTTTCTTGGGGCTCGTCAACAGAAATATCTCAACCGGTCTCTCTGTTACCGATGCAGCTGAACCAGCTGTTTCATGTTAATGTTGTATATTTCCTTTTTTTTTGGTACAAACAATGTCTCATTTTAACTTTCAGAGTCCAACACCTGCTGGAGATGTCAGAGTGAAACAGGTAGCTGCACGACTCACTCATTTTATAGAATACAAATGCAATTAGAAAAAAACTGTTAAGTAACATGGAAAGCTAAATGAGCAGAGTTAATAATAACAGTTTAAGTGAAATGCTTCTTTATACACTACTGCTGGTCCTGAATGATGATGTTTGTATCCTCAGAGGTTTGATTAATTTATTTCTTGATTTCACTTTCATGTAATGGTTTATGTAATCAGTAAAGCTGGATTAATAACTGAGATGCATGTTCTTTACAAAGAGGGAGATGCTGTTGTAATTAATGCTAACTGTAATAATAATAATCCAGGCTTTAAATGCTGTGATCTAATCTCATAATCGTGATTCTCCAGGTGACTGACATGTTGTTGATCCTTGTGCTTTTGTTCCCACTTCCTGACCATATTTCACTTTTTTACCTTTAATGCTGCTAACTAATGATTCCTAACTCCTGACATGATACTGACTGATGGTGAGCCGCCCCAAGAAAATGTTTAATAAGCTGCAACATGTTTTCTCTCCAAAACCATTTCACGACGGTAACTCATACTCACCTGTAGATCCCCTTTTTTTGTTTGTTTCACCTGCAGGTAGTTTTGTAATGTTACCCTCCTTCATTTGTTACACTGACTGACACATGACATACCTCACCATACTCAAGTGCTTGTAGTTGTCTCATAAATGCACGTGCATGCTAATGCATTACCCTCCAGATGATGCATTTAACCTGTGATAGAATGCCTCCGTTTGTTTGACATGTTAGCAAAGCAAGGCCAATTTCTGTGATCCTCTTATCTGCACTGAACCTGCAGGATGAGTCCTGGTTTGTTTGGTGAATTGGACCCTTTTTTTCCTTTAAATAGCAGGAAGTGGTGATTTTTAGGGAGGGGAGGTCTGACTAACAAAGCAGCGCCTTGAAGAAGACTTAACAAGCTGGCAAAGTGAAAGTGAAATATGAAGAAAATAAAAGCTGTCTTCTCACCTCTAGGGTTTCAGATAAACCTGTCTGGAGCTCCCCCAAGTAAGCCAAACCTCTTTTGCTTCAGCACCAACAGTTCTCATCCCTTTGTTTCCGCCTGACAGTCTGGTATGGGGGAGTCTGTCCTGCTGTTCTCAACTAATCCAAGTCAAGACTTCTGATGGCTTCACGTAGGCTTGTGCCGGTAGCTAACAGCTCAGTGTTTAGTACGACAGGTGACAGGAGAGAGCTGCAGCTCGTCAGACACCAGAGGTTTAATAAACCACCGACCGCTGCCAACTTGAACAGTGCAGTTTAGCAGCTTCTTGTCAAAAACGGTTGCAGGTAACACAGACGACGTGCGATCAGAAAGCCTCCATATCTCCCTGAATAGTCACCTTGTGCAGTGACACACACCGCTCCCCTTATGGTGAGTGTGTTGCCATGATGGAGCACCCTCAGTGCCATTGTGCCATGGTTTCAGGTCTCCTCAGATCGGTGCAGCAGAACTTGTCGCTGACGGTTTGAGCCTCGGGGACAAATTCATGATTCAGCACCCTGTGAATGACAGCTCATCCAGCGCGCTCTTAGTTGCACCCGTGATCAGACACGTCACGCTCTATTGTAAAGACTGCCGTTTGGTCTATACGTAGCTGACATAGACTTGTTTGCCAGTATGTGCTCCATCAGGTTTTCACATATTTGCTGGCGATTGCACAACAAAATGCAGAATACTGACTCATAACGGCGATCGTTCACACCTGCTGATTGCATATTAGTGCTCCGCGCTGCGTTCAGGATCAGCAGGAAACGGCGGCGTAACTTTCTGATCGCGCCTCGTGTTTGTTTCATCGGCACAAGCCTAAAGTTCAGAGCTTCCATTGACGTTTGAGCACCAGACCCTCTGTCCTTCCTCAGCGCGATAGACGAGTTCTCACACCTAAAGAAAAGCTGTGTTTTCATTCATTAAACTCCTGATTAAACGCTGGAATGGAAGCTCTACCTCACTGGTTTTCAGTGTGTGACTAACAAGCAGAAGTAGTGCCTGTAGTGTTGTCACATTACCTGTTTGTTTTTTCTGTTTTTATTTCAACCGGCTTGTCTTTTTATTGGCATGGGTGCACTTCAGCATTGCACTTGCTTGTCGAGACAAGGTAGACACGCTCCAGAGTTGTCGGCTCGAGCGGCGCTTTCCATTCAAGCCCATTGGAATTCAAGCACACACACACATTCTTGTGGTATTTTGGGTGGAGCGAGCGAGCGTTGGAGCGCGTTCCTGCGAGTGAAGGTGAAATCAAAGCAGTTGGCCTTGAGACGCATGTCACACATTAGTGTTTTCCTCTCTGTCTGCGTGTGGGTTGGTGTGTCTCTGCACTGTGAATGAAGGCGTTGGGGGGGTTAGCAGCATGCTATGTCTCCGTCTCTGCATCAAATATAGGGTTTAGGTGCAACTGACTGTCAGCACGCTGATACATATGAACAGGGGACATCAGAACCAGAAATTAGGATTAAAATGATGATTGGATTATTGTCCCAGTGTAAACAACGGGCTGCACATGCTAACGGTAACTGTCCTTTAAACTGCACCTGTTCTTTAAATGAGGACGAATGTAAAGCATGAGAGTAATATTTGTTATTAAAGGTTTTATTTCTGATTTTTCTCTGATTATATAGAAAACCCATGAAAAGACCCAAACTAACGAAAGACAATATATTGTTATTATTTATTAGGATTATCAGTTTCAGTGACCAGTGAATGAAAAAGAGAGTTTTATATAAAGCATTAATACAGCACTAATTCAGTTTCTCTTATTCACACCATAACGAGGTGCAATCTCAATATAATGCAGATATGGCCGCCTTCTTCTAACTTGTCACCTCGTGCAGTCATACACTACTCCCAGTGTGCACTGCGGGACCAGCAGCTCAGATCAGCTTAACTCTATACACTGTCTCTCAGCAGTTCTAGCTGCCAGCTGCTGCTTCCTTGTTACTGAGCCGTGCTGCGTTTAGGAACGTCAGACGACGCCTGAAATCACAGTGGTTGCACCCTGTGCTGTAGAATATAATTCATATTTCAAGTCACAGTAACGAGGAAGTACAAGATACAGTAGCCGTCAGTATTCACACCGTGGGACGCTGCTGCAGCCCGACAGTGAGACTCAGTGATGAACAGCTTCAGTGCAGGTGTATCGGGCAGTGGTACACACACAGGGCTCGTTAGGAGACACACTCACTGTTGGTTTTGGTCTTTTCATGGGATTTGTCGACAGGTAGGTGAGTATATGCAAATACTGAATGTGTGTAGTAGAACATCCACACGTGTGATGCAGACCACTCCTTATCCCCTCGTTCTATGGAGAGCATGACTTCCATGGATTTGAGTAAATTTGGATGAATTTACTTGTCTCCTCGTTCCCTCTCCTGTCTCATTTTATGATTTGTTTTCACTCACTGTGAATTTCATGTGGGATGAGTTTGCTTTGCTAAATCCTCCAATCACGTGTCGCTTCTATGTGAGATGTGATCGCGCTGCTGTTTCCTCCGCCGCTCAGGTAAACGTAAAGCCCTGAAGCTGAACTTCGCCAACCCTCCGATCAAACCCACGACCAGATTCACACTGAACACGGCGGGGCCGCCCTTTCAGAACCCGCACATGTGAGCGAACCTGCAAAATGAAATCCACCGTTACGACATTTGGTTTGTCGTCTCTTCACACGCGTCTGCTCGTCTGTGTTTTCAGAGAGCGGCTGAGAACGCACAGTATCGAGTCGTCGGGGAAGTTGAAGATCTCCCCGGAGCAGCACTGGGACTTCACGGCCGAGGATCTCAAAGACCTGGGCGAGATCGGCCGCGGGGCCTACGGCTCCGTCAACAAGATGGTGCACAAGCCGAGCAACCAGATCATGGCGGTGAAGGTGATTTGACTTTGAACGGTCCCAACCTTTCACACCTGGTATTAAAATGTGCCCGTATACATCATCTGCATTACAATCAACCCCAGACTCCCTTTAAAAAAATCTGAATTTTGTGAGTTTTTGAGTTCAGAGGAACTTTATGAACTCTGTGAAACTCTTTCTACAGCAAATCCTGAATTATTTGTCCGCTCGTGTTAATTCGGCACATGTGACACATCAACTTCATGATTCTTTGTCTAAAAACATGGTTTGTTGTCGCAGCGTGTTGCTGTGACTAGATAAAATATGTGTCTTGCAGATCAGATTTTTCCTCAGGTCCTTTAAATAAACATGTATAATCAGTTACAGACGTCGTTTTCATCTTTGTCGCCAGCTCGCCCTCTAAATTTGAGCAACAACCTATAATTTATGTCAAAAACAAACATCTGTATCAATAATATGACCAGATGTGGTCAGACAGACCCAAACATGACGCCTGCGTGTGTTATTCCTCGCGTCTGGATTCAGACTGTGTTGTAATGCCGGGTGTGAGCGGTTTGTGTTGGCGTTGGCGGCGCGTCTTTGATGATTTTGTCCGCGTCGCGTCTCCTTCGCAGAGAATTCGGTCGACGGTTGACGAGAAGGAGCAGAAGCAGCTGCTGATGGACTTGGACGTGGTCATGAGGAGTAGTGATTGTCCCTACATCGTGCAGTTTTACGGCGCTCTGTTCAGAGAGGTGAGGTTTGCCTCTGAGTCCTGCAGCGAGTCACATGCTTCAGTCTGTGTGTGTGTGTGTGTGTGTGTGTGTAATCTCTCACGACCTGTCCTCTTGTGTTTCAGGGCGACTGTTGGATCTGTATGGAACTTATGGCTACCTCGTTAGACAAGTTTTACAAATTTGTATATTGCTCGTTAGACGAGGTGATTCCAGAAGAAATATTAGGAAAAATAACTTTAGCTGTAAGTTTCCGTGGCGATCCCACATTTCCAAAAATAAACAGGCCCAGTTTCTGGTTTCCAGCCGCTAAACCCCCTCTCTGTGTTTCCCGCAGACTGTGAAGGCACTAAACCACTTAAAAGAAAACTTGAAAATAATACACAGAGGTGAGAAGAAACCAGCCGGCTCCATCAAACGTCTCCTTGTCCACCTGCAGATGTCTGTTGGTCACCTGTCTGTCTTCGCTCTCTCGCAGACATCAAGCCGTCAAACATCCTCCTGGACCGGAACGGCAACATAAAGCTGTGTGACTTCGGCATCAGCGGTCAGCTGGTGGACTCCATCGCCAAAACCAGAGATGCAGGCTGCAGACCATACATGGCTGTGAGTAACCAACAGTAAATCTCAGTTTAAGTCTGCGCTGCTGTTTCCATCTATGTTCCACCAGACTCCATGGACAAATACAGCGATTTAGCCTCACAGAGGACCGGAGCTGCTGGTCTTCTGCTGCCTCGATCTGTTAGTCTGTTGGTGTTATTGTGTGACTTCTGTGTTTTAAATGGTTACTTTGGGTTCACCGGTCACACAGTAACACAATTAGACAGCTGGAGGCAGCGACAGACCAGCACAACACCTGTGTTTTAAAATGTCTTTTTGTCTGGGGAGTCTGGTGGATTAGATGAAAGCAACATAAAGTCTGTGCGACACTAAGGTGCAGCTGAAATCTGATTAATATCTCATCCAACTTTCCCTTTAACTCCGCTTCATCCTGAAGATCGAGCACCACGAAGGAACCACGTTCAGCTGTTTGTATCCCACAGTTCAGTGAAATACGACTGAGACATGAGTCAGGGCAGGTGTCTGACTCAGAAACAGCTGTTATATGTTGACGTGTGTGTGTGTGTGCGTGCGTGTGTAAGATAACTCCTACTGTGTCACAGCAGCTGGTTTAAATGGTGCTGACGAGCAGCTCTGGGTGACTTGGCTTTGACTCAGGCCTGTTAAGGAGGCGACGTCCGGTTGTGTTTGACCTTAAATGGTGCAGCAGCACGAGTCGAACCAGACGCCTCAGCGCTCGATCAACCTGCAGATACCTGGATCTTTGTGTTTGGCGCAGGATCCGTCTCATTAACTGACCCGAGGGGCTGCGTTGGACTGTTAAATCACACGTTTCACTCTCATTTACCTTTGAGTCCAAACACACGATCGTTCACCTCAGTTCATCGCAGTCTGCGTTTGACTGAAGGTGTGTGTGTGTGTGTGTGTGTTATTGCGAAAAGATTGATTGAATCTCTGCTGCCTGTTTGTGTGTGTGCGTGCGTGTGTGTGGGTGTGTGTTGCGTAATTGAAGCACAGCAGATCAAACAGGTGATCTCAACACGTCGTCATCACTCAGGTTATTTTCTGTTGTCGTGGTTACGTCACTCCCCCCTCCCCACACACACACACACATCAGTCTGCCCACAGCAGTTTCCATTCTAAATTTGGTGAGGCACCATCACGACCACCTCACACACACACACACACACACACACACGCACACGCGAGCTTCATTCACGACGGGCTCTGAACGCAGAGCTTCCCGCCCGCCGCTCTGAGCTCAGTCAGCAGGAATCTCAGCTTCGGTTTCTTGTTTCCAGCTGTTCGATGTTTGATCGCGCCGCCGCCGGTTGCAGCTTTAATGACGTAGAAACACTGACCTCAGAGCAGCTGCAGCGCCTGCATGACTGACTGAATGTGCAGTTTACCGAACCGGCGGCTCTCTGTGGTCGTGATGTCATCAGCTTCAGGTGACTGTTGTTGCACCGACTGATGCTCCAGGTTTCTCACTGCAAAACAAAGCAAACACCTGTGTCTGTATACGGACTAATTTAACACGTTTCAGTCTGAACTTCACAGGGTTGTGTAGCTCCACAGATGGACTGAGTGAGAAATCAGGCGATCCACAGTTTAGTTCAGGTTGAGTTCTGCTTCTGAAGATTTTCAAAAAGTAAACTTGGGACCAATAAAACACTGTGACGCTGTTTAAAGCCTCAAATAATGATTGTTTTCAGAAATCTGATCATAAAAGTCAGGAAATGAGGACACAAGCTCTTCAGAGGTCTCCAGAGCACAAAGCGTCGCCTTTAAATAACTTGAATAAATTCAGTTCATGCTGATAAGAGACAGAAAAGATGCGAATCCTGACACAAGAAAAGCTGGAACCTGTGGTAATCGATCGTTAAAACAGTTGTCTAATGGTTTCCCCTCTGCGTGTGTCGGGATCTGTTTATTTGCTGTGACGGTGGAGACTAAACGGTCGCAGTCCTGGCAGATGTGAGCGTGCTCCGTGCAGCCGTCAGCTGCTGCAGCACACACTGTCCCGCTCTGCTGGGTGACATCAGCATCTAAATCAGGCCTGTAAATGGGCCAGCGAGCGCCGCAGCAGCAGCAGCAGGAGGAGGTTCGCTGCAGCCTGCGACACACCTCATCACCGCGGTGCAGGATGAGCGCGGTCCTGACAGGCAGGAATGAGGGAACGGTAAGCGAGCTGCAGAGCTGATGGCATGCGATCGTGCAGGTGAAAACATGCCCAGAGGTGACGAGCCGGGTTGCTCTGCTCTGCACGAACACCTGTTTGTTTCTCATCATGAAGAGAACATTGTGGATTCCGAAGTGAACAACGGACACTTTCAACTTCAACTGGAAAAAGTTGAACTCCCATCAGACTCAAATACGAACGTTCCTGCTATTCAAGGTTTCTGGTGACGTGCAGACGAAGCCTGCTGCAGCTTTGGGGGTTTAAATTCAACACACACACACACACACACACACAGAAGCACAGCGACGTCTGGTGGTTTGCAAAACGTCCAGCAGCTCGTCTAAAACACTGAAGCACCTCCTGATTTTAAAGATTCAGTCTCATGACATTTGCAGTAAAAGTCCAATATCCATTATTAAAATCCCCATGCCCTTATTTTGAAGGGCTCCAATGTGTTGTCCAGTTGCATCTTAACGTCATGGTCAATGTTTATGTGGCACGTTACAGTCACAGTGATGTGACTGGAGAAGGTAGAAACCTCTGCTATCATTGATTATTTAGATCAGGTGCACTTTACTTTTGATTGGTCTCCATGTTTTACTCTCCTCTCTGTCAAACTGAAGCATATTCTGAAGCACCCAGAGCAGAAACCACTGCACAAGTTCTTTATTATTTCCCCAAATCATAGATTAAAGTTATAAAGTTGTGTGTTTGTGCAGGAATCACTTCTCTCTGCCAGCGTTTGTTGTTTTTCCGACCTGATTTTTGTCGTTTGATAAACAGTAAATTCTTGTGTTTGTGAAACAGATCGTGCTGCTGTTTGCTTTTTCAACAGTTATTGGTTAATTTGCATTGTGGGATACAGCAGGAGACGGGCTGGTCAGATGCAACACGAGTTGTTGTTGTTGTTTTCTTTATTTTTAGCTGTTTATTGTTGTTTTTAAAGTCGCGTTTAATCTGTTTCCTGTTTTGATCTTTCAGCCAGAGCGGATAGACCCCAGCGCGTCGAGGCAAGGCTACGACGTGCGCTCAGATGTTTGGAGTCTGGGAATCACGCTGGTGAGTCTGAACGTGACGCTTTTAAAGAGCGCTGAAACATTTTCTAAATGTTATAAAAAGTGTGTGTTCTCCTCTGAAGTGACTTCCCTCCTGTGTGTATCCTGTGTTTCAGTACGAGCTGGCCACGGGCCGGTTTCCCTACCCCAAGTGGAACAGTGTGTTCGACCAGCTGACCCAGGTGGTGAGAGGAGACCCGCCGCAGCTCAGCAACTCGGACGAGAGACGCTTCTCTCCCAAGTTCATCTCCTTTGTCAACGTGTGGTGAGGAAACACGGCTGGGAAACGCACCCTGCAGCCACACAGTTTAAACAGCGACTGATTGTGTTTATGATTCAAATGTTGCTCTAATGTCTGCGAGACGTTTGCTGTGAAGACCCCTACCCTCGATAAATACTCTCTTAGATGTAGGCGGGGTCGTTACCGAGGCTTCTGGGTCAAATCCTTTCACTTTAACCTTTCACTTTGGTTGGAGACGCAGCTTCATAGAGGCGACAAACTGCACCTGCTGCCTGCTCTTCTGTCCCCTGGTGGACAAACGGCTGAACTGCACCTTTCCTTCATAACACTTGTGTGTTTGTCGCCCTCTGCAGCCTTACAAAGGACGAGTCGAAAAGGCCAAAGTACAAAGAGCTACTGGTGAGTTCATGATCCCCCGTTTTCTTCCACTCAGTTTTATTTTGCAGGAGTTTTTCTTGACGTATACCTTTTTACATTTTCCACCCACTCCAGAAAGATCCGTTCATCCAGATGTACGAGGAGCGCTCGGTGGACGTAGCCGCTTACGTCTGCAGGATCCTGGATCAGATGCCAGCGTCTCCCAGCTCACCGATGTATATGGACTGATAGCAGGACAAGACTGTAACACACCAGTGAAAATACACCAACAGTCTGCGACAACACACACACACGCACACACACACACACAAAAAGAAAAAACGACGACAAAGGAAACAAAAGAAACCCTCGTGTAAATTTGCTTGGTCCCCTTATTGCAGTGTTAAAAAGAGAATTGTAAAAAAGAAAAAAAGAAAAAACACCATTTCCGATAAGAGTGGTGTTCATTTCAGTCATGTCTGTATAATATATCAACACTTCTGTTTCTCTCTCGTGCACAAACACACACAAGACGCACAGTCATGTAAGTATGATAGCAGCCGAATCAATCAATCAACCAATCATGGACGCATCTCAGTGGTTAGTACAGTGATTAAAGAGTAAAACAAATAAATAAATAACCTGGAACTTCTTGTATTTATAGAACCAAGATCATGTGGAGTGTTTGACTCGGAGATTCTTCAGCATACTGGAATCATGCTCTTTGTGAATTTGTCCCACCTCTTCCATGTACGTAAAGCGAAAGCATTGTGTTTGGTATCTTAATGGAACTTTGCTTCTACCGGGTATAAAAGCAGTTTGACAGTGTCGGTGGTCGGAGTCGTGTTCGGGACCTGCAGTCCGGTCGGTGCTGAGAGGCTGCTGTCCTCACTGTGCAGTGGACTATATGCTGATATATGAATAAAGAAAGAGAACGAGCAGCGCGTGGTGTCTCTTCTCTGGCTGGGGCGGTTGAACATGTGGGGGGGAAGAAGCACAGATGCACAGAGGAAATAAGAAATAATTAGAATTATTAAACAAAAATTGGAAATAAAACATTTTTGCATGATTCTTGTGAGACAAGCACTAGAATAGTATTTGATATAATGAATAAGACCACTATTTTAAATTAGATCAGTATGGGAAAAATGTGAAATGTGATTAATGCAAACAGAGATGCAAAGTTCCTGTAATACCCAAGTACATGTGCCCATTTAATATGACTAGTTTAATACTAACTGACCCAACATATGTTGTGATGTCAGTCATTAGTAGTTTCTATAGAAACAGGAAGTCATTTTTACAGATGCTGAGTCAGACAGGAGCTGTAATCAGTGTGCACTTAGAAAACCATACTGATCGATAAATACTACTAATAATTACATTTTGTATTGCATTTTATTGCAAATGTTCAGTGAACATGTATTATATTTTTTTATATCTCGTATGTGTATTCCATAGACTGCAGGCTTTTTATGCATTTGCTGCCTTTTTATCTTCACTTTTGGGATATTACGATTTTTATAAATGAGGAATTACATGAAGTCGTCTACATTTTTAATATTTTTCTCAGTATTTTGTTTTAATCCTATTGTTTTATAGTTAAGATCCCACGTAAACGCTAAAAATGCGCTAAATCACACTCGGTATTTTGTTTTGTAGCGGTTTGTTTACGTTAAACGTCCCTTTAAGTGGTAGTTATATCCCCGCCTCCTCCTCTCAATCAGCCGCTGTGATTGGTCCACAAATCTGCTGAATAGTTCTCTGCACCAATGGGCGATAAGAGTCTCTAACGTCATCATTAGATGCCGGAAGAAGAGTCACATGTGTCAAGCAACCTCTAAAGTCCGGCTGAGTGTGCACTCGGCCGCTGTTAGGTAATTAATTCTTTAATAAAGCGAGCGGAAATGTATAAAAAGCGCGAATCGACTACTTTTATGTGTAGTTAATCAGCGCAGGTTGTTTTTAATTATTAGGTGACGTGTTTATTATGAATCTGGTCCGTCTGAAGCTCAGGTCCTTCACGTTCCTGTGTATTCATAGCAGAGCTCTGTGCGCGGCTCCTCCGGCTGCCGCTCGCTGTGATTCTCGTTTCGACCGGACTGTTTCGCAGTTTTTCAGAACAATGGCTACAAACAACAACCCGCCGCCGGGTTTGAGGAAACCCAAGCATCAGAGGGAGCCGCTGCGGCGGGTGAAAACCAAGGAGAGCCGGAACAAACGGATGGACATCCACGGACCGTCCACGGTGTACGTGCAGGTGGTCGGTGCCGGGAGCAGAGACAATGCTGCGTCACTGTATGTCTTCTCCGAGTACAACAGGTACATGTTACAGCGAAACACAGGGTTTTACTTAGAAAGCAGGGCTGTCGTTCACCCACAGCGCCTGTCTGCGAGTATTCAAAAGTAAAGAAAGTGTAGCACGCAGATGCTTTAATGACAGCATCAGCAGCAGCCTCACAGCGGCTGTGGCTTAACGTCGCATCCTATATCGTCTGTGTTGAATCGTTAAGACGCAGCAGATGCTCTGATCAAAACTTCATTTACCTGACTTCCAGTCAACCTGTTGTGACCTGATTATGAACAGTAAGTGAAATTAAGGATTGTGCATATTTAAAAAGCGTTTCAACTTCAAAAAGTCAGCAGAAACAACTTCATTTAGCCCGCCGGTCTGTGTTTACAGGCAGATGCAACAACAACAACAATTCCAAGTGTGTCTCACATGAATGTATTGAAACCTTTTTTATGAGCCACTTATCTGAAAAAATGCTAATTCTGTGTGATAATTTATTAAAAACTCAATATTCAAAATGCTTCCTTCTCTGCTGCAGGTATCTGTTCAACTGTGGTGAAGGGACGCAGAGACTCATGCAGGAGCACAAGTAAGCCGCTGCGAGCGTCGCGCCGTGCACACGCTGGTAACGACCCGAGTGTCTGATGGACGCAGAGAGTCAGTGTTGTCGTGTTTTCCTCCGACAGAGTGAAGGCGACGCAGCTGGACAACATCTTCCTGACCCGGCTGAGCTGGCAGAACGTGGGCGGTTTGTCAGGTCGGTACCGTCTGTCGGGATTTAACACCAGAGTCAAGTATGAAAGAATGAAAATGAAACGAAACAACTGCTCGCTGTTTCGGGTCAACCTGCAGCTGCAGAGTTCAGCAGCAAACAGCAGACACTCGGTCAGAGACGAGCCGTCAGTGTAAAGTCAAGGCAGCTTCAGCTTCTCATCCAAACATCATCCCCAGAAAACCTTCCCAGCACGATCCGAAATGTAGTTTTTACTATTTTCAGACTGAAATCTGTCATTTTAATCCAGATGTTGTCGGTTTCATCAGCAGCTTGATAAACTGACTCTGGATCAGCTGTAAGACACATTTCTGTGCTCCTCTTTTCAGCTGCTGCTTGTTTTTAACTCTGGGTTTGAATCAGCGGCTCTGTTTGTTTTGGAGAGGAGGAGACCTCTGTGGAGAATTCAGCTCCCAGTAAAAACCTCCTGAACCATCAACACTGAAGGAATCCCAGCTGACAGGAAGACAACAACTCCCAGCATCCCACGCTGCTGCAGGAGGTCACATGACTGCAGCTGTTTGTATTGTTTTGATGCATACGTAGATATTAAGTCACTGTTTCTCCTCTGCAGGGATGATTTTAACCCTGAAGGACATTGGTGTACCGGAGTGTGTCCTGTCTGGACCTCCACAGCTGGTGAGAGCCTGCACCGTACTGCACGTCTGCAGCGTCTGCAGCGTCTGCAGCGTCTGCATTACTGTAACATTCGCTCACTCTGCGCCTGCTGTGTGTCTTCTTCTTCACAGGAAAACTACCTGAAGGCCATCAAGTCCTTCTCGGGTCCTCTGGAAGAAATCACGCTGTGTACGTTGAGTTTATTGAGCTTTGTCACATGACTGCTGTTGTGTTTTTGCTTAACAACATTGACTTTATCACACGAACCTCCAGCGGTCCGCCCGTACACTGCAGAGCCGTACTCAGACGAGACGATGACAGTTTACCAGGTGCCGATCATCGGTGAGTTCGAATCCTCACGCTCGTGTTTCAGACTGCGTGTGTTTCCTGCTTCATGAAGCTCAGCGAGTCTTTTCTGCCTTCACCCTGCAGCTCAGTCGAGGGAGGATGGCAGAAAGCGCTCCCCCAAGTCGGGCGGGAGCAGCCCACCCCGGAGCCCCGCCTCACCCAGAGCAGGCGACCACCACAGTAACAGCTACAGAGACGGTTCAGCTAGTCCAGGTGAGTCACCTGCGAGGACTGAAGCTCAGGCCGTGCGGCACACTGACCTGTGATCAGTCAAGTCCTTTATTCTGCTTCTGTGTTGAGTTTAGAGCCGCGCCCGCAGCTCCGAGTCGTCAGCTCTGTGCTACTTTAAGCTAAACGCTAACGCTCACAATGACAGTCTCACCTGCAGCTGATGCTTTAGCTTTTTGGGGATGACAGCTAACGTTTCAGAGCTTGGTGTTTTCCAGGTGAAAGACGAAAAGCAAACGGATCGCTGGTGGTTTCCTTCGTCTGTAAGGTAGGAGACGCGCCGTGATCCCGCAACACGGCGGAGACACGACGCCGCGCCGCGTCTCACTCGTTTCTTCTTCTCCTCTTTTCACTTTTCCAGCTTCACCCCAAGAAGGGAAACTTCTTAGTTCCTGAGGCCCGAGCGCTCGGTCTGCCGGTGTGAGTGGATGTTTGATACAAGTTATTGATTTCATATTGAGGATCTGATTCCAAATATTATGTATTACACTTTATTATTATTATTATTATTAATGTAATTATATTAGTGGCTGTATTCTGACTGTGTCTTTATTCATTATTGCTTCTTCCTCCACTGAGCTGAATATTATAATTATTATTTATCCCGTAGTTATTATATCTTATAATTATAGCCTCAGTTTCTGTTTAAACAATAATGTAATCAGCTGATATCGTATGTTTTTTTGTTTTTCACTTTTCTTTTTATTATAAAATATTTTTTCAGGAATCATTTTGGTTTTTTTTCTTCTTTTATTCATTTTTTTTTGCATATTTTCAGTTTCCTGAACGCAGCTCTGTCCAAATTTTTAATCGAACAGTGACATAAACCAGAAAAAAGCAGCACCGTCCGAGCGGCGCGTATGATTTCACACGTCATCTCAGATCTGTGTTCACGTTTGTTCACAGAGGCACAGCGGCCATCGGCCCGCTCATCGCAGCGCTGAAGCAGGGGAGGAGTGTCACGTATGAAGGGAAAGAGGTGTGTGTGTGTGTGTGTGTGTGTGTGTGTGTAAAGATGCTGTTTTCAGGCGTCGGTTGTTTGTCACCGACACCGTTTGTGTTGCTCTGTAGATCCGACCCGAGCAGGTCTGCACCCCCACTGATCCAGGACCAGTGTTTGTCGTCGTCGAGTGTCCGTCTGAGGAGTTCGTCCACGCCGTTTGCACCAATCAGCAGCTGAGGAGGTTTGACCGTCTCTTGTTTTCTGTTTCTGAGCCGAAGTCGACGTTTTATTAACGTCTTCAAACCGCGTCGCAGGTGTCAGGCCGGCGGGACGGAGGACGCCGCCGTGCTGGTCGTCCACATGACCCCAGAGTCTGTCCTGAACACGGATCAGTACAAGTCGTGGATGGAGAGGTTCGTGGCGCCAGACTGACAGTTTCCTGTTTGCTTTAACGCGCGCGGCGTGGCGGCGGTGCTGAGCGTTTGTCCCCGCGTCTCTGCAGGTTCCCGCCCACGACAGAACACCTGATCCTCAACGAGCAGGTGAGCACGGTGCACAACATCCGGAGCCACAAGATCCAGGCCCAGCTCAACATGATTCACCCGGAGATCTTCCCTCAGCTCGAGGCCTACAGGGCAAAGGTAACCATGACGACGCCGTCATGTGATCCACAGCAGCCGTTCACAGCTAACGATGTCACTGTTAAATTAAATACATTTAATTATTTAATTTAATTTGGTGCAGCAATTAAAATAATAAATAAACTTCAGCTCCTCTGATATCTGGATTTACTGTTTCTCTGTTTCATCATAATAAACAAAATGTCCATTAGAAGTTTTTTAGTTGTTTTGGTAAAATGAGATTTGCAAACTTAAAAAAAACCTTTAAATGTCATTTTTCACGATTTTCTGACTTTTTAGTAGAAAAAAATAATCACAAAATAAATAATTAAAATAAAAATCAACAGATTCATGAAAAAAATTATATAAATAAATATATAATATTTGTGTATATATACCGTATAATAATATATAAATTTTATAAGTTTTATTCAACCTTTATGTCATACAAATATTAATATCAAATTTTCCATTTGTGCTCATTTAATTCTTGTTGTTTTAAATTTGTCTGATTTATTTTGATGCTTTTTATGTTTTAGTTTATTTTTCTTGTGCAAAATATCACAGAAAACCTGCATCATTGTGTTTGTTTATTGTTTTTCAAATATTTATCTTCTTTGGTTAAAATGAACCATTTTACACATAAAGATCAAATATAATACAAATCAGCCAGTATGAAATATGAGTTTTGTGTTTTTGACTGCAGTATCCGCTGTAACAAAGGACAAACCGCTTCTGGCGCAGAGAAGCTACATTAAAAACATGATTTTGCTTTGTTGTTTGTTTGTTTGTTTGTTTCCCAGGAGCCTTAGGCCGCGCTGCACGCCTCTCAACGCCAGAGGCAAGAGTGTCTCTCAAGTTCCAGCTCAGACCTGTAGTGGAGTGGCAGAGGTTAGTTCGTCCTTCACTCGCCCCAATTTATCCACCATTACTTTGCAGCGCCACAGGAAGCTAAGTCAGGAGCGGACTGATGCGCCAGTACGCCGCCGCCGCCCCTTTCTGTTTTGTAACCTCGTTTCTACACGCACGTGTTTCACTTCACTGTTTCTGTCGAAGTGCCGTAGAGATGCATCGAGGTCAGGTGGTGTGTGTGTGTGTGTGTGTGTGTGTGTGTGTGTGTGTGTGTGTGTGTGTGTGCATGCTCCTGACTCTGTGTTTGATCCCTCAGAGACGCCATCCCGTCCTGCAACACTGAGGAGTTTGTGAAGGAGGCGTCAGAGGTCCCCAACTCTGGACGAGTGCAGGAGGATTTCCTCCGACGCCGACGCCGCAGAGCTCCCCGGTGACCGAATGCGTTCTTACTTTTCATTGGTCGCCGCTTCAGTGACGTCATCGGGCGTTGTTGTCATCAGTCAATGTGTTTCCCTCTGCAGGGAGAGCAGGAACATAATTTCGTAGGTGGTTTTCTTTCGTGGGGACTTGATCGCTCTTCCCATGAAGATCAGGAACGTCAGCGGCACTTTGGTCAACATCAGGTCTGAGCGCGGCTACAAACAAACTGTTGTTGTTGTTGTTGTTTATCAGGGCGCCACGTCGCTTCACAGCCTCGGATCAGTTTCGTCACTGCTCATGATGATCTGATGATTCTGGGTCAACTCTTCAGGCGATGTTTTTCATCTGTTGTTGCTTGTTTGTTGTTCTCAGAGTGACGTTTGAGTGTTGTGTAATTTCTATGACTGAATCAGCCTGAAAAACGCCGTCGCGCGCAGGACGCCGCGCATGGTTTCCTCTTTGTTTGTTGTCGTGCTCTGATCCGGCGTTCGCCCGCTGTGTAAAGGCCTCAGAGTCTTTAGTCAGTCGCTGCTGCTGCTGGATCAGGCGAGGGGACCTTCGCAGCCTTGCAGACACTACGAGACGCTGTGGACGCCGGGCCCTGTCCAACATCTCACCGCCTTCATCTCACACCTGCACGCTGATCACCACACGTGTAGAGCTGCAGTTTATCATCACCGTACAGAATGTTCCGAAGTAACAGATTTAATCATCTGATACTCTGCTGCTTCAGGGGCTGCTCATGCTGCTGTATCAGAGGAGCGGCGCTGGTCTGTAAAACGACGAGATCACATGACACAAACACAAAATAAATAAACCCAGTGAAACCGACTGTGCGTGTCTCCGTGTCTCAGGCGGCGTTGGGGAAGGCGTTCAGCCCCGTCTGCCTGGTGGCACCGCTTCAGATCATGAACTGGCTCAACCAGTATCACGACCACTGCGAGGAGATCCTCCACCACATCAGGTACGCATAACCCAGACGCCGCCGGCAGAGATTCAGACGTCCGGAGCACCGGAAAATGGAAAATTGACAGCATGAGCCGTCCTGCGGCCGCACGAGCAGTGTCCTGTGAGCGCCACACGCCTGGGCGCCGCCGCCGCCTTTTAACGCCGCCGCCTTTCAGCTTCATCCCCACCAGGTGCCTGCAGGACGGAGCCGAGCGCCTAAGCCGAGGACCAGGTCGTTCATCCAGGCGCTGCTGCGGAACAACGATCTGAAGCAGGTCTGCGGCGGAGTCTGCGGTGTCCGAAGAACGAGTTTACAGTGCCACTCATCTGTGTGTGTGTGTGTGTGTGTGTGTGTGTGTGTGTGTGTGTGTCAGTTCCAGACGGGTTTGGTGCGGCCACTGTCAAAACGCTTTCGCTGCAGCTTCACTCACCAGTCGCTGAAACTCGCTTTTTCTGGAGACACGATGCCGCGGCGACGCCTTTCTTTTGCACATCGGTTCGTGAGCGCACACACACACACACACACGCCAGGTAATGGCAAAATCCAGTGCTCAATAATCCAGAGGTTCACATGAGGTCGTCTGAGTGCGTCTTCACTCTGAATAATTTATCGGATGTCTCCCGATGTCCTCGCCGTCTCTCGCCGCCGCCGGCCTCCTCTAACGGCCCCTGAGGGTTTCGCTCACGACTTTTCTCAGATTGCTCCTCTGGATTCGGCCCAAGGCAAATCTCTCCCACAGACGCCGAGCCGCGACACCGACCAACAGGGCGCGTCGGCCTCGATCGACAATGCAATTTGCCTGATTGGTTTTTGATACAGGAAGTGCCGGTTCGTGATCCAGGCCCTGATTACGCTTTATTTATCTTTTAATTCCAGGAAGAGGGCTGGCTGCCATGATCCACGAGGCCACGCTTGGAGGACGGATGGAGGCGAAGCCGTGGAGAAAGGCGCTGGTGGAAGGAGAACACAGATTAGCTTCGATGTGTGAAACGGAGCTGAGCTGTGACGTTTGCCCGGCAGCACGACGTCGCAGGCCATCGGCATCGGCATGAGGATGAACGCCGACTTCATCGTGCTGAACCACTTGGCCAGCGCTACGCCAAGATCCCGCTGTTCAGCGAGGACTTCACCGACAGGGTGGGCATATCGCTCGACCACATGAGGGTGAGTTTCGCTTCAGGTAGCAGAGCTCGCTCATCTCTGCTGCTCGACGGCTCGTCAGCTGAGTCAGGGAGTCTTGTTCTTGTCTGTCCGATTGCACCTGAATGCATCGTTTGAGCACAGTTCCACACTAGCTGAAGCATTATTGCTCATTCTGGAGGCTATAAATAATTGAAATATCCAGACACGAAAGTCGCTTTTATTCCCCAGACTAAGATATGAACATACATACTCGTTGTTTATTATGGTTTTGACACCGGTGTTTGACGGAGAGATGAATCGATCGTTCAACATTTGTTTCATTTAATGTGATTATGGCTCCAAACTCAAAACAAAAACACTTTTTTTAAGGTTTTACACCTTAAAAAGACGATTTAAAGAGTTTTACAGGAAGAAATAAATAAATAAATCAGAGGCTATATGATATAAATATGATGTGTATGTGTGTACTATGTATAAAGGAATATTCAATGTAAAAAGCTTTCTTGTTGTTTACCTTGATGAACTCTCTATATAAAGGTTGTTTGTTCTGGATTCATGGCTGAATGTAAACACCTGGTTGTGGTCACATGACCGTTCCCTCCATGTTCCTCTGTGTTGCTCCAGATTCGCTTCGGGGACTTTAAAATCGTCCCGCGGCTCATTCCCGCACTCAAAGCGCTCTTCGCCGAGGTGATCGGTGAGATGGAGGAGAGGAGAGAGAAGAGGGAGCTGAAACAGCCGAGAGGAAACGGCGAGAGTTGACGGCCAAACGAGACCAGAGGAGGAGGAGGAGGCGGCGAGCAACGTGAGAGATTTAAGAGACTGAAAACCAGCTGAAAGAGACTGGAATGAGCCTGCAGAAGTTATTTTATTTAAAATGGATTTTTATTTGCCTGTGTGGTTAACGAAGAAACATTTCTCAGTGAAACTGTACAGAACTGCGAGACGGATACAGATTTTTGTTTTCATCGCCCAGAATAAAGAAAATGCCGCAAAATCTCTGTTTTATCATCATCAGTGAAGCAGTTTGTCCGCCTAAATATAATTATATATGTTCCTAAAAAGGGAGGATTCACAGTTAATAATTATACTTATTTAGGAAAAACATGGTGATAAGTTAGGTCGTTGAGCTTGTTCCTTGTCTCCTGAACTGAGACCAGACCCAGAGACCATCAGCTCTTCTTCCTGCTTTAGCCGCCTGCTTGTTTTGCCGAGAAATCCACTGGAGTTCATCAGTGTTTGTTGTTGATCCAGCACTTCGCTCCCCAAACTGAAATATAATCATATGTTTGATGGATTTCCAATGAGACTTAGCTCAGATCATCTTCTTTCAGGATCAACTGCAACCACGTTAAAAACGGGCGCTCTTTTCAGGTTGAAAGTCCCCAGATTTGTCCCATTTAGAAGCCAGATGAGAAGTGACAGAAACAACAGCGGACGCATGCTCAGACACTCAAACCAAAGATCCACTTTAGTCACCTCTTCCAAAGGCCAGACTCAGGTTTATGAAAATCGATAATTTAAAAACTGTTTAGCTCATACATGAATAAAGCAACATAAACAGTGAACTTACAGCCAAAATAACTAATAAAGAATCATTAAGATTAATAATAATAATAATATCTCATCAGCATCTGCTGCACTTTTGTCTTTTGCTTTGTCTTGCAAATTAGCAAAAGCTAGCAGGTTCATGTCCTAAACAGCTAACGTGTTAGCATGCTACTGCCCAGCTTGGATAAATGCTAGCTGTATTCTCAGGCCACAAACGGGCAGATTTGCTTAGCTTGGCGCTTGTTTTTACTGGGTAAATCCAGAACTTTTAACCGTTTCCACATATTTGGTGGTTTATTTGCTATTTTCACAGCAGGTTGCGCTCAGGTGTCGGCTCGCTAACGTGACGCATGTCCTGCATTAGCCTCGCCATCAGTGTGTGCTCGTGGTTGTGAGAGTAAATATATTAAACTTGTTAAATATAGTTTTTTATACTTTATATATAAGTGTATTTCTAATCTATAATTTATTTACACCTTTGACCTCACACAGGTTCACCTCTTGTTTTATGGCTGTAACACTGATGCTGAAATCACACGTAGGGCTTGATGAGCCATCTGGAGCCGACTTCCCCTCCAGACCTCAGAGACTCAGGGAAACAGAAACTGAGCTGATGTGGTAATGACGCCTGCGAAGAGCGACTTATCACCTTCTGCCGCTTGAGGGCGCTTCGGCTGCAGGAACCAGCTCGCAGCCACACAGAGGAGAGGACTGAGGGCTTCAGCCATTACTGGGGTCAGGTGTGTGTAATTGTTAAAACCATTAGAGTAAGATATCAGACCACATTGGCTCAGCCCCACATCGCTAAAGCAGCTTAAACGCAGGTTCAGCCTGCTAATGGCGGCCTGTTGATTTGGACATATGACACGCAAGAGGGTCAGGCGCATAATGCAGGCTGGTGTCTGCAGGCACGTGATGAACTTTGGAGCTCAGGGGCTGACCTTTCAATTGCAGAGAAGAAGAAGAAGTCTCAGGAGAAAACAAACCACCGCCTTTGTTTCAGCAGCGCTCGTGTTGCGTTGAGATTTTAACCCTCGCTTGTGTTAAAGTGGTCAAATTTACAATGACGTCTGGTTCCACTGGAGGCCAAAGGTTAATCTGGCTCCTGCACTGAGAGGACCCCCCCCCACCCCCAGCCTGCTCCTCAGATAAGACAGCTGCCAGGACTCTGAAGTAATGAGTTTTTAGAGATTAGTGGGGTTGAGCGGTGGCCAAGGACAGCCTATTTTCTGGAGTGTGAAGCTGTGAGATGAAGATGCATTGCTCCTGAGCCTGAGTCCATGATGGGGCCTCCGCCGCCACGTCTGTCGGAGGAGGCATGAATGATAAGCAGGGGAGGGGGCAGAAATAGGCTCTGACACAAGCATTGCAGACTCGAAATGATGAATTGATCGACCTAATATCACTTAACCAGCAGAGGACCAACGTAAATGACTATTGAAGGCACAATTCAAATAAATTTATCATGCAACAGTTGAGAAAAACCACCTGAGGCTTTCGCCACTGTCTGCCCTAAACGCTGACCCAAGTTTCTGAGGACTTTTGGGGTCAAAATATGTAAAGATTTAACAGATAAATCTGTTTTTTCTATTATTTATATTTATGCTGTGTCAATACATAAATCTTAATTTGTCGGCTTCACTCTGTCTGTGGCCTCCTCTCTGTGCATGTGTCATGCTGTGTTTGTGCAAGGTCAGCAGCTTGATAAACTGACTCCTGGATCAGCTGTAAGACACATTTCTGTGTGTCAGCAGCTTCATAAACTGACTCTGGATCAGCTGTAAGACACATTTCTGTGTGTCAGCAGCAGCTTCATAAACTGACCCTGGATCAGCTGTAAGGCACATTTCTGTGTGTCAGCAGCTTGATAAACTGGACTCTGATCAGCTGTAAGACATACTTCTGTGTGTCAGCAGCTTGATAAACTGACTCCTGGATCAGCTGTCAGACATTTCTGTGTGTCAGCAGCTTGATAAACTGACTCTGGATCAGCTGTGAGACACATTTCTGTGTGTCAGCAGCAGCTTGATACAAATTGACTCTGGATCAGCTAAAGACACATTTCTGTGCTCCTCTTTTCAGTCACTGCTTTGTTTTTAACTCTGTATCTGAAGCAGATTTTCAGTCGTCGGACGTCTGGATCTGAAGTTATCAGAGAAACAAGCTGAGCAAACGTTAGCAGCAGCTCGGCTCGCCGCCCCTCCAGGACGTCCCGTGTGCGGGAAAACCTCCTGAACCATCAACACTGAAGGAACGGCTGATATGTTTCATACATTTTGTTCTGCACCTTCATGAAACCAAAGCCTGCTCAAACTTCACTGGTCAATACTTCTCACAAATGGAGACCAGGATGCTTCGCCGAAGGTTCACAGAGGCTGTCCTGGGGCAGAAATCACGGTGAACGACAGTGGACTCATTATAATCTAAGATCATCACTCTAACTGGCACCTGCGTTACTCATGTTTGTCATTGTTTGTTCGGTGTGGAACGAAGGGAGACAGATCTGAACAGAGCGGGACGCCTCCAATCAGATACACCTCCTCCACCTCCATCCTGCGCCTCAATCCAAAGTCAATTATGCGCCGTGCTCGCCTCTCTTCACATTTTCTGCCTGGCTGCTGATTCAGACAGCGGCGCAGTTCTGCTGTGGCAGGAATCAAAGTGTGAGGTAATCTGAGGGGACCGGAGGCCTCCGAGCCGCTCGGATTGGAGGTCACGGTCCCGGCCGGCACATCTCCGTCACGCAGACAGGTCGGTAATTGTGGGCAGATCTGAAGTGGATTCCTGCGTCACAGTCCGTCAGCTGTCACCTCAGATCGAGATCTTCATCAGACACCTTTACCCGTCTGCTGCAAAGCACCGACAAGACGACAAAACCCAGATCAAAGACCCGAGGCAGGCCTTTGGTAACTCTTAGAAAACTGTGAAAACGGCTTTTTCGAACCTGGCGAAGCAGCTTTTGTGCACAGGAAAGGAGAGGCGGCGCGACACGGGGTGTTAATATTCAACGTGGTTCTGCTTCTGCACAGACTGAGGGACGCTCACCTGGCCCCGCATGTGAATAAAGCGAAGATCTCGCCCACACACACACACACACACACACACACTCACACACACCTGAGAAAACAATCAGCTGTTCTGATATTCACAAGCGGTCGCCCCACGAGTCACACCTGCTCGCTGCTGCGCGGAGACAGAGAGCAGCGAGGCGACAGCAGTGCAGATCTGTGTTTTTACATGCTGAGCTGGATAAACTAACATTGATTTTACTTTTTTCTCCCTCCGTGTTTGTTTGTTGTTTTCACATTCAGATAAAGACTCGCTGAGGATTAACGCAACTGAAGAGGAGCGGTGAAAAAGATGCTTGACATGCATTATTCTTAACTTCTGAAATAAAGGTTCCCACGAGAGTTCGATCGGGGGAAATTCGCCTCAGAATATCAATCAGAGTTGAGGATTATAAGGCTTTGCTTTTGGGTCTACACTTGATGGTTTGTTTGTGGAGGAAAACATTGTTAGCTGCTGCTCCAGAAGCTCCCAGTTAGGCGTTTGAGATCCGGCGACTGACACGGATTTGGTTTGTCGTTGGTTCTGTGGGGAATTCTGACGAACTGCAGTAATTAGAAAACTCAGGACGACGTGTCGCACGGAAGACGATAACAACGAACAAGACGTCTCCGCAGCGGTGACAGGAAGCTGAGCTGCTGCTTTGCGTTTCATATGTCCTGCACGATGCAAACATTTAGTTTCCTTTCAGGTAAAACAAACCGTCCACTCGTTTCCTGCAGACAGGACGGATCTAACAGGATATAAGTGATCACTATATTACTGATATCGAGATTTCAGTGTACTGGTTAAATCAGGCTATTTTAATGGTGCTTCCCACCGGCTGCTGGCCTGACACAATCATATGTGCTGATCCATTTACTGTATTTATTAAACCACTGGTACATTAATAAGCATCGTGCATGGATGTTGTGAAACGCGCTTTAAATCAGACCACAGTGACTCAACATCTCGTCTTTGTTGCAGGAAACCATCAACTTCGCTTAATAACATCACTTTTGTGTATGTTAATACAAATCTATAAAAATCTTTTATTTGTCAGTTTAAGTGCGTCTGCAGCCCAGCTCTACAATAATTTAAAATCCAATTTATTTGCTGCAAGACAGTCCACATTTCTATTAACGACAGCAGACATGCATTATTATGTATTGGTGTATATGTATTATAGATTTTCAAATTATCTTGGATGTCCTGTACAGAGCAACCAGGGAAAAAGGCCCCAAAATGCTGTAAAACTGAAAAAGTCACTGAAGCCATGCCAAGAGCTAAATGCTAACGTCACCATGCTAACAGGCTCAAAATACTGTATATAAAACAATGGCCGACATGACAGCTCCTTAAAAGTAAAGCCAAAACATCTAGATCGCCCCCTGGTGTCCGGCTGCAGTACAGCTCATAATAAGCCCCGCCCACTGGTGTCTGGCTGCAGTACAGCTCATAATAAGCCCCGCCCCCTGGTGTCTGGCTGCAGTATAGCCCATAATAAGCCCCGCCCACTGGTGTCTGGCTGCAGTACATCTCATAATAAGCCCCGCCCCCTGGTGTCTGGCTGCAGTACAGCTCATAATAAGCCCCGCCCACTGTTGTCTGGCTGCAGTATAGCCCATAATAAGCCCCACCCACTGGTGTCTGGCTGCAGTATAGCCCATAATAAGCCCCGCCCACTGGTGTCTGGCTGCAGTACAGCTCATAATAAGCCCCGCCCACTCCACGTCAGCAGATGGTTTCTGCGATTTTAAGCTTGTTCTTATTGCTCCGATGATTGTTCAGTTCTTCATTTTTCTGATCGATTTGGTTTCGATCAGTTAATCGACTGTATAAAAAGGAGGGGATGATATCATGATTGCTGATGCAAAACAGGTATGTTTACCCATATTCCACGTCTTGGGTTAATGTGCTAGCATGTAATTGCTAATCAGCACCAAACACAACTGGCTGATGGGATATGTTTTGAAGGTATTTAGTCACAAATTTGATGAAAAGTGGTGGCCTGAATCTCACATCACTACAATATCTTCAGGCGTTTTAACTCTCTTATTTGTCTCTGCAGCCAAAGACACAAGACCTTCACGACTTACACGCGTTTCTTTGAATGTTCATGTTACGTTCATGTCACCTGCAGCAAGCAAAGGATCAAACCTGCAGCTGCTCAACAAACATTTTTCATACAGTCAATTACACAAACACTGTATATGCAAGCAATGCAATATTTAGATGCATAGGAAAGGCAAGTGCACACGTTCTGATCCTGAGAGTCAACCCCAATGACACACACAGCCATTTGCACAGATAGGAAAATCCAGCAACACAAGAAATGTGTAGCAAACCCACACAGCAAAGTGTCCTGCAGGAGAATCAGTGAGGAATCAGGGGAACTGAGTATGTGTGAAGGTCGTAGCATCATGTGTGACAACTTCTTCACGCTCTGTCGGCTTTTAGATGAACTGCAGAAAAACAAAAAAGTTGACCGCTGTGTTTGAAAAGATTCCCTAAAATGAGCCCAGAGCCTAAAGAGAAGCAGCCGAATGTGACCCAGACAGTGTATGAACACGCGTTTCGTGCACATCCTCCTGTGCTGTATGATTCCATAACAGCCGGCTTTGAAAACCTGGATGAAGACGCCGCTGCACACAGCTGCCAGCAGCCGACTGCATACTGGCTTGTAGCAATTAACTGGAGCATTGTGGACGCGTGGCTGTGAACTGAAATCAGACAGGAGGAGAATAACGGCAAATTGCACATCAAAAACACCGGGTCTATCTGCACTCGCTCCAGCCGTCCTGAACAGACACAATGCCAGACTGTGCATCCTGAGAGGGCCAGCAGCCTGCACCAGCGAAGACAAAACAGACAAATACATGTGCAGGACAAGAACATATCATGTGACAATGCATCTTTTATTACAGGAAACGCTTTGAGTTGTCGTAGCAGGGAACAGACACGTGTAATTAACGACAATCAAGGCTGCGTGTCATCTAGATTTTCCCAGTTTTGGGCCGACTTCCTGGCGCACCTGAATGGAAACGAGCCCTCTGTGTTGTTACTCACACCTGTGCTTTTAGAAGAAGAAGATGAAATGAGGGGCTGACACCTTTCTTTAAAAGCATAAGACAGCTGTTACGTCTAACCTCCACGTGTGAGTCCGTCTGTCGGTGTGCTCCTGTCTCTGGCCCACGTTTCCTGAAGGATCTTCAGTTCAATCTGTAGTTAAATTTCCAAAAACAGCTGCTCACTGCAGTGCTTAAAAAGTATTACTCAAACTGCAGGAGAGGCATGCATTTGTTCGGGACTATTTTCAGCGGCGGATTGATGCACAGTCCTAAATCTGGCGGGTATTTGGTGCCAAATAAGCTCCAGTGTGTAATGAAAGAAGCACAGTGTGGCTCATTAATGTGTTTTTATTAGTTTCTGGACAATGATGGAGCTCCATGGCAGAGAGGAAGAAGATAGATCGGTTAATTATCTGATTTTAGGCTTTTACATTTATCCCTGACATGAAGTTAGTGAGCAGTAGCACTACGCCAGTGTCTGTCCGTCCTTGTTTGGAGTCATTTGCTTGGATTTGACACGTTCGATCCGTGTTTGTCTGATGAAGTCTCGCCATGCTTTCAAATGCACCTTACCCCGGCGGCATGCATGTAGTATGCGTAGCCATAGCAACGCAGCCACGCAGTCAATAGGAAAATGCCGTTTCGTCACTTGAGGTTTTCCAACGATGCAGTGAAGCGAGTAATGAGAAGGGGTTTTTGGAAATACGCACATCAGTCAGGATATTGTCAAGGAAACCGTCCTGAATGTGTTCGCACATTAGGAACACACAGCAGCCGTGCTTTAAGACTGTATGAAGTCTAACTGAAGTCTTTGGTATTGATGCATCTGCCTTTTACTTTGCATTATTCACCTCACACCAGCAGCACCAGGAGACAGTTTCCATATAAAATAGTCTTACTTTTCTAATTTTAGGGCAGAAATACTCTGTTTTGAAGGTATTTATTCACAAATTGGATCACAATTTTGATACTGGCACCAAATTAAAAGTCTGAGCAGCTTTAGCCATCGACTCTGACGACAACTGATCAAGAAGTAGCTAACACAACCTTTGTATTTGTATTTATATCAGAAAAAAATCACTTTTTAAAGACCTGTCGACCTTTGATGACAGAAAACTTGAGAAAATTAAAGATATAAGAAAGCTGTTGTGTCTTATTAGCTGTTTAACTTATTGGCTTATGGACTGTTCCCCAACAGAGACATGGTTTAAAGTCACGAGACAGGAACAAAGTGTGCTGCAGGGCAGGAACACACCCCAGTCAAGTGGTCGGTGCTATTGATGCCTCTGTGGTCATAATCCCCCAACTCACCCTGCTTTGAACTGCCCATTGTACACTTTGAAGAATGATTTTCACATTTAAAACTAAACTTGACAAACCAATGTTTTACAAGTGTCTCCTTTATCAATCTGGACGACAGAAGCATGAAATTTATTAGAAGGCTATCGCTAAGGCTTCGCTAACTGCAAAGTTAGCTAGCGGATCTGAAAACAGTGACAGTAACTGTGAGATTAGTGAGAAGTACTGATACTACTGTATTTAAATGTACAACAGTGTAATTAGCTGCTAAAATGAGAAACATAGAGAAATGAACAGGTTTGAGACGGTAAAGATGCCACCGCTAACAGCGACAGCCTGCGTATGTGGCGTTTAGGAGCATCTGTGAATTCTAACCTCTACTGATAATCTGCATGTGAGGCATTTAGGGAACATCTGTAATTAAAATCAGTGTTTTGTTGATTTAACCTTGTCCTTGAAATGACTTTACCAGGCCTTCTGTTGGAACTTGTTTTCCCGTTAGCAGCCATAGCTAATATTTCGTTAGCATACTATGAACTCCTTTATGTTTCCCTCTCAATAACTTCTGAATTTCAGTAACTTCTCAATAACTTTAAGAGAAACGGTGTACTGTGAGTTCACAGGGAGTCGCTGTCGTCACCAGTTTCACGTATAAAGTTTTACGTTTTTTTAATGTTTTATTTCCCGTAAATGTTGAACAAACCAAGCCATGTGACACGTTAATCACTGTGTTTTCTGTTTTCTGTGGCGGCTCTGTCATCCGACATTGTTATCTTGACAAATGGCTGCATTGGTTTTCTTTCGAACTCATTAGGAAACACCTGAGTTTTATGATCTCTCAGGCAGCAATGAGCCATGTGGGAGGTATTTTCTGTTGCTTTTTGCTTGTACTAAACTAAACTTTGCTGTTGGTGAGTTTCATCTGATGAGTTTAACCGATCAACCTGGAAAACCAAAGCTCAGCAGAAAGAGATGACTGTGTAAATGTTGCCGGGGCTGTTTCACCAGAGAAAATGCTGTTTTCTTTACCAAACCCTGTTATAATGAAAACATACATAATGGTAAACAGTGATCTGAGGAGCCTGTTAGCATGTGTCACCAGAGACATCAAGGTATCTCCCAACTCAGGTGTTTCATGAGTCAGGAGAACAACACAAAGCTTCAACACACTTAAACACATAAAATCTGTTTATTATGTTATAACTGTGTTAGTTTCTACCAGCAACCTCGGTCAACCGATCCGTGCACCATCACTGATGAAAATTAATCTGGTTTAGTCCAGAATTATGTCATCAAGAAGTGACTTTAACTGATTTTGCTTGTGAAAAAGAAAATTGTGGAATTTAGGGAAAAGTTTTAACCAAACTCATCAACAATCAGGTTGTTTTAACAAATTAGATTCAATTAGATTGATCAAAGAAAATTACAGCATTTATGGGTCTATCAGTGGTTCAACATGAGCTTTCAACCATTAAAGTCCCCCAAATTGGAGAAACAAAGGTTTTGCACCAACAGTATTGAAATGTGATGTGGTCACTGTCGTCGTTCAAGAGTAACTAGTTACAGTTAATAGTTACTTCTTCAAACAAACTGGATTACTAAATCTATTGCTGCACATAAAGGTAATTAGTTACTATGGAAAGTAGCTTTTGCATTAATTGTAAATGTCTGCTGCTGATTCAGTCCTGTTATTAATACACACATAGTTAAATGATTGTTTTTGTGCTGCTTTAGCTCAGTGTGGGACAAGACAGCTGCCGAGTATAACTGTCTACAGGACGCAACATATTATGTAAAAAAAGAAAAAGGATTTGACTCCAAAATGTCATTTTCCCTCATTGTGTTTGGATGCTGCTGCCTTTCTGACATTATTAGCTTCAGTCATCTTATTGACGATGTGTTTCAGTCCATGTAGGGTTGAATAGTTTAGTTTACATTTGATTTAAAAACCCATATCTGACTCTGTTAGGAATGTTAATTCATGGTCAATCGGCACATTTTACCTGATTGTTTTGGTGTTTTGCGAACAGCTCTGTAGCTCATCTTCCATTTAATGCATCTTCTAATTTACCAGGTTTCTTTAAATCACTTTAAACACAGTGAATGTGTTATTGACTGAGCACCACTGTGTGTTGTTGGTGCCGTCAGGTTCATGTAACCATCCCACCTTCAGCCCATTGTTAAGGAGCTCCAATTACTCCAACTCGACATGTCTCTTTGTGTCAAATCTCCCGACTTTGTCCACCTCCGCAGCCTTGATTTCCCTGCGGGCCGGCGAGTCGTCCTGCTGCGCTCATGCTTCAGAAACGCGGCTTCCCTCGCTTCTTGATGTTGCCTTGCACCTGTGATGCGAGGAAGGAGAACCCCTGCTTCATCATACTGTGTCCTTGTTGGTGGAACATTCCCACCTGTCTGAAATAAGAGGGCTGTGATCTTCACTTTGGATGAATCGAGATGAAATGCTGTCCTTCAGTAATAAGCAGGAGGAGGAATGTGAAAAATTGATCTGTTTTCCTTTTGCACCAATGCTAATCAGCGCTGAAGTGAGCAGCGCAAACTCCTGGTCTGCAAAAGCCGGAGAGAGAGAGAGAGAGCGGCAACATTTCTTTACTGCTGAGCAGAAAAGAAAAGGATAATCACGCTCTGCAGTGGCTTCTGTGTGGAGATGCAGCGAGGAGATAAACAGCTCCCTTGGGGAGAAGCAGGCAGACAAAGACGGATTTGCCTTATCTTCGCTAACAGCGACATACGTGAGAGGTTGATTTAAGAAGTCCTGAGATAATTAAGACCTCAGCCCGATGTCGGCCCCTCTCTCCTCTGACAGGACACTGAAGGAACCCCCCAGAATCCTCAATGTTCACACTTTATTATTTGTTGTTCTGCAGCTGGATCTTCTCTGAATGGTGGCTAAAACCACAAATGTGCTTAAGCTGTTTAAACGACCGTGTTTTCAAACCCGATCCGACGCACCAATTCAGAAGAAAGGCTGCAATTCGGTGCCGTTGTCAGACAAATCGAGATTACCACAGGGATTTAGTGTGCTGGCGTTTTCAGATGACAAGTGTGAAAACAGAAGCATGAACTGGTTTATGGTTGACACGTTTTAAACCAAAGACTGGTGAAGATGACGATTGTTGCCATTTCACAGTGGAGATGACATTTAAAATGTTTCTGACATGTTTATCCACTACAAACTGAAGACTGGATCTTTTCCCCCCACGCTGGCTCATGATTCACTCGTGATGCATCAAAATAATCTGGCATCAATGCCACAGGTACATTTTAGACACTGAGGAGGGAGAGCAGCCGTGTATTTAACCAAATTTTAGTGATTTAAGGGTCTTCTAAAAACGTGTCACTTCAGGAAGCCACTGTAAAAGAGTTCAAGACGAAGGTCAAACCATTTACTGATGTGAAAACCAAGCTTCATCCTCCGGGGCTGAACCCTGCAGCTGCAGCGTCAGAGCTGCAGCTCCCTGAGCGTCCACCAGAGGCTCCAGCAGCGAGTCAGTCCCCATAGACCCCCATGTTAAAATGCAGCAGTAAACATGTTTACAGCCTGGTACAAACAACGGTTTGGTCTCTGCAGCTAGTTTCCCCGTTCATGACGACTGTACGGGCTGAATTTATATAGAACTCACTCCTTTAAATCAGATTAACACCTAAAGTTATGCAGAATGAAGGGGCGGGGCTTCTTTGACTGACAGCTGTCTGCTAGCTGCCTGCCGTGTTTCAGCAAACATGCGTCATTGGGCGCCACCTCACCTCCACCCATATGACATCTCTTTGCCCAGTTTTGGATTAGCCAGGAGTTAGGCTACGTCACACGCTGCCAAGCTGGCCGACGTCCAGATCCACCACACACTGAGCTTCACAATTGCTCTGCAGAAACATCTACCCATTTTTAATGCAGTCTGTGGTGACAGCACATCATCTAGTTTGAATATTGTTCTATGAGAAAGGGCTCAGTCATTGGAAAATTGAGAGGTGGTTATTTTAAGTCCATCTTTCAGCCTTCACCTTTCCCTCATCTGCATGTGTGTGAACAGAAGAAGCTGAGCTGCAGGCTCTCGCCACCAAACTCAATACGAAACAGAAGACGAACCCCTGATAACAGCATTCAGATCAGGTTTTATTTAAGTGAATAATACAAACAGCACAGCTTGCTGAATGAGAAACGTCGGCGTGCGGCACAAATGAATGAACCCAGTCGAACGTTTCTGGAGCCGACTGTTTTCCGAGCCCGGGAAGTTTTCATTTATCACGAGGAGGAATCAGAAACGGAAAAAAAAAAGAAAATGGATGTGAGACTGTTTCTATTGAGGAGAAATGAATGGAGACTTTAGCTGAGGTAAGGGCTCCTGGCTGTGGTGATGAATCGGTGGAGGCTTATTATCATTGTACAGTGGGTTGATATCATCTCGGCCTTTCCATAAATCCCCGCCTGTGTCCTTGGTTTAAATTTACTATATGCTACAAAAACTTTTTACTGCAGCAGAGCGACAGGATGGATTTCACTCCCGGGGTGATTCTGCATGTACAAGTCAAGAGCAGCAGCATTTCAGCTTTAAATCAAGTATACACATTCATGAACCTATGAGATGTTTCATTATGAATATAGTGATGTTGCTGTAATCTGCCTTAGGGTGTATGATGGCCTTGAGGTCTAGCCTGCAGAAACCGGAGGGGTTTTTGGTCCCTGGTGCTGACTGGCAGGTGTATTTCAGCTGTGGGGTTGTAGCTGGAGGGTTGCTGGTTATTAAACCTGCAGTGGCTGAGATCTCTTAAGATCCTGAGAACAAAATGATGAACTCCTTGCTCCTTGTAAGTTGCTCCTTGTGCTCTGACCAACTTCCAGATGTATGGAAATGCATTTATGGATAAGTAGACACTGGAAATACCACCAGGTGTGGTCTTGGAAGTTCCTGCTGTAGCCAAATGATGTGCATTGTAATGTGCACGCAGCAGGTGTGAGCAGGACCCTTTGTGAATCAGCATGCTATGTTATGAACCTGTGCTACACATGTTTTTGCGAACACTTGGAGTTGCACACATATGCACCTGTGAGTGCTCATTTTCACTATGAACCTCCAACTCTGGCAGAGATAAAACATCAAAATCTGTGTCAAAAGTTTGCGTTTCATTTGCTTCAACATTTGTAGGATTGTGCACCATGAATTCATCGAAGGATGCTGAGGTTAGAGCTGCCAGGCAGGAGGCCTAGAGGAAGACCGAAGAGGAGGTTTATTGATGTAGTGAAGGAGGACATGAAGGTAGTTAGTGTGAGGGAAGAGGATACAGAGGACAGGGTGAGATGGAAGCAGATGAGTCGCTTTGGTGACCCCTGAAGGGAACAGCTGAAAGGAAAAGAAGAAGCACCATGAATTCGTCCCTCTGGGTCGGACCATCAGTGAAGAGCGTGCTCCATCAAAGCAACAAGACTTTTGGTTGCAGCAGCATAACTGTTGCCTCTAACATGCCACATTTGTTCCCTCAACTTCTTCCCCTTCTTTCTTCTTCTTCCCCACATTGAAATTTAGCCTGAAAGGTTCTGCATAACACGGTTAAGGCAGTCATTTATCGCATGTGGTGCTTTATAAGGTTTTATAACAGGACTTCCAGGGAGCCATTCAAGCGTGGCAGGAACTGCAGTGTATCCTTGCACAAAGTGACTCCTCAGAAGAGGATGGTGATCTGCTTTTTATCTTTGTTTCTAAACTTTTCGATTGCAACCAGTTAGTTTTGTGGAAAAATGCATTTGAACAAATGAATAAAAAGACTGTGTTGACAAAGAAGCATAAAGAAAGAGCCAGTGTGAACAAACGTCCATACATCTGCTTGGAGATCGCAGAAACAGGACAATTCAGAGTCGCCTGAGAATCATCGCATTTGTAAGGTTTCTTTAATATCAAAGCCAACCTGTGATAGTTCACTGCACATCTGTGTGCACTGCAAACAGGAGCTGCTAACACATAATTCAGCTTTTTGACAAAATCTAAACAAGTAGAGGCCAAAAACCACATTTGATGAGCTATTGCGGGTTCTTGCTTTTCCCGTGGTTTTCATTTATTCTGCCATCATATCAGCCCATAGATTAGTCCCAGTTTAGTTGAAACCTTGCCAAACTTTAAAATATACTAACACTAAAGTAAAACTAGTAGAAGAAGAAAAGAAGGGACACAATCTGTGAGCTCCCACACAATCTGAATAAGTGGTCTTAGATCTTCGGATAAGTGAAAAGCACCAGTGTGGGTGGACCCAAGGTGTGTAGACACTTCTGGATTTGATATAAGGAACAAAAAAAAATCTAGTGTAAATAACCATATACCACATACACATACCTCTTTGCACAGGAGCTGCATAAAAAACAAGGCTGTCGTCTTTGACAGGTGGATTTTCAAGCTCTTATCCGTGAATCCATGCTAATGTTTGACGCTTTTGTGGTCGTCAAATTGACTTTTGAATACGGCATTATTGTGCACCAGCTGAAAGAGGATCAGTTGTGCAAACGTCAAAGAACTCAATAAGGAACGGAAGTGACCTTGATTTGCACTTTAAGAGCTACAGATGCATTAAGATGTTGAAAGTATAACTTCAAGTTGAAGTAACAGTGTGCTTACTTTGACCTATTGAATGAAAATGGGGTTTTCACACATTTACATTCTTGGTTCTTTACTGGAAGTTCATGTTTTATTGTAAACACAACAGTAACATCTCACAATGACTGGTTTTCCTGACGTGACCATATTAAAGACAAACCTGCCAAATGTTCTGAACCCTCCAGGTTTTAGTTTCTTCCTACGAGCCTGTGAAGTTGTTTAAATGCAGCAGCAGTAACAGCAACAGAACCACGAGATTACGTCGAGCTCGGAAATTGTAGTTGTGAGCGACTCTGAGCTTTAAAGGATTTAGACAAATGGAAACCACCCCAATTTTCTGGAAACAGACAGAGGAGTACATTTAATCTCGTGTCACACTGTTGAAGAAAAAATATTTGCTGAAATAGCAATTAGATGGCTCGGATGTGTGGAGGGAGTAACCTGCAACGTGGGAAGTTATAATGAACGTTTCTCCTGTTCAGGAATATAAAGAGATAATCGGAGGAGCGTCGCTGCTCAAACAGCCGCCGTTTTTATGTTTTTGCAATATTTCAGGTGTCTCTATGTTAATTTCCATCTGTGAAAGACTGATTAGCTTGGTCTCAGACTGGAGAAAATGGATACCAAACAACTTCTCACTGCACAGATTGTTTACACTGGTCTTCACCCACTGTTTGGCTTGGACAGTGGCCAACACCATGGATCAAGGCGACTGATATTAAACCTTTTTCTGAGTCTGCCGCACAGCCGAAGTGGAGATATCAATACTGACTGGAATACATAAGGAAAGAATATGCTGAGCACAGTAAACACAAACAAACAAACTAAGAAGAGGGGAAAGAAGTTCAGTCTCAGACGGCAGCACTGAGGGACAAGCCCTGCCAGCACTTACTGTGGGAAATAAACGCTCATTGTGTTGTAGTGAGTGTCTGCAGGAGTCTGCAGGAGTACAGGAACGCAGGCTTCGTGGCCTCCACAGAGACGTGTTTGGAAGCCAGACCTGCATATCGAAGGAAACTACTTAACAAGGCCATCACCGGCAAGCACCTAGAGGGCAGCATCTGCTCATGCATGAATCGGATCAGTTGTTTCCAAGAAGAAGAAGAAGAAGAAGAAGAAGCTGTCACTACTAACAATCACTATTGTTGTCTTCCAAGATATCTCCAGAACTTGCTGGATTGAAAAAGTCCTGAAAAGTCAAATTTTTCTCTTGCAAATGGCCAGAACATCTGGGCTTGTTTCTTCTTCTTCAAGGTTTGTTGATGTATGGCAAACAACTGGTTTTGTATTCAGCTGGCGACCTGTACTTCTTCTTCTTCACAGTTTACTACAGAAACACAGCTACTAAAATACTCACTGTGGATGAAACAGATTCAGTAAGGTGAGATGCATATAGACGGGACCTCCTGGATCTTGAAATCACTGATCACAGCTCTGCTTGTCTGGAAGCTGCACACCAACTAGACGTTCAAAAAGAGAACATTTCAAGATCTGCTCAGAGAACAGGTTGAGGTTCAGAAGAAAATCACATGACTGTTTCAGCTGTTCCTAAACGCAGCACGGCTCGGTAACAAGCAGGCCTTGCCTTTCGTAATGCAAGATTGGATGGTTTCTCATCCATAAATTCACGTTTTTGTCAATATTAAATCATGAAATCAACCAAATCCTGCACTGAAAAGTGTTTTTCCGCATTCATGGGAAGAGATCTGTGGACAAAACAACAAGAAATGAGCCAAACGCAGAACTAAAGGTAGTGGAAGACGCTGTCTGATGCTGAATGCAGGAGTATTACAGTCCCATACTGTAAGCTGGTTGCACTTTCACTCTAAATATTTGCTTTTTACTGACCAGAGGCTAAAAAAAAGCATTTTCATTGCATTTGATTAAAATCCTGCGTTTCCTCCCTGCACAGCCCACAGGGGTAAATATGATCGTTCTGCCTCATTGCCTCACAATCCAAATCAAATCGCGGGAACCCTTAATATCGCTGCACTCCCGAGTTTTCGTTGTTGTCGTCCCTTAAGGTAAATGGTATCCCACATTCAGCAAACAGCAGAAAACGAACAACAAAAGGGAAACGAGATGACACTGGACGGAGAACAGAGAGAAGTGTTTATCTCTCCGCTGCCCCACGTCATTTTCTTTGGGTAAGTTATTTGCAGCTGCTGGCAACCAAATCCATCTCCTGTGGTTAAGATTGAGTAAAAACAACAGTGGGTGGAGATTCACCTGTGTAATCCCTGCAGACACAGTAGGTCACCCTGTCACCTTCACTAATCTGGACTCCATGAGTGTGAAACCCTAACAACTGCAGATCTGATACACTTCCTTTTATTGTGACTTATTCCCTGTCTTTTCCACCTCGGAGGGAGACCTCGGGGACCAGAGCTTGTCCGAGCAGAGGCATTAATTTCCCTGCAGTGGGCCGACATAGCTTGCTCTTGTTCTATTAATACGGCAGCGTGAGTAAACCCTGCATGGGATCCTTGAATGTGGAGGTTGCTTGAATCTTCCACCACAACAGAGTAACTTCAGTGTTTGATCATGAGGTGATAGCGTGGAGACAGTAGTCGTGATGCAATTTGGTGCTGAGTTGCTGAAGCATTAGCGTCATGGGATCTGAACTCCTTTTTTCTCGTTAGCGCCTCTGCTGCTCTGCTTGGATCTGGTAAAAAAGACTTGAAACTGATCTGAAAAGTCACGTTTTGCACGTCCTTACGCTCTCCTGCAGGCAGAAGAGACAGATAAAGTGTTTTATTTTGACATTTATCATCTCCTGACTTTGCTTTGTCACAACCAGATCTGTTTTTGGTCAAATTAGCAGTGTCGCTTTTGGTTCAGTGGTAAATGTTTTCTGTTTATTTCAAGGTTGAAGACCATTTTACAGTCGTACAGATCATTAATGTCTTGATGGTTTTTATTGATCAAGCCATGAGAACCAAATCAATCCCAGAACCAAGAGTGACATCTTCAAGATCCTTGTTTTTTAATCATCTACAAATAGAAAAGACGCAAGTCAGCACATTTTTAAAGCTCAGATCAGCATTTTGTTACAGGAAACAAGGATGGACACGAAAGCAAGGACGGATCTCTGCAGAGTGGAAAGTCCAAAGAAGAACATGGATCCAAAACCTCAAAGAAATACAGGGAACCCTGGGAAATACTGGGAAGGTCATTAGGATGTAAATCACATGTAAATTCACTTTAGGGAGGGAAGGCTAACAAGACACAGGTGAAACTAATGATCTAATCAACACAGGAAGCAAGTACACAAAGACACATGAGGGGAAAAAACACTCAATCAATAAAACAGGAAGTAACCATCCATCCATCTTCTTCTGCTTATCTGGGTCAGGGTCACAGGGGCAACGGTTTCAGGAAGAAGTAAGGATACCAAGGCGTTCCCCAGCCAGATGATCTCTCCTGCGAGTCCTGGGTCTGGGTCTCCTTCTGGATGGACCTGCCCTGAAAACCTAACCAGGGCGACGTCTGGGCAGGAAGTAACCAAAAACAGAAAACTCAAACTCAAACCATTTCACTTTTCTGCTTGATAAATGACTCGAACAATCAGAAATTAAACACAGAGGTAGTTCAGGCTGAGCACCGACGTTTTTGGAGTGTCTGAATTACGTTTTGCACATGTAAACTTATACTTTGACAAACCTGCCTGGATGCTGTGGTACATGAACACCCTATCCAGGTTCCTGAACCATCTCAGAGTAGCTGAGATGCTGAGAAGTCAGGATACACCTGCGGGCAGACGAACTGGAACCTGGAAACTGCTATAATCCAGTATACAACGATACAAATAACCATGTTCCACATCCTAAATATGACCAAAAACAGGACACTAATGCACCTGTATACACACTCATTGGCCCATTAACTGCTCTGCGGCTACTCACATCCAATCATATTCATGCTGGTGTACTGTGCAGACATTTCTTTGGCCGTGCTTCTCCCTATGCCTCTGCTAATGCGCCCACGCTCCGTCCTGCATCCATGTTTGACTAATAGTTTAGTCCAGAGTGAGATATTCCTACAACTATCGAATGGATTGGATTTAAACTATATTCGGGCGCTCATGTTTCACAGACGAGGACTAATGACCTACATTTTCCTCCCAGCAGGTTAAAACTTTACACATTTCACCCTCGTTTCTGACAGGAAACCTCTGCAGCTCCCACCCTTTAAGAACAAAGTGATCAGATTCTTCTCAGCCTCAGATTTACTTTAAGCATTTAGGCATGTTAACACTGAGCACGGCTGAGCCCCAGCTCAGGCTGACTGTAACAAGAGAGAGAAAAGACAACGTTCAACCCGAAAGCAGGACTCACAGACAGACAGGTAAGATAAAAGTCTGAGTTTACTTTGTTCAAAACTCAGGTCAGAAGCAGGCAGACAGTCGGATCAAGCAGCCAAATCCAATAATGGGCAGGGAATCATCAAACCGGGGGTCAGGCAGGCAGAATAAACACTGGAAAGCTGGGTAAAAGCACACTGTCTGGCAAAGACGGGAGATGGGTGGTGTATATATATATCCTGCCAGATTAATGAGGGGCAAGGGGAGCAGGAGTGAGCTGGCAGGAAGACGAGGCTGGGTTTTAGAAAAAAGAAAAACCTTTGTCCACGCGGCCTTCAATTCATAAAATATCTACAGACACAAGCACAAAAGCATTAAAACACTCCAATAAGCACATAGGTGGCGCTAAAGTGCCCATCGACACTACTTCAAATACCAGCAAAGATTGTTTTTAGCATGTACTGTAATTTATGTTGTGTTTACTGCTAATTAGCACAGTTAGCACGCTAACACACTACGATTGTCCTTCCTGCTTAACATCGGCACCCTAAGATTAGCTCATTATGAGCTTGTTAGCATGCTGATGCTGCTGTGTCTAAGAAAACACCTCCCTGAGCCTGAGCAGCTAGCATTGCTATTACAGTTAAAATGCATGTGACATGAACATGCAGCAACACGTCTGCTGCAGCTGATCGACTGAAGCTGCTAAACTGCTCATGTGTAGTTAGCTTATTATGTTTTCCATTGGTGTGGCTGTGTCACCCTGCAACAGGTAAAAACTACACTGAACTATGTAAAAACAAATGCACGAGCGGTGCAATGCTGCAGAACAACCTTATGGATGTTTTTTGCATAGTGCATGAAAATAAATGAATAAACTCAACATGTATGATGATGAATGATCCCATGGTTTCAACAATCTAGTTATTAAATTCAGTGCCACTTAATAAAGCCTTTATGCTTTAAAACCTCGCATAACGTATGAACTCACTTTCCAAAGTGTATCTCTTTAACTATCCTATGAAAACACTGCTAGCATGCGGCTACAAACACATGGCAGCTGTGCCTCATGTACTTCAGCTGTTAGCCACATAAACTTACCTTCACTTAACTTTATTTAACTGCTCCATCAATAAACGTGTGTTGCTTGATTTCAGCATCAGAGCAAATTTAACTTTTGACCTCAAGAGCAACAAAGACGTCTTCAGTTTCCAGGCAGTTTGCAGGTAGCCTTTCGTCACATCTTCACAGCGTTGCATAAACTCTGCAGCTGTACAGGTGTAATGTCCGTGTGTGTGCAGTATAATACCATGTGTTTTGTTGTATAGGGCCCTTGATTAAAATTACTGATTGGGCTCCAGCAGAGCACCTCAGATCAGGCCTGAGCGAGTGAAAGAAACAACTTCCACAGAAATCCACAGAGACAGACAAGTGAAGTAAATCACCTCTGCTACAAATCTCTTCTTCTCGCCTCTCACAATCAGCGGCTCAGCACACGCCGAGTATTGCCTGTCCAGTGTAATCACAGAGCTGTCTCAGAGCACAGGAAGCCTGGATGTGCACTGGAGGCTGAATATGACAGACACATTGCAGATAAATTGTTGAGTTCACACAGAAGAAGAGGAGGAGGTGGAAAAAAGACTGAGCATGGAGCCCCCACCCATCCTCATCCACCCCCATCGCCATGCGGTTAGTACTGTGGTGCTGAAAGTGTGAGGTGAAGATGTGCTGGAAAACATCTCCTCAGATGTTCCACACGTGCATTATTTCATGCACATTTCTGCAGAATTCATCCTGAAGCATTTTCTCAAAACAAACTTGAAGATTTCCACAAGAATTTAAAATAAAAGTTCTTTGAGTTTGAACAAAGTTTGGCTGCACAGCACGAGTTTGCACCGACTGGCCCACACACAGGTGGAGATGTTAAAGGTTTCTGCAGGAAACCTTAGCAAATCTTTCACCATCTGGCGCCTCAAAAATACTTAAGCTTGTGCATTTTTACTTATTTTTTACATAAACTATGGATTTAAGGGTTAGATGGTGTTGTGATGCCGTCATAGACTTTATAAATCAGAGTACACCTCCATGAAACATCTCACTTACACTTAATTACTTCATCCGATTGAGTTCCCTCGCAATACGTTTGAATCTCCCTCCCAGGAGCAGTTAGTGTGTTGTTACAGCTCAGTTGTGACAGACTGCGGGTTCAGCGGGACGCTCTGAGAGCAGCGATGATGTGACACTTTGCATTGCACAGTTATTTCTCATTATGTCTTTCAAAAGGCTGAGCTCTGACGCTATGAAGCTGTGGCCGCGAGCTCGGCTGCTGCAGCAGCAGCTCGGCCGGGCTGTGGTGGGTGAAGCTGGGGCTTATTGGATCTCTGTTTTTATGGACGTGTCTGTGGAGGCTGTACTGTAACTACTATAGCCCGGTCTCAAAAAGCGAAATAGCATGGACCCAAAACAGTTAACGGCTTGGTCCCAAACAGCTAAATAACCTGATCCTAGAAAGCTAAATTAGCTGGTTTTAAATAGCTAACAGTTAGCAATTATAGCAGCCAGCTGATTAAAGACAACCTGTCTGAATCCACCTCTGCAGGCGATGGTTAGAAAGCTGGGTTAACTCACTCGGCTGATGGTGGATATTTATAAAATGACACAGACTATGGATCGGAGGAAATGTGACCCTTCAGGGCCTCCGTAGCTCCCCTGTCAGTTTGACCACTGAGTGATCAGGGGAAGCAGCAATGAAGGTGTTTAATGTGTCCTGTTTGTCACGTTTGACGATTGAAATCCTCCTTCCTCTTGTTTTGCCGCCTTTACTTGCAGGAGCCTCTCCAACGCAGACCGCTGCTGCGGGATTCGCACGCTGCATGTGTTTTACATATTCTCATCTCTGCACCTCGGCCCCGCTCCTTGCTGTAGAATCACTCACTCCACATTACAGAGCAAGAAGCCGAGAGCAGGGGCGCCGTGCTGTAAAAAGTCTATTTGAAAGCTATTTACTGACACTGCATCCCGCTCAGGAATATCATTTCCCATCCCCAATAAGTCCCTGTTTCTCTGGCGTCCTAATTTGCGGTGTGGGGATATTGCTTGTTTTCTCAGTATAATAGGCCGTGCAGAGGAGTAATGGCCACGCTGCTGTATAGTTGCATTCTTTCTCTTCTCATCCTTCACTCATTATTCCTCCAGCGAGGCCAGGTCTCCCTTCATTGCTGGTCAAATGGCTGCTCCCGCTCTCTCTCCGTCTCTTTTCTCATCGTGGGAGTCGGGGATGGAGGGCGAATCTCTCGGGGAAACAGAATCTAGACCAAAGCCTTCCTGTGCGCCGGCCTCATAATTAAATTGGCAGATTAAATTCTCTCTTATTGTGGAGGATTTAATGAATATTCACCAGGCTTTGGATCGTCGGGGTGATGTGAGCTTTGCTTTAGTTATCACATTGACCCCATCAGACTCCAGCCTCCCCTCCGCTCATCAGCTCAGCACGCACCGAAGACCTTTTGACTTAATTGATCTGCACTGCAGTGACACTTTGGTTTCAGCTAATGTGAGTGTTTGAAGACAATTATCCAGTAACTCCGGCTTGAAGGTGTCAATGATAGTTTTCTGTAACAATTCAACAACTTCTGGTGCGGCCATGTTGTATAAATACTTGTCAAACACCACCAAAGCATAAGAAAAGCAGGAAAAGCAGCATCTCTCAGCGTCTCCCTGCAGATCACATGGTGCTCACATGACTGCTCTTTTAACCAACTGCCTGTTCTGCTGTTTGAGGTATGAGGTTTGTTCATGATAAGTCTGAAGCCCTTCAATAGAGGCTTCAGCAGATGTTGAAGTCACTTGTACACTGAACGAAACTGCAGGTTTTCTGAAACGTAAAGACAGAACTAATGAGAAATAGAGATTTTATAGGAAAAGCAATAATCCAGAGGGATAAAAATAAAAAAAAATTATTAGGAACATTTTAAATTTAAAAAAACAAACAAACTAGAAAAACCTGCAGTTTCAAAAGGGTGTGCAGACTTTTTATGTCCTTTGTTGAATTTTGCTTTTTAAATTAATCTACTACTTGCAAGATGCTTTGGGCTCATATTTGGCTTCTTCACTCAAAAAGCCTAAAAATATGAGAATGGAAACTTTAATTAAAAACCATTTGTGTTTTAGCTCCATGTTGCACTTATGCACAGCGTTATGGGATGGAAAAGGACGATATTCACCTTTTACAGACATATTGGGATCAAAATGTGTTTTTTCTGGTAAATAAAGCAGAAAATGTTTGTTCTGAACATTCTAAAGTTCTGTAACGAGTATCAAACTACAATATATTATTTTATTAGTTATTTTTTTAATGAAGTAGCTTTATGAGTAACTCTGAACAGTCATATTGCTGCAGAATCCACAAAAGATGCACAAATCACTTGTGCTCCGCATTTCGCTGACACAGTTGTGCAGCAGTGAGGCTGTGATGATGCGTTTTGCACCATTCGCTGCAGCATCCGGAGTAAAAAATGTGCATTTATGGGCTTCACAGTTTGCAATTTGGAGGATTCGATCAGTGCTCCTGCAATAAAGACTCTGAGAAGGTTTAACTGTTAATGCAATCCTGCAAGTTTGCAAATCCTGAAGCGTTTTGAATGTACCGATGCACACGTTTGACTCTCCTCTACCACAAATCCACTGATTGTGCTGCAATAATTCCTACAAAAGGCTCTATATGTACTAAAAATAGTGTAAATGGAGCTTAAAATGGGAACTTGAATGAATGCAAACTATAAGAGTAATGACTGTAGGTATAATATTATAAATCAGGCTCATTGTAAAACTGCAGCGCATCAGAGGAGGACGGCGCCGGCCTGACTGAGTCCTCATGAAAAGGCCTTTCCAGCAGTGACGGTGTTGTGATCTTGCTCGACCGTGGATGTGGGACAGAGGTAACAGTGTGACAGATGAGCGTGCTACCTGCCGCCCAGAGGAGCCGGAGGAGAAGGAGGACGTGCAGAAGGAGAGCTGGGGATATTTCTGGGACGCTCCTTATACATGTCATTATCACTGTCATTGTGATGGTTAGGCATTCATTAGGCTTGTCCAGCAGCTGCCCTGAACCCCTCCACAGTGCCAGTTCATATGTAATGTGATCTCCACCGTGTGAATATGATTACGCCGTGTGACAGACAGCGGAGGGCAGGATGCAAGGGCAGGTGCGGGCAAACCGGGAGGAGGTCATGCATAATGAGGCTCCTCGTCCCGCCCAGGAGGACGTCAGCGCTGACAGGAACACGATTCGAGCAAAACACAAAGAAAAAATACAGCAAATGTCACGAGGAGCCGGCGTCAGATCCGGACGTGTGAAGTGGCGTCCCCGAGCAGGAAGATGAAACTTCCAGCAGGATGTCTGCTGGTGAGCAGGAGCTGACATGTAGCCGGAGCGCAGCGAGGTAACCGCTGTTTCGTCTCAGCTGCAGGCCGCTTTAATAGACTGCAGAGTGCCAGACAGAGCAGAAACAAACAGTCTGAACCTGCAGAAAAGGAAAAAAAGCATCTCACTGCTGCATGACGGGTGTTTTCCAAACGGCCCGATTGACTCGTTAGTCCAAAGTGGGGTCAATAAAACGCGTTTGATTATTCATTCGTCATGTTTAATGCAATGTTTCCTGTGAATGAATGTGCCGTCATGAAAAATTCAGCCTGTGAAATGACCCTGAGATAAACTGCATGAGCTCGAGTGACAGGAAGTTCATTTTATAACGAGCTGAATGTTTATTTTCATCATTATACAATAAAAAACAACAATAAAACGCAAACATACAGTCAAAACCACAAAATCATCAGCTTCACTCTGAAATTGTGTAGATTATTCTCTGCTGAAACTCAGGTTTTATTAGATTTGTAAAGTTTTCATCCACAAAGACACTAAAGATGTGGATTTAGAATAATTTAATACGTGTTATGAATGGAGGAGATGTGTCCATGGGTCCTTTTGGGAAACAAACAAACATATTCTGCTGCTGAATCTGGATGATTTGTCAGATTAAGGAGCTTTGGATCTGTTACCGTCGTCCCTGCTTCAGGCTGCGATTGGCTGCGTGGAAAACAACTCTTTGCAGCTCTTTGTTGACAAAACCAAACGAACATGTCGTCCTCATGGAGGCAGTCTCTGAAACGTAAGACAGAATGAACACAAAGTTCGGTCAGAGGGAGAAACTACCTCGGTTCTCCAGATATGGAGCGAGGAACTTGTTGAAGAGCAGCTGTCTGCTGCAGGAACGCTCCGATCATCAGTTCAGAGCCTTCACTGATAAAACTACACAACAGAACTTAACCAGAGAAACCAGAAACACTGAAGCTGGACTCCTGCAGTCCAGAAAGAGTAAAGTCCAGGTTCACATGACCCCTGACAGGTGAGACGAGGATGGGTCACTTCACATTGCATGTATGGTGTGAACTGAAGCTTCAAATAATTGTTTCGATTGTTCTGCTGGTCTCAGATCTGAGTTCAGATGGCCAGTTTATTTGAAAAAGTCCCTGCTTTGGTTCGTTTAAAATGAACCTTACGTGAAAACGCCAACTGAACGGTGCCTTTTCTACGAACTCGTCTGTTCATTTACTCTCGAAATTTGATGTTTAACTGTTTGAGTCCTTCCTTGTCTTTAGCTGTTACCCTATGTTAGCTTTTAAAGGTCCCTAGTTCAGCTTGGTGGGAACAATAAATCCACACGAGAAGCACAAAGGACCAGGCGCTGCTAATCGTTTGTTTGCAGATTAGCGGCGAGAGCGTCACCTCGCGGTTTTTCTAAATGACACTAATCATCCAGAGTGAGGCGCCTCAGCTTTTGCTTGTTCATTTGCTGATTTCTCACAACGACGCTGATCCAATTTTGCCGAAATGTCGTGCAATGATGCGCCTCTCCATGGCAACCCAACACCTCAGTAATCACGCTGATTGTCCTGAGGGATGCAGCGCCGCTCCGTCTCAAATCAAGGTACAGCACTTGTCAGATTGGCCCTGAGGAGGAGCGCTGCATTATTCATGAGGAGCGGGACGTCCATGCAGCTAAAAGTCGAGGATTGCCGCTGCGTCGTAGTTCGCGCGGCAGAGCATTAAAGAAAAGTTCGAGAATGGAGCGCTCCCACATAAATCATACAGTGTTATGAGTGGAAACAGCTCGGGCAAAGTTGAGCAACTGTGGTGAACACTGAGGAAAAATAAATCATTTATCACCTCTAACTGCACCACTGAACCGTGCAGCGGTGAAATAGAGGAGGTGGGCCCGGGAGTGCTTTGTCACCGAGCACAAAAACAACTCCAGTCTACCCGGCGCCGGAATGAGCGCGCGGCTCTGACGGTTTGTTTGTGACGGACATGCCGCGACAAGTGGAGGAGATGTTGCTCTCGTTTGCAGATAAAAGGGACATCTTCAGTTTTAAATCTTTGGTTTTACTTCAAAAATAATCTGATTCGTCTCTTTTAACACCTCTGGGCCTCTGTCAGTGCAGCCAGTGTGCTTCACAGCGGGATCTGCTGCAGTGAAGGTGTTAAAACGGCGTGTTCCTGGAGGTCGTCGGTGTGGAAAGCTTCTTTTGTCGCCCGTGCATTAAAATGAATTTCAACATAAATTTCATATTCTGTCTCTGATACCGCTCGTCCTCGCTCTCTCCTGAAGGAAAATACAACAGTGACAAGTCAGCAGCTTCCTCTTCCTGCTCATTTCCCTGGAATATATCTCCTGGATCAGAGGGTGCTGCAGATTTATGGGCTCCCTAGACTCGCGGTGACCAATCTGATTCAGCAGATAATTGCTGAGTATGAGCTGTTATCAAGTGGACAACGGAGGTGTCTTGATTTATTACCCAGATTCTCAGGTTAACTTCATCGGGCGAGCTGTCAGAGCGAACGAGGAGGAGAACGAGGCGCTGTGGAGGAGTTCTGCTACAACCGTGCAGGAACGTGGAAGTAACCGCTGCCAAGGGAGGTCTGTTCGACTCTCAGAGGCTGTAAAGCAATTAATTATATGGAAACGCGCCAGACTGCATTTAAAAAAGTGGTGAAATTTCACAGTGACGGCGAAATAAATAAAAGTCTGGTCTAAAGGGGAATAAAGCCAAACAAACATCAAAGTGATGCGGCGAAGCAGCACGGCGGCCGCATTACACGTCTGATTAGTGAGCGGCTTCGGATGTGGATGACGCAATCAGCGGGGAAACTGTTTAATCAATCAATTATCCATCATTCATCAGCGCGGCACGTTCCCGACACAGTCTCCTCCAGTCAGGAGCTTTTTATGTGCTGCTTTATTTAAACAGGAGAAACTAAAGGAACAACAACAACAGCAACAGCAACAACAACAACAACAGCAACAACAAGCTTTGTTTGAGTGTTTCAAACATCACTTTTATAATAACAAGCTTCATTAATGCGACAAACTCTGCACATCTGCACGTTTAATCATTGACATATCTCCACAAATACGCGAGCATACATCTCAGCAGGATGCTCAAAGCGTCTAATAATTACTTAATTAAGAACTGAGCGGGCCAACCAATCAGAAACGACTTGATAAGTGATGACTTGTTCATGCAGACACATGATAGAGTACAGATACAGGTAACTAACGGGCAGGTAATCAGGGATTACTCAGTAACTACTCACTCATTATGCATCACAGTAAAGTTTCACATGTATTAATGAATTAATCAATACATCATGATTTAGTAATATCAGATCTCATCACTCCTCATTATCTACATTATTAGGGAAATGCTTATTCACAAGTCGTCAATTATCACTTGATTCTTAATTAACTGATCATTAGCCAGTGTTTAATAGACGACTTTATCGTTATATTTTAACCTTCGCGTTGTTCGATTAACTAAAATGATGCTCATCATCATATTTACTGTTGCTTGTTCTTTGTCGTCGCTGCTTTGCTGCTGCTGATGATCTTTAAGGTTCACGCGTTTCTGTTTCTCACACACTTTCCTCACACAAAGCCCACGGCGCAGTCACTGCACTCTGCACACTGCTCGCTGTTACATATGTGATGAATAAATCTTTAAATTACATGAATATTCCAACCGGAAAGCACCGAGCGAGCTCATGCTTCTGCCGCTAAAGCTCGTTACGATAATAGAAAATGTTAAGATCTGCATCTGCAGCCAAATACACAGGGTGCTCCTGTTGCTGCTGAGTCTTAGGCTTGAATTCATAAACTCATAAAGGAACATTGGGAACGGACAGATTTTCATCGAAATACAAATCAGTTTCACTCAATATTTAAAAGATTTAGGGCTGTTTAAAGGCCTAATTCCTCCTAATTTGCACTGACATAATAAGATGAATTAAATTAATTTAATTCATTATGTTTAATTGTAGGTTTGAGAGAGGGGTATCAATCAGGGTATCAAATATTTTTACACTTTTCTCTCAGTGTGCGCGCGTCCGTTGTGTGCACGCCGCTGCTGGTTTGTTGTTTGCAGGAGGAAGAAAAGGCGAAAAGGGAACCGATGTTTGTGTGGGCGGCAAATGACATCAGCGGTCTTCTCAAGGACATCCCAAGGTAACCGTGGAGCTCACGCCGCTCTGTACATCACTGCTCCATTCGCCAGAGGCCACGACGGAGTGCTCTCTCACCATTATCCCTCTCCTTCCACTGTGACGACAGGCTCTTTAAAATGCCACCCACAAGGGCCAAAAGATGATTGCCGCGATGTGATTGGCTCCGCTGGGCCGCCTGGTTGCTATGCAGCGGCGAGGCTTTCAAATAAAAAAAAAGAAAAAAAGCTGATTTTCATACGTCTCGAGAGGATGTGGTGACGCCTATACGGCAAGACTGGTAGGTGATTTGTCACATGTCTCTTAAATTAGAGGCAGATCAAATGAAAGTTTAATGAATTTTAATGATCGCTGTGAGGAAAAATGGGTCAGTTCGGCTGCAAATAGTCAGAAGATACAGCGAAGGAACAAAAACGGGTGTTAACAGCAAACACAGTTTATGCTCTGCTAACTTGTTGATGGTGAAAATGCTAAAATCTGCGTGGATCAGGGGGTTGAGAGTGAATTGTGAGCAAAGTGAGATCAAATTAGACAAGAACTGAATGAGAAACACAACTTAGAAGTAAAATAAATGAAATAAATAGAAAAAATCTTATTTAAAATAAATGAAAAATTTGATTTGCTGGGTTTTTTTTTAGTTTTTTCATTTAAAATCTTGTTAAACAGGAAACTGATTCTTCAGATTTAGTTGAACTGACCCTTTAAAGTCTGTGGCGCTGGATTTGATTTTACCAAACAATAAGTATTAATTATTTTCTTCACTTTGGCTTCTTTTTACATCTCAGCAGCACCATTTGAGTGTGAGACTGTGCAGCAAACATGGGGCCGACTTTCAGACTTTCAGACTTTCAGACTCTGTGACTTTACAGGGTTTCGTGAAGAAACAAACCACAGAAACAAGGAAAAGCTGCAGCCCACAGACGTCGGAGCACTTCACTGAATCACACTCATAAACAAAACAAGTGCGTAGGTTTAGTTTCAGAAGTGTTCAGGCACTGTTTCAGTTATATAATTATTTTCTTTCATTTATATAAATTCATAGCATCTAGAAACTGAATTAAATTGTTGAACATTATGTTGATAAATATGTTGATATGATAAAGTTAAAATACCACAAAATGTAAACTGGTGCATTTTAATGTTGCTTCTAACAATCAGCTGTGTTTGATACTTGAATATAATAGCTTTCATGGTGAATGTAGTGTTTTTTTCCGTAATGTGCTTCGTGTGTGCAGACTAATCGTACGGTGCGTGCAGCTTTGTCCAGATACATTTGTGTTTTCCTGCTCAGTTTATTGCTCAAAGTGTTTTTGTGTGCAGGTAGCTCATCATGAAACAAACACGGCTAATGTTAACTTGAACCACGGCTACGCTAACTGCAGACGCCATGAACACAGTCAAATAACATGTAGCCTTATATATCCCATGATACTGTTAATTAACTGTGTTGCAGTAAAAGTTAATTTTGCAAATTAGCTTTAAAACTAGCCTCTATAGATGCTAAGTCAACAGGCTAGCCTTATCATTAGCCTACTAGCTTGCTCTCCTGGTCTTCCAGGACTCAAAGTCCTGTGCTAAAAGTTGTCAACTAGCTTTTTAGCACTGACAGTCCTGACGGTTTCACTACAGGAACAACCTAAAGTTTTAAACAGTATAAAACAAATCAGCAGTACGTGCTGCAACTCTGAAATTCTGCAACTTGCACGAAAAAGTCAGTTGTGCAGAATCGTTGCTTCACTCTTAAAACTTTACTCCTCCCACAGTTTTTGCTCAAATGACATGAAATTTGCTCCACAGCATCTTCAGACTGCTGGCCACAGAAGATCCACACAGATTTCTGATTTACTGAGCTCGCAGTACAAACAAAACTAGTCCCGCTAGCTGCTGGGTTAGCATGCTAACCTTGTCATTTTGTGTGGCTATACTACGAACACAAAGCTAAAGTGACCTCAGAGTGTCATTACAACCATGATGGTTTTCATTTTAACAGTTATAAACATCATTGGTGACTGCAGCAGATGTTTAGCATTCACCTGGAGAGGCTACAGGTCTCATTTAGAGTCCCTGAATGTTTTCGTTAATGCTAGCAATCGGTTATAACAACATATCACCAAAGCATTGTTATGCATGTTATATGGGTGTCATGGAAAACAGTTACAGCTCAGATGATACCGATATATCTGTCTGCAGAAGGTGAATATCAGCCGCCCGGTACATCGGCCTGGCTCAGAGATAATAAGCTGCTCAGGCTCGTAAACGCCGAATCCGACCTTGCTGCAAACATCGTCAGTAAACCTACATCTTATTAAAAGTATCTCGAACACCTGGAAACAATTTATGTGGAGAAACTAAACTCCAGCCCTCACTGCGCTACAGTCCTCCACCTTGTAAAATCCATTATAGTTGTTGATTATCCACTAATTAGAGAGTAAATGTTGCCTCAGACACCGGAGCAGTAAATATGGACAGTGGTGCCATGCATGTGGAATTGATTTCCTGCTCTCAATTTCCAAAGGATAACAGTGAAGATGAATTATTCACAAAGTCCACACCTCTCAATGGATGGCTGACCTTTAAGAAGGACTTTAGCTGCGCTTGTTAGCACCTGACTGATAAACTCAGAGCTCGGGGCTTCAGATAAATAAATAAATAAATCACGGGGTGAAACGTGAAACGTGGTGAAGATCGCCTCTTAGGCGCGATCGCCCCGTCCACGTCTCCGCACATTCGCCTTGGCAGGTTGTGGAAAACTCAATTTGCCGTGTAAAATCCGCATCACCACGAGAGACATATCACATTAGATCCGACTGATTGTAAACTCATTACTCAGATGCAAATTGAGGCAAACGAAATGAGTTCATCATCTCGGTTACGCCTCAGGATTCGGAGCATTATTCCACAAACGAAGCCTCGTCCGTCGGTTGTGTTTAGGCCTCTGAACGCTGATCCAGTCGGAGAAACTCGTCCGTGCGTGAGGGGAATCTTCTTGTAATTTACAGCCTCGCTCTGCGGAAACAAACTCAGCACTTGACTTGGACTCATTTGTGTGTTCTTACATTGGAGAGGCTTGTTATTTCATCCCCATAAAATCCCCCGGCCGGTGTCAATATGGATTTTTATTGTTCAACAGCTCCTCCATTACGGCTCTTTCGAACCACTCTGCAGCTTTGGAAATAAAAAAGAAAAAAGCTAAAGGGCGTCTCTCCAGATAGCCTGAGCTGCAATATTCCAGCCATCAATCTGAAAGAGAATAAAACATTTGCCCACTACGCTGCACCGCTTCCCTTTCCAAGGATAATTCCCAGGCTGCTGCATGGATAAATTTCAACAGCACCGTCTTCCTTTCATGCGTTTCTGAGAAGGGGGTGAGGATCCAAAGGCCAGTGGTACTTTGATCGCTCTGAGGTTTGTTTGTTTGTTTGTTTGTTTGTTTCTGAAGCCTGATTCTGTTTTTTTTTTTTTCCTCCCTTTTACTTTGAATTGATAAACCATCTGCTCCCGTGACAGTTCGGAGCAGAGTGTCATCGACTGCAGCGATCGCGCTCTCGCAGATGCTGCTGTCAGACTGCCAGCCGGAGATCCAGACACATGTCCTGCTCTGTGTTTATGTGTGTGTGTGTGTGTGTGTGTGATATGAGTGGATGCACAACCTGTAAACTTATCAAAGCACCTTTTTAATTCCCTGAAAGGTAATTTGATTTACCGACTTGACGTTTAAGTCTGCTGTAACCCTGAGTGGTGTTTAGAGTCTTTACTTAAGTGAAAGTACTAATGCCAGACTGAGAAAACACTCCCACTATATAATATAATAATCTTCTATATATTTCTACTGTTTTAACTATGTAATATAGTGGTAAATATAAAATATACCTCTTTTCTGATCAATTAAACTGTATATTAGTGAGTTTTTGTGAGGATTTGAGCAGCGACAGCAGAAAAAACCAAATAAAAGTCTTCTTATACTTTAAAAGTAACACTGTGCCTGCCGCTATTCGTCATTAAAAGTAACTCAAATGTTCTTGTTTAAGAAATTTGAAGGCTTAATATCCAAAATGTCACAGATGTTTGGTTTGGGTCTGCAGATTGTGTGGAGATACCGAATCGTGTCACAGAGCTGCAGCTCCCTGAGCGTCCACCAGAGGCTCCAGCAGCAAGTCAGTCCCCATAGACCCCCATGTTAAAATGCAGCAGTAAACATGTTTACAGCCTGGTACAAACAACGGTTTGGTCTCTGCAGCTAGTTTCCCCGTTCATGACGACTGTACGGGCTGAATTTATATAGAACTCACTCCTTTAAATCAGATTAACACCTAAAGTTATGCAGAATGAAGGGGCGGGGCTTCTTTGACTGACAGCTGGGTGACGTCACGCTGGCTCCACCTGTCTTTTATACGGCCTATGGGAGAATGGCAACACAGCAGCTGCAGCAACACAATAAGAAAATTATGTATTTTTGTATTTTGCAGCTCCAGTAATGAATGTACGTATATAATATGTGATTGCTAAGCTGCAACATCCCAAAAAGCATGTCCGATGAAGCAGGAAGTAAAACTCAGACATTAAACCATAACAGGCGGGTGGAGCAGCGACAAAGAAACGTGTTTTGACGAAGTTTTTGTTGCTTTATTGACCGAACGAGCGAGGAAAAACGCCATTTTTCAATATATCGAGGGTCTAATCAAGGTTGTCAGGTTTGTCCGTCGGCAGTTTGATGTTAATTTGATTCGACTGAAGTCAGAGTCTCCGTGCTGTCAGTTCATTACTCCATCTGACGTGAAAGGTAGATTTCCAATAGAATAAAAGTGGATTTCAATACATCACACAGCTGCCTCCGGTTTGCCTTTCATGCACACAGCACACACATACATTTTTAAAACACTCTGTACAGAAGAACTCTGGGTGTTGTATCACCTCAGATACAGAAGAGGAGAAAGAGACTGAAGATAAAACACAGAGTAACCGCAGCCCTCGGCGTTCCCTCTTGTAGTGCAAATGGTTTTTTGAAGTGCTGCTGAGCTGCAACATGTTTGTTTGAACTGAAAACGACGGAGTTGCATGTCGCGGCGTGCTGCGAACTGCACGGCGTTGGAGTGGAGTGTCAGTATTGTGGGTTAACTCGTGGAAATCTGCATGGGGGAAGAAATCTGCCTGTTATTCTTTTATTCACTTCCTTTGAAATTTGGCTCGTGTGCGATTGAACCAGGGGCCTAATTTCAGATCGGCTTTCCTGACAAGAGCGCTTGGCATCTTAAGGTTAATGTGCACGCTGCACGGGCACCTTAAGAGGAGCTGGCAGTGACGAATGCTGAAGGAAACGACAACTAAGCTGCGGGAAAAAGGATCGATCGCGGCGTCGACACGTGTAAATATTCATGTCAACACTGATGGAGGAGACTGTAATACAGGCTGTAGCAGGTAGGAAGTGTGTGACTTCACATGGGTATTGATTAAAGCCAGAAAGCTGAACATGATGTAGAGGAAACACGTTTAGTTTTATCTGAAAGATTAAATTTAAGTGAATCAAAATCAGATTTTGACCTTTTAGAAACAACTTGATCATCACGGATCGATGGTTTTCTTACAACATGTAAGTTTCTGCCATTAGGAGTCTTTCGATCAAGCCAATAACAAAAGCTGCAGTCATGTGACGTGGTGCAGCAGCGTGGGATGCTGGGAGTTGTTGTCTTCCTGTCAGCTGGGATTCCTTCAGTGTTAATTCAATTCCACCTTAAAAACCACTGTTTCTCCCACGCTGTCGGCCGCACACGGGACGTCCTGGAGGGGCGGCGAGCCGAGCTGCTGCTAACGTTTGCTCAGCTTGTTTCTCTGATAACTTCAGATCCAGACGTCCGACGACTGAAATCCTTCATCTGCTTCAGATACAGAGTTAAAAACAAGCAGCGGCTGAAAAGAGGAGCACAGAAATGTGTCTTACAGCTGATCCAGAGTCAGTTTATCAAGCTGCTGACACACAGAAATGTGTCTTACAGCTGATCCAGAGTCAGGTTATGAAGCTGCTGACGCACAAACACAACACTGACACATGCATCTGTTGTTATTTTTTCAATTGAGTCATACTTCATGTGCATATATTGCCGCACATTTAGTTTTATTATGTGCAAGTCAATGAGTTCCAATGTTTGTACTCCATCCAGAGGGCCAGAGAGGGATTAAATGCAATAAATGCTGAAAATTTTCAAGAATAACATTTAAAATGTACAAAGATTTTGATTAAAAATAAGTATATAAGTGAATATAAGAGCAAAATGTAACACTCTGAAAGCTCAAATCACCTCTGATGTAAAACCTCTGCAGGGCATCATCATAACAATCGCACTCACGGCGTATATATCAAAAGAATTATAATTACAATGTCAGGAAACGCACACAGCGAGCCTTCACAGGAGATTGGACGCAGCAGTGTTGCAGACGGAGTGAAGGTTCAGCACGATGAAGGCGCTTCAGTTAAAGCTGCGAGGCTGCAGATCTTTGTCTCCCAGGGACGGTTCGAGATGTACCCATCAATATCTGCACGTCAGAGCACGAAATATCAGATATAAAAGGTGAGTTTTTGGAATTATAATAGCAGTTTAAAGTGCAGACTTCCTTACAGCCACTTCAGGGCAACTAAATAAGCTATAAAACACAACTTTTACACATTACAGCGTCTATATTTACTCTTCTTTTAGCTCCGGTTTGGTTTTCACCCACTGCCCATTACCTCCAAAGGACACAGACACAGTGGCAGGATGTTTTCTTAAAACATCTACTGCAGGAAACCAGGTCCATGAGAGCGATGAGAGCAGAGCAGCTATGAAAATGCCTTACAGCTGCATTTCCTTAAAGGGCCTCTAGGGGGCGCCTCCATTGGCTCGATAAAGAACAGTTTCTTAATGACTTTACAGTCCCAAATGCTAGTGTCAAGTCTTTGTCAATGAAGCACGATGTTCATTTAAAGCAAAATATTATAGAACAAAAGAGACGATTAAGCAAAGAAAGAGGCGTCGCAGAGCGTATCCATGGCGACGATTACATTGAAATATCCATTCACTGGCTGGTGTTGCTCATGTTTCCATCTTTAAGCTCCTTGAAGTTAATTACTGCATAAGGAGTCAGCTGTTTGGTTTTAAGCCATCGTTCGCTAGCCAGAATTAGCATCTCCAGCGGTATCAGAATTATCTAAATATAATATGGTCACCTCTGGTTTAATATATTTTTAAAAAACCCCAAGATGGCGGCAGCGAAAACGACGCACATGAAGCTTTAAAACAGCCAGTGCTAATATTCCACACAGTCCATGGGTGCGGTTAAACCAGAGCTAGCTAGCTGAGCTAAAAGATGCTAAAATGCTAAAACTCAGAGCTGCAGAGTGAGATGGTATTTTATGTTTTAATCACTAAAACATGCCCCGCTCTGATGTTACCAAGCGTCATTCGGTTCATCGCTGATATAAACATATGAAAATCTTTAGATCATGTATAGTTTTCATGCAGAGATGCAGCAGGGGAAGTGTCTTCTTGAGGTTTTTGAGTAGATTCAGGCAGGTTTCAGTGCCGGTGGAAAGCTTTCATCATCACTGATTCAGTGTTAAAGTGTTTCCTGTGGAAATGAGAAGGATGAGGAAAAGTGAAGCAATCTCCAGCTTTAAACGTGTAAACAAGGCGATGCTGAGGTCAAGCATTCATACCAACAACTTCTGTTCCCTCAAGATTTCTCTGTATATCATTCATTTCCCTCATAAAATGTCTTCTTATTGAGACAAATGGGACGAGAGCTCACAAACCTCTGATACGCATCTGAGGACCATCATCATCATCATCATCATCATCAGAGACTCTGTGATCTCGCTGCAGTTGCAGAACAGACCCACACGCCCGCTGCTTACCTCTGATTTCTCACTTTTCCCTGCATGTCAGATAATTTACTTATTTATGATTTTCCGGCTAAGGAGAGAAAAATAAAAAGGCGAACCCACCGCTGAACCCCCCGAAGCTCGGATTTGCTGAAATCACAAAACAGCCCGACTTCCTCTGAGTTAAGTTCACCACAGCTGCGCGCAGAGGCAGCGTACTCAATCTGCAAACAAATAACACAACTTTACACATTTAAAACACCCGGTCAGACTCCGATCTTACATGCAGGTGATTCATCAGCCGTTCCCGTTATTAAAGGCGATCTTCGTCGTCATGGTAACATAAATAAACACACGCGTAATGATGCAAAACAATCGCAAACAACAAAACTACTTGCTTAGTTCTAGGACAAGATCATGGTTCATGGTGTAAGTGAAATACGTTCTGTGGCGCGGAGCAGGCGTTGCTGGTCAAAGGTCAAAGGTCAAGGCCGCTGTGACCTCACAACACGTTTTCTTTCTGGCTTCATGTATGAAATATCTCAGAAACGCCCGGGGGGAACAACTTGAGATTAAGAACAACGGATCAGTCAAACTTAAAGATGAACGGATTAGACTTTGGTGGCCAAAGGTCAAAGGTTACTGGGACCTCGCAACAGTTTTGACACAATTTCCCAAAAATGTCCAATGAGCTAAAATGTTTAACTGATTGTATCCAAACAGGTCAAAGGTCGACTTCACTTCAGCATCATAAAAAACACTTATATGCTCATTATTTAGCATCATATCTCAGAAAACAGGAGGTCTTCTCGTGTCTGTGCAGTCGGTAGCCTCTTTGCAGCAGCGTCCATGTCTGAACCTTCGTCTTCCAGCAGCAGCTCGCTGGGTTCTGCTCTCACTGAGCTTCAGGTGATTGTTGTTGCACCGTGTGATGCAGCTCTCAGTCAGTCCTCTGGACGGACATGAATTTAAACTGCAACTCGTGGTTTAAACGTGGTATTTGGATGCATCTGCTCTCCATGACAAAGGTAAATGACAAAGACTGTTGCGTCACCTGCACGCAAACCTGGACTGCAGCTCATAAACTGAATGTTTAATTTGTGATTTTTGCCTGTGAATTGAAGCAACAGGGCCGCCGGACGGTTTGGAGACGACGTTTCCTCATGCAAAGTTTTGTGTTTGGCTCTGTTTTTCTGATTATTGTTACCTACAGTTTGCCATTTTCCTTCCCTGAGTCCTGTGAGAGATACTGTGTCATTCATGCAAACACAATAGCAAACAGCGAGGTTTGTCCGGATACACGGCCGCAGAATGCGTTAATCCTCGGGATTACTGCGAAAGGAGCCGATGGAGGGATTAGAGTGGAAAACACACCTGTCGGGTTAAACTGACGCTTTCACAGTGTTTGTCTTTTATTAAAAATGAGCTACAGTGATTATGGCTGATGATGAGGTTCGGCTTCGTACTCTGACCGGAGCCTCTGCGGCGCCGGCGGGGAGCCGCTTTTAATGAGATATTTTCCCTTCACAGTGGAAATATCAGAAGAGCAGGAAAATACTGGATGACACCTCTCGTTTGACTAGCCCGAGCCGGAAAGCAAAAGTTTAGCCTTAAAATGGATTTAGTGCAAGAATAAAACATATCAAAATATCCCCAAATGGGAATTTAGCCTGCGTGAGTGGCGTTGTGTGTGTGTGTGTGTGTGTGTGTGTGCTGCTGCATATCAGCAGTTTTAATTCACCACAGGATTTTATAAACACAAGTAAATTTGATGAAAAAGTCATGTTGTAAAAAGTGTTCGTGCAGCTCCAGTAATCTTTTTTTTTTTCTCCACAGTTTCTGCTGGGAACAAAAGTTTCACAGAGGCTGATTTCAGACAAATTAACCTGATTAGATTCAGAATATCACGATAGCGTTTCCACCGGCTGGCTGAAGCAGAGACAGAAATATGAATATATAATTGAAAAATTTAAGTTAGAGATGTAGAAGTGTTATATTTGTCATTAAACAACCACTGAGCCTGCAGGTATTTCCAGTTTTGATGAGTCACGTGGGCGAATACTGAGTCGTTGTTTCATCGGTAACCTGCAGTCCAATTAATGGTTTGTCCCCGACAGAAGTGAAGGATTGGCCTTGGGATTTGGCTCGAGGGGCCGTTATGGTTCTGACAGTCCTAACCTTTAAACCAGCAGGCGCACCACACATTATTTCTAATGATCTTTTTTAGCCCCTGACCTTTAATTTTGTCCCGCGGTCAGAGGACGAGGAGCCAGGAGATGAGAAAACATCAATATTATTTGTTGTTCAATTGATCTTAAATATGTATTTAAATATGTTTACGTGTGTGAGTTTGTAACATTTCTGAACTTGTTTTCATCGGTGCATGTGCAACAGAGCAGAAGCTGCACCTGAACACACACACACACACACACACACAGATAAACATGAGATTGGTTATGTCTGCTGTTTCCTGATTATGGTTGATTTTACTGAGAAAAACACATTTTTATCACAATAACAAACAGCATTGCGATCTGATCAAACATGAAAAAATTAGCAAATATTAACCATATATACTGTTTTTGTGTAGCCTGTTGTTAGGATGAAATCGACATTATTAAGTATTTTTACATTAACTGTTTATCTAAAACCTCAGCAAACAGACCTGTGAACACTAGGTAAATAACAAAGATACAAACAAAAGTTAAAGGAGCATTTCGCAGATCCCTGGGTTCAGTCGCGAAATGCAAAAAGATTTCAGATGTTGTCAGTTTCAGGCACATTTGAGTCATTTTTAGCCTGGTTTTGGTCAAGTCACTGATTTTTACTCAGTCAAACTCGTTTATGAAAATTGATTCAAAATGCAACATTTCACTCTCTTAACTCTGTTTGTGGAGAGAGGAACTGGCTTCCAGTCGGGCTAAGCTAACAGTTCATGCTAATTTGCAAAAGTTGACCCGTCGCCTGTCCAGTAACCCTTACTGAACATTAGCAATTTTTTATGTTTAACATTTTAACTTACGGGTGGTGCCTTCAAGTGTCTCTTCGGGTGAGCTGTTGTCTGACCACCTGAAATCAATAAATTACACCTTTCTGCCCAGTTAATAACATCACATGTCAACAGATCTGTCAGCTCCACCGTCATGCTCTCGCTGCACTTACTATCGGTCTGGAGAAGGTCAGAGATGAATGACAGAGATCCATTGTTTCAGACTAGGTGCACAGTTGGAGGGACAATATTCTGCCTTTCCTGAACGTTTGATAGGCAGCCGCTAACGTTTTGTCTTGTTCGTCATCGTCTTGTCTTAGCTTTGGTTGTTAAATAAGGTTTTTCTGCACAGCTTCTAAATGAACACTAGACGTTGTCAACACGCTGACCTTGCTGCAGTGGCGTGTTTCACAGGTCCCAAACGTTGGCTATTATCACACCTGATAAGAACTTTTCAGATTGTTCTTGTTGACTCAAGCAACGTAAGGACACGCCGCCACATTGAGCTAATCACTGTGGGTAAATACACCCTGTGGAACCACGGCCCAGGTCTTTCCATCCAACCTGGCAAACCACCCAAAAAAAGGGGAGCACGGCGGGAAGCCTTTTCATTTCAGATAGTCATCTCCTCTCTGTTTGAAGTGACCGAAGGTTGTCACCCTCATTCTGCAGCCGTCACCCGTCGGACGCGTCCTCCACTGCGAGGGTAGAGACGGCGGTTATACACAGACGTGTGCGCTTTCAAGAGCATGACACTTGTTATCTGGGAGTTATTGTGTGTTTGTGTGTGTTTCTTCTTTTTTTTTATTTTGGAGGAGTTTGTTGAGCGTCAAACCCTGCTTCACCCCCTCCCCCCTCCTCCCCGGAGGACGCTCTGGTGCTGGCATGTTGACAAGAGCAGCTGCCTCAGTCAACCCTGTGCACTGATAAGAAGCAGCACATCTAAAGACTGAATAATGGCCTGCTGTCCTCACGCCTGCAGATCACTCCCGTGCTGCAGGACAGCAGGGGACAGGCAATCAGCGCTCAATCTCTGAGTATCTGGAACAAGGGAGGAAGAAATGGCGGTTCATGCAGTCGCCAGCAGACAAGACGATGATGTGTTTGCACTGACATCCGCACAACGACGATACACACAGCGGCATGTTCGTGGTGCGTTTTGGTCCTGATAGGTGATGTTTTAAGTTTTGATAAAACCCCTCGTCATGTTTCACTTTCAGCACTTTCTAAACCCACCTCTACTGAACTGTGTTGCACTTTTTCTTCTTCTTCTTCTTCTTCTTCTTCTCTTGGCAAAGAGTAAACCCCTTATCTCTGTCCTTCAAATGTCTTGTAAACAGGATTTGATGGACTAAAGCTCTCTGGTCCAGGAAGCAGAAGTGTTGCGAGCACTGATGAGCATCGTTCCTCTGCTGCCCGGCTGAGGAGCTCCTCTCTGAAACCCACTCTCCGCACCGACACGCTCACCTACTGTCTGTCTGCAAATTATCAGCAGGTGACAGTTTTATAATTCTGCCCGGATGATGAGATTATGCTTCACAATCTGCGCCGCAGCTTGTGTGAATATTGCATTCCAGTACGTTTGATATCGCAGGTGTCACATTAAGTTACAGTGGGTTTCGTCACTGCTGCAGTGCTGCAGTTTTTCTGCAGTGCAAAGACTTTTGGATTGACTGCGCAGGCCACCGACCCCAGTTCTGCTTGGAATTGGATCATATCTGATACAATAAAGAGAGAAAAGACAATAACTGTGCTTTTGTGGTTGCACATACCCAGTATTTAAACATAGTATTCCTTATTGTATTGTGTGTTTGCGTTTAAACTCCTAAATACAAATCCTTTCCTTTCACTGTCGCCCTTTCATTGCCCTCTGTACAAATGTGTTCTTAGATAAACCGGCAAAATATTGGATGTACTTTTTTGTCACTGTGCTGTAAAATCCCCATTTAAAGAGCTCCAATACACCAGAGTGACACCGCACTTCTTCCTCTTTTTTAACCCCATTGATTAAAAAACATCTGGTTTGGATGGAAGCTCATAAAGACCAACGCTGGTGCTTTTAAAATTTCATTTTTGTTATTTATTTAGTGGTGTTTGAGGAATAAAAATCTCTAAATCCATGTAAGATTTGTTTTGTCAACATAACTTAACAGTTAAAATGTTTTGCTGAGAGACAAAGACATAAAATAAAAAAAACCAAATATATCAAAGCTGAAACAGACCTCGTTAGTGGTCCTCTGAGAACGTGTGCTCATTAAAACACCAAAAAAAACCAAACAACCGTTGGATGAATAAATAATAAAGAGGTTGTTATGAAGACGAAGGAAAGGTTATTGGTGTTAAAATAAAAGGGTTTATCCTCAGGTGAGCATTTAAGTGCTTTAGATAGTTTCATTTCATTACTCCTTTGTTGGTTTTGAGGAAGATAACACAACAAAAATACTCAATTTGATAGTCTTGATAATCTTGAGATAGCTATAACCAGCATATTAGTAGGGTTCATCCTCTGAGGATCATGATCAAAACTACAATCCCATATAGATGCACTCTGTGTTTTAGTGTTAGACGAACAGAAACCGTGACCTCATGGTGGGACTGGAGGGAAACGTCAGGGTATCTTCAAAATGATTCATCCTCTGGGGACCACGAGGGTCCGCATCAACGTGCAAGCACTGATTCTTTAAACCAAAAGAAGTCATTGTTATTCAACAGTCCTGTTTATGTTATATATTATCATTTCATAGACGTAGGTCAAGAAGAGGTCAAGGAAACACCTGCTGCAGCAACCAACGGTTTATTATGCTCTGAAGGTCCCTCAGCTTCTTTCTACACCATCCAGATAAAAACCAGGAGAACAATGAGGACGGCTTCTCTCTGTGTGTGCCTCTCAGAAATGGATTTCCTGGACTTTAACCCAGCTACTGTAACTGGTGCTTCGCCGAGTATTTTATGTGCTTTTGTGTGTGTGTGCAAGAAAATGTAATTAACGGAGCAGTAAAAGGCCCAGATAGTTTAAAAGCAGCTGGGTGAACCTTTATTGAACTCACAGAAACAAGTGTGTTGTTGGATGAGCACCTTCCTTGTAATTCTGGCTCGATACAAGTGAGACATTTTAGGAATATTAATTGCAAGTGTTGCATTACTTCTCCACAGGATTGTTATTCATGAAAACTAGATATCAGAAACTGAATGAAACAGCCAAGCTCACAGTTTAAGTCCCACTAGCTGCAGGACCTGTGGACAGAAATCATGTGTGACCACCCAAAACGTTTGTCAAAACAAAGTTTGTTATTATTATTATTAATAATGGTTATTCATGGTCAGCAGATGATGGTTTCTAATAAATCTGGTTAGATGGTGGCTTTTTGGAGCTATTGGCTGCATTTGAAGTTTAAATCTAATAGGGATATAATGTGCTGATCATGGTCTACAGAGGATAAACTCTCATTACACTTCATGAAGCCTGTCTGTCGTGCCACCATCGAGCCAAAGTTTCAAGCTTGAATCAAAAAATGCTTTACTTTACACATTCATGTTACCCAGAGGATGAACTCTTTGCATTTAGACATTACGTCAACTTTGTACTCAAAATATGCCGCAAAAGCAAACTGCAAGTCTTTTCTTTTTTTTAGTATATTCATGCTAAATGGAGTATCTCAATGCATCTGGCACCAACCTGAGGTCAAACTTCAAATTAGCCCGAAACAAGATTTGCCAACTTTAGTCAACCAGCTGGAGTGAGGTTCAGAGTCGTGCGTTAGCTTTAATCACAGTTTGAAGGTCATTTCAATCTGTTAAACTCAATATGGATGAAATTCATCTTTTGATCTCGGATGGGTCTTAATGTGTCTGGTTCTGAGGCTCCTGTGCTCTCTGTAATGTTAGTGAATCACCTAGAAATAGCTGAAGAAATACCTAAATTAAAGAATGTATTTAGGTTGAACATCTTTATATTACTGCAATAATTATCTATTTACATGCTGTAATGCTCCCATTGCACCAACTTCCAATCAAAGTTCGCCACCATCATAACGGTTTTATTCACTTGTGCCACTTTCATTAGGTTTCACCTCTTCATCTTGTCTAAACAAAGCATTTCCAGCACTGTGGTTCATCATTCATGGTATTTTTTGATAATCTGCTTCTTGTTTACACCTGCACGCCCGGTGAATGGTCATATGATACGTGTTTTCAGGTGTGTTACTATGGGCAAAGCTGATCTGAGGACATCGTCTGAATCAGACTATTCACTTTCCATTTAACACATTTGTATTTAAAGGGTAAACACTACAGACACCCGTTGCAGGGCTTTGCACCTGAGTCGACCACTCACTGCAGAAAGCAACAGTTTCCTTCTCCTACTGAAGCTAAAACGACATCATTTGTTGGGTTTCTGGTGGTTTTCACTCATGACTGGCTTCTCCATGAAGAGAAACAACAATCAGATGCTTCAGATCTGCTCATCTTAGAAGGTAAAACCCCACCATGAATGGTAAGACCTCACTTTTAATGAAGGAATTCAACAAGCGCAGAGTTGATTAATGGATTGAAGCTGTAAATGTTTAATACTGAGCTGATTCCTTGTGGTACGGTTCCCGTGGAAACAGTTGTGACAAAACGTGCTCATTACCGGAGGTCTTTTACACTCCAATACAAGACAAACACTCCCACCTTCCCACTTTGCCGTGATGCATTTCCAATGCAGCACTATCAACAAAGTGTCACTAAGTATCAGTCAGGTGCAGAAGACGCGATCAAACATTCGCCGCGAGATGATCCGGCGCCTCTGATGATATATAGCCAGCTGCCACCGTGGCTGTTTATTCCCTATGCATAATTCATTTGAAATGTATGACCCATAATGCATTCTCTATCCATTAATGAGACAATGCTCATTATTTTCCCCCTGCTTATCACGCAGCCTCACAACAAAAACAAAATCAATCTGCGTCACCGGCTCCTGGCGAGGTCAGGGAAAAGGAAGGGGCCAAATATTGCTGAGCTCCGTGTCTTTAGAAATCAGACGCTGCCTCGTGTTTGGAGCAGGAAAGAAGAAAAAGAAGCCGAGTGATCAATCTGACTTTTACAAAACAAAAGCCAGCCTGTTTGCTAAGTATAATACAGGGACACTGATGTTCTCCAGAGGTGGAATTTAGATCAATAGCAGATACTAAAGAGAGGCTGCAGCAGCCAAGACAAATGTTGTTTCTGCTGGACTTGTCTCACGCTCCATTAAATAATGGAGCATAAATAGCTGAGTTTATGTTTCATCTTCTGAAAACTAAAAAACAAAAGACTGTCCTTTTGAAATTACAGCACGACCTCGACATCAAAGTCCCGCTGATGCAGGAGAATGAGGTGCATCTGTACTTGGGACTCATTACGTGAGACCTTTTCATCCGGCGACACAAGTTTTCGTTTTGCTTGTTTTCCTTCATCTCACAGGGATTGTTTGGTTTCAGCTCGACCGAGACGCGCTGCAGATATGATAACGCCGGCATCTGTGTTGGCTGCATGTAACCAACACGCTGCTACCTGGTCCTATTGCACACTCTGCCCCCGGCAATGCTAAATCTGTTCACAGCAGAACATACAGAATCAATACACAATCAGGTTATCCATTTGTTTTCTCTCAGTTTGGTAATTACTACCTTTAAAACGCCTCGCAGGGCTCCGACATGGGAGTTTTTTGTAATCGTCTATACGTCTCTGCAGCCCAGAAATAAAAAGAGAAAAGCTCTGAGGCGCGGTGATGTGTTTTTATATCTCTTCATGGACTTTTCTTTTAAGCTTTAACACAAATCTTACAAGAAGATTGAATCCAAATTCCCCCCCTCGTGCCTTCAGTAGATAACTTTTCTTTCTGGACACTTTAGGAAAGACACACCCTGCAGATTTAGTAATAGTGCCCCCAAATTCAAACTGTGATGAGTTTTTAAAACATCAGCGGTGAGCAGGGGGCAAATCTGGAGATTTGTGTGCACCATTAGAAAACCAGGGAGTGTATCTTTGACACTATGTGTGTGTGTGTGTGTGTGTGCGTGTGTGTGTGTGTGCAGTGTGCTTGGATTCATGAGCCTTAACGATAAAGTTTGAGATAATGTTGGAGAAGTGAGGTGATTTTACAGAACACATTGAAACACTGAATGTAAGATGTGCATGTTAGCAAGCTAAAGGTTAAAGCTAACAGAGGCTACCTAGCATTGACTGGTATCAGTTGCAGTGAAGCAACAACCCCCGGGGCTGAACCCTGCAGCTGCAGCGTCAGAGCTGCAGCGTCAGAGCTGCAGTTCCCTGAGTGTCCACCAGAGGCTCCAGCAGCGAGTCAGTCCCCATAGACCCCCATGTTAAAATGCAGCAGTAAACATGTTTACAGCCTGGTACAAACAACGGTTTGGTCTCTGCAGCTAGTTTCCCCGTTCATGACGACTGTACGGGCTGAATTTATATAGAACTCACTCCTTTAAATCAGATTAACACCTGAAGTTATGCAGGATGAAGGGGCGGGGCTTCTTTGACTGACAGCTATCTGCCAGCTGTCTGGTGTGTTTCAGCGACCATGCATCGCCCTGCCTCACCGCCACATGTTTCACCTCTTTGCCCATTTTTGGGATTAGCTGCGAGCTAGGCGACACCACACACGCTGCCAAGATGGCTGACACCCAGATTCACCACAGTCGCTCTGCAGAAACCTCCTGATGACGTCACACTGGCTCTGTATATGTTTTTCCTACAGTCTAATATAACAGGTGAATGCTACACTAACAGATAGTCACAGATAGTCCTGCAGCTTTCATGTGTCCCAGGGAGAAGTAACGCACTTCTTTCTCAAGTTCAACCCTGTAAACCGTAAAAATCATAAATAGTCAGTTGTAGGACTAAAGGAATTCAGATTTTCTCATTTACAGGCTCATTAAACAACATAAATGTGTAATAATAGAGATAAATGAAATGCTAACACTAACGGTGCGGCGTCCCTCTCACGCTGACCTGATGCTAAAAGCTGTCGTGGAAAATCAGAGCCCACTTCCAGTAACATATGTGCCCCTGTTCCCAGAGTCCTTCTCATGATTTTAACCCCAGCGTGAACCCTCTCTCTGTGGGCTGTGACATCTGCCGTGCCTCGGGGCTCTTAGGGGAAGAGCTGGGGGTTGGGGTGGGTAGGCGGGATGTGATGGGACGGGGTTAGGGGGGCTGTTTGTCGAGTGACGGCTGATACGGTAGGTTGATCATTTCCCTAACAGGATGTCCTCCACAAAGTCAAGTCACACTTCAGTTTCCAATTTCCTCACTCGTAAACAAGCACGTGTGTGTTTGTGTGTGTCTGTGTGTGTGTGAGGCCGGCTGCGGTGAGGTGAGCGCCGTGATGCAAATGCGGAGTGATGGCGAGGGCACGGGAATGTTAATTGAAAGTCAGACTGTGTTTCCGGGCTGTGATTTCAGACTAGAAGGAACCGTCTTATTTCTACTTAACCCTCCCACCGTGACTCGGCCTCACCTCTGTCTTTATCGGGGATATGAACTTATTCAGGCGACTATCAAGCGCAAAACAACATCGTCCCTCCACCGCCGCCGCCGCCGCCGCCTCTGTAAGACTTTGTCAGCTCTGTTACAGGCCTCACAGGTGACTGTAAAGATCAGAACATATGTTTGAAGACATTGTAATGGACAGACGATACATTATGTTTCAGTTACTGATTTTAAACCATGTTTTATCTCATATTTCCAAATAAGATGAGTTCACAATATCGCTTAAATAATTAAAATTCTAATGGTCGTGGCTAAAGTAGCTTTTAGAGACGCACCAGACCACAAAAAGTGACTAACTGTGCAATTTTAGTGTATATTAATAGGTTATTTTGTAATTACCTAAGGTACTTTTACTAATTAGAGAAAGATTTGTCAAGTTTCTCATCTTCTGACCAATCAAAGTGCTGCCATGTCTGCGTTTACACGCTAATGGAAGATGGCCGGACAGGAGCCATCAAGCGATTCGCACACACTGACACAGCCCGCAGGATCTCACTGTTCATCAGGTATGCTTCTATGAGATACGATAAACTGATGGTAGTCGTACCAAATGGGATAAAAATCACAAATATGCTGATGACAACAGAGAAATATCATGAGTTACTGTGACGCTCTGCCCTAATTCGGCTTCGCACAGCAGTTTTAGACCCACGTTAGCGAATTAGCATGTTAGCTTTTTCGAGCTCTTCATCCATCTTTGTTTTTTCCCTCTTTCTCCCCAAAACATGGTGCTGACTTTACCCAGAATGCAACTCAGATCACCAACAGTTTGAGTCAGAGATTCAGGTGAGCTGTGCCGCTAGCTGCGGCTAGCTACATTAGCCACAGCTAGCATGAAATGCGGAGCAGCAACAGCAGACGTCTGGAAAGCTCACATCTTTCCAGCTCTGACACACGAGAGGCGGGTGATACGTACAAAATACAGTTGTTCTGCAAATTCAGCTGCGACGCGTTCGTCAGCAAACCAGATCGCTGTTGCTCTCATGTCACATGATTCGCAAGATCACATGAGATGCCGGCGCTGATTTACTGCACACCCTGACCTGATATTACAGCGGGGACAATGATGGAGATCAAGTATCGCATAATCTCTGTTGCAGTGGACACATTCCTACAATTGCATAGTAAATACTGTGGGTCCACACCAACGCAGTGTTTTTCAGGCATTTTTCAGATGCTGACTCACTCGAGGACGTTTGTCCGACTTCACACAGCTCCCCGAAGACGCTACAGCTCGTAAACACAAATTAATGTGTTAAATCAGTCGAGTCGCCTTTTAAAAAATGACAGAGCAAGAATAAACCCAGGCTTCAAATGATAAACTGTCCTCATCAAACAGACAAAAGCTATTTTGGATTTTGATGCACAAAGAGCAGGAGTTAATATAATTCAATTTCCCGTCATAATGGGCATATTTGCATGCTTCTGTCGGCAGCTGTAGACGATTATTGGTCTGGTTCTTGTTTCTTTCTATAAAAAGACAGAAATTAGTTGATAACATGGGGGAACTTTGCTTTGGACGCCCCGTCTCATCTCAGAATTCAACATCTGACAATAGCAGCCATCAGGAAATCATCGGTCCCTTCTGTCTGCCGGCGTTTCCTCCTCCTGCAATCTGCAGCCTCAGCGGAGCCCCGAGCGGCGCCGCTCGCTCCTCCGGGGGGGCATTTCTTGGATTCAGCGCGTGATAGGCTGCGAGGCTGTAATGACTGTCCCCAGGTGTTTCATGTAGATCCGTCTCGTACACCGCTCCCTCTGACGGCGCACGTCGTGCATGCGGCTCTTTGATTGAGGCCTCAAATTCTGCCGGGGATGATTACGTCTGAGGCAGCGAGGGACAGCTGCCAACCGACGGACGCTCTCAGCCATAGAGAGAGCAAATGTGGGAAATGACGATAAAGCCGCTCTCTTCTCCACGTGTATATACAGCAGACCTGCCGGTGCATCCTGTGACATATAGCAGCTCTCACAGGCCACACACAGGGCCTTATCGTTCAGGGGAAAACTTATATTCTCACCTCACTTGATAAAATCATCACAATACATCGATACGTCGCTCACCAGGAGATTTCCGGCTTTAAAAAATGCTTTCTAACGGCGCCACGAGGAGAATAAATATCCCCTGTAATCCCTGAGACGGACGAGAGCAACACAAACAAGAAAACGTCTCAGGGCACCGCGCAGACAGCTCGTCCCCCCGTCATAGGTAGTGATAAATGACACTTTAATATCTCAACTGTGGGATTGAAAACGAAAATATAATTAAAGCTTCAAGCTGAGCAAACGTTAGCAGCAGCTCGGCTCGCCGCCCCTCCAGGACGTCCCGTGTGCGGCCGACAGCGTGGGAGAAACAGTGGTTTTTAAGGTGGAACTGCTTTATTCAGTGTTTCTCTGGGTTTGAATCAGCGGCTCTGTTTGTTTTGGAGAGGAGGAGACCTCTGTGGAGAATTCAGCTCCCAGTAAAAACCTCCTGAACCATCAACACTGAAGGAATCCCAGCTGACAGGAAGACAACAACTCCCAGCATCCCACGCTGCTGCAGGAGGTCACATGACTGCTGCTTTTGTTATTGTTTTGATTGAAAGACACCAGAAAGTGACATATTGTGCATTTAAAATACATTATCCTTATGATACTTGCATCTCTTTCCTGCCAGATGTTCAGCTCGTTATCAATAATCCGAATACTTCCTGCTTTAATGCAGAAACCTCATCAGGACTCCGCAGCAGGAGCTCTGCGTAAAGCTGCAGCAACATCCGATGACAGACCCTGATTTCACTTTCATTATTCTAATAAATAAGTCTTCCATAACGCGCACTTCAGCGGGAAACCTCCGCGGGAGACACACATTTCTTTATCTTAAAAGCAGGGATGTTAGCGTGTGTGTGTGTGTGTGTGTGTGTGCAACAGGTTAAATCACCTGAGCCTCCGTGGCGGTTGGGAAATTAGGTGAAGGACAAACCGCGGACTGTGATTCATTGCTTGCCCTCACTTCATCCCGGCTTCTTGCCGCTAGAAGAAGTTAAATAAATAAAAAATAATAATAATAAAAGAAAAAGGCTGCGCCGTCTTTCAGCAGCTCGCTCTCGCAGCCCCGGTGTCCTACTTAGAATTCGCTGTCAGTACCGCCGGCATCGGGGGCTCCGTGTGCAGTCAGCTGCTGCCGATCCGGTGCCGGCGCGTCAAACACACACTGTGCTAGTCATTAGTGGAACAACGGCTGAGCCTGATGATTAAGCCGAGTTAAGATTTTTCAAAGGAGTTCCTACAACCAAGAGAGCAGAGAGGCTTTATGATTAGACAAGGAGCGGCTCTGTTTGAGTCTGTAGGCTTCCAGAAAGGTAATTAAACTGCTTCGCTGATTAATGTCAAACGCAGGCAACGTGATTTGTGACTCTGTGATTTGATTTGATTTTTTTTCTTTAAATGTCACAAACTTATTTATGGTCTGACAAGCTGTGATGAGCGGAGCGCACACGGAGAGAGGGGCTGCAGGTCAAAGAGCCTCTGGAGTTCAGAGGTTCACACTGAAAGGCAGGAACAACGGGATAGGATCTGGGAATGGACAAATGATCGCCTTTGTTAATAAGATTAACTAAAATATGCCTTTAACACATCTAACATATGTATAATATATAATATCACAATGTATGTCCAAAAATACAATGCAGATTCATGGATTAGTAAGCTAGCAGGAAACGTGTTTGTATGGAAGCAGTAAAGAAGTGTGAAATCCTCCTCTCTGTATTATGAAAAGCGCCACTCGGCCGGACACAAAACCTTATTTTAAAACTTAATACTAAACTTAATAACTAACTAACTACCTGCAGCACAACAGCATCAACCTAAAACTCAATGATTAACAATAACCCTGGAAATACACCTGACTGCACGACTGTGTGATGTCTCGTTGACTTGCTCATTTTCCCCGATGCTTCCAGCACATGTTGGGATGCTACTCGGTTAAACCGTTTGTTTTCCGACTGTTCTAATGCTCAGGAGTGTGAACGAGGTGTTTTATTTTGAAAGTCGCACAGAAACTCGTGCTGTTCCTGTGTTTGACTTCCTTCCTGGATCAAATTGATGCAGCTTCGGTGTAAAAGAGGCCAAACTCCCGACCTGTTCACTGAGATGAACAGTGTGCTGAGCAGAGTGCTGCCTTTTAGTGTTTCTATCATCTGTGGGAGGAGTTTCAGTGTTAAATAGTTAAACTGTTGGTGTTTGGAGACATTGTGCATGCACCAAAACCAGCGAAACCAGGATCACGTTGCATGATTTCATTGTTTGCCCGTTTGTGTTTCGATGAAGAAACATTAATCGTTAAACAAACTGAATGAATTTTGTTCCCACTGTGTATGAAGATCATCAGCAGACGCAGGAAGAAACAGCCCAGAGGGGGGAGATGTCGTTGGAAAGCCGCTGTAAATGCATTAACTGTCTAACTTTGCACTTCTGTGGTTCAGTGTACGATCCTGAAGTTAATTAACCAATGAAATGACAGAATGAAAGAACAGAGAGGCGACATGGAGGCGCCGCTCCACCTGCAGCGACCTCAGTCCTCCCGGTCACCTCTGCACCGTCTCCTGACGACTTGTCTGCGATGCAATAATCACATGACATTTACGGCGGAGCTGAACACACACACACACACAAGGTGAGACTCATAATTAATTACAGCACGCCGCTGTCCAGAGGAAAGGAGTGACTTTTGAGGTTGACTGTTTCACATTCTCGGACCTTTCCGTTACAGAAGCGCCTTCGCAAAGTGTCAGAAGACTTCCCAGCCGAGGCGCATTAAAATGAACAAAGCGCTCACCAGCTCCCATTAGCCGAAGAGTTTCTCTGGATCCTTGACCCTCTGGGAGGCCTGTCTGAAGAAGAAATAGCTCTCCTAATTAAGTGAGGGGAAGTCAAGAGTAGTGGAGCGAGCGGACATAAACTTTGACTAAAAAATAAAAGATTTTGCTGGGGAGGCACTTTTTTCTTTATGAAACCCGGGGGGTAAAACAGAGCAGGAGAGTCGTGTCGTGCAACGTCTCATCGTCCGCTGGCCGCCATCGCTGAACGCGCAGCGGCGGAGAGCGCCCGTTTGACAGCAGACGACCGCGGGGAGACGCCGAGGCGGCTCGCTGCGGCTGCCTGCAGCTGATTAACTCCAATTGAGGGCTCATTAACATTCCTGCCGGATCATCACATGCACAGTTGTTGATGAAAATCAGTACTGACAAGTCTATAATTATGGGACACTTCTGAATTGGTCTGGATGACCGACTCCTTTCAGGATGAGGGCACGAAGAAAAAATAAAAAAGCAGGCGCTCAGGAGGGGGAGACGAGGACAGAAATGACATTTGCAGACTTGGGCCCGCTTCCCATTGATTGCTTTGTCAACATGTAATCTCAGTGTGGCATCTCAGCGGGAAGGTCGTCCAGGCGGGACGGCCCAGGGGAGAATCTGAATAATGCAGATAATGTAAGTGAAACGTAATGACGCTCTCCTCGCCGTGGTCCCGCTCCGGCGCCCTTGATCGTCGTCTCTTTCTCCCTTCCCGTGCTTCAGCGTGTCCCACTTTCACAATGGGCGAGATTTACCACTCTGCAGACGAGGAGAAGCACACTTTTGCCGAGATGAAGGCTATTTATTTTCCCCCCTTCAGCGCGTGGCAGATTGAGAGCTTGATATACAGGTTATCACTGGTGTATCTAGGTTTCCTCCGCTGAGGATCACACTCGCAGCCACATACTGTACTCTAGCCCAGTTCTATCTGGGGGTTGCACTGGTGCCTACGCTCTGGCGATCACTGGTGTGCGTGCAGATGTGGATCTAGATATGAGAAACATGACGCATTATAAAATATTCAGCCGCTGTGATTGGAGGCACTGTTTTTTAAGGGTTCGCCATTTGCGATAAGCGGGGAGGAGATATTGTTCATTCGCAGCTCAGTGATGAACAGATGTCCGCGCCCGGCTTCCCTGGCAGCGGCTGCCGGAGTCGACAGATGCCCTGGACCCTGTTCCACCTCGGACATGGTGATCAACACCACCTGTGTGAAGCTCGCCGCTAATTGAACATCCACAGATCGCTAATGGCCTCCGCCGCTGCTGTTAACCACCTCCTCGTTGTCCCCTGATGTCGAGCAGCAGGCTGATCAACCTCCAGCAGAAGATGCAGAACTCCCTCATACAATTTGCTGCAAATTACTTTCCCTCAGTCATTCAGAGCAGAGCAGGTCCCAACCTGGGGTTTGGTGGACGCTCGTCCTGCAACACATGAACGCCAAAACGTGGATGAATGACCCTCATAATGACCCATCGTCTGGTGCGACCCAACATGTTTGTCACAGCCCGAACACGTTTGACCTTTAGGGAGATAATTCATGGCTTCTTCCTGATCGGGCTCCTAAACACTTTCACTTGTTGGTTGTTTTTATGGCCTGGGTCACCCCTTAGTGCCATTTTTCAACAAGCCAAGACAGTCTGCACAGGGAGGAGGTCTGGGTGGATGATTCAGTCAAAGAGAGGCAGGACTTTCACCTGGAAACTGCTGATTTTGGATCTTAACTTTGGTACTTAAGGTGCTGCAGTCCAGCCAAAGCACAATCTTGCAAAATAAAGTTTTATATAGTTTATTTCTGGAATCAAGGGGGTTATCGGGCGACTGAAAATGTTGAAAAATGGTTTCTAGTGCTTTGAAAAGTGAAAACAAGCATCCATAATGTGATGAAGTGGGACTAAGAAGGTGTTTACGCTCATTCATTGAGGTTTTGAAGAATCAATTCAGCAAAGCTTAATTGTCTCAATAGGGTTGTTTCAGGGTTTTAAACAAATGGCTCTCGTCTCAACTCGTCGTTCCTCTGCCATGAAGCGTCAGGAACCAGAAGAACCAGGAATATTGGACTTAATGTGTTGAGTACAAAGGTCTCACAGCATCTTCTCTCGTTTTGTCTTAAAGGCGTCTTCGAGTTCTTCAAGACGTTTGATCTGAGGTTTGGCGGTGCACGGTAAATGTCTCCGGCGTTGTCGGACATGTTGCCTTTGTGTTTGCCCAGCAGGCGACGCTACGCCAACGTCACTGTGACGAGTCTCGCCAGAGTCTTGGGCTGAACTTCGAACTTTTACGAGAGTTTGAAGCAGCTTTGCAGAAGCAGCAGCTTCACTCAACCGATTCATCGCTTCTAGATCGGCCATCGACCGGTTCACAGCACATTTAGATCGAGCCAGAGGTCGGCGTGTCGATGTGTCGTATCTTTAACTTTAAAATCGATTTACAATTCATATCGGTTAACTTTTACACCCCTACAGCTTCGATAGCTTCAGAAGGCTTAGGTTCATACAACCCAAACCAGGATCTTCTCCGAAGCCTGAGCAACTGCTTTTGGTACCTAAACTTGATCAAACACCGACTGTTTCACACTGTTAACCGTGTGTTTGTTAAGTCAGCATAACGATAAAGATCACGTGATCATGATGATGAATGATAAATTCATAAAATGAGCTGGACTGCATGACTTTACGTGAAGCTTCAAAGGTGTTGACATGACATACGAAACTTTCTTTTCCCATAAAAGTCTGAACCAGGGGCCAAAGACTGTAAAATCCACCTGAAATGACCCCAGCAAGTCCTGATCTAAACTCCCAGTCACCTCTGCACCACCTCCTGTGGACGAACACACACACACGCACACTTAATTACAGCCCCACACAGTGCAGCAGGAGCCAGACCTACCAGAATCGCGCCCGTGCTCGATCATTACCGCGTCCTTTTCGTCTCATTTAGATGCATAAACCTGAAAAACTGTGAACAATGTCGATAAGACTCGTTGTTTGTGCTCTTCCTCCAACACAAAGCAGCTAAAAAACTCGCACCATTGGCGAGATTTAATGTTATTATATACAGTGTGCACAGTGTTTCAGTCCTCAGTCGAGATTGAGTGGGCTGCTTGTTATTTCTGGTCTGTAACACCACTTGATAAGCAGTCCGGGCTGCACAAGGCATCAGTTTTATATAAAAATTCATCCGCCTTATTAAAAAAAAATGGGGTTTACATCAAACATGAACTCTCTCATGTGACATTTTGGACATACGACGTTCCCTAAAGCTCCCTGTTGTCATCATCTGTTCGCCAAACCAGAAAAGTTCCCATTCAAATTGGCGTCTCCATCACGGTTAGGGAGAAATATGGCAAAAGCCCAGGACTGGATGTGATGTATGGTATTCCTGGAGATGATTTGGTGGCGGCGGGCGCAGCTTTTATGGAGGAACCAGCACGGTTTGACAGAAGTGGCACCCCGGGGTGATCTTGCACTCCTGGCAGATCGGCTCAGAGGTGGCAGGGCAGAAATATGAATGTCGTCGTCGGTGGTTGTGCAGCATATCACATTAATAAACCACCTCGATGCATCATTCTGCGGCCCTCTGGCCTGGACCGCTGCCCAGAACAAAGAGATTGAAAGTCATTTGAATCAGGGGTGCAGAGCAGAACTTACATGAAATGAAAGCTACCGACTGCACCGCCGGTGAATACCAATCAGGCAGACGAGGCCGACGTCAGAGCGATCGGTTAAAAGAGATCGGAGACAGAGAGAGGCAGAAAATCCACCAAGCTCTTCACTTTGTGCTGTCGTGCTGCAGAGTTCGCTTACACTGGGGTTTTGTGGCTGTCAGCCTTTAGAAAAAGGTGTCCTGTACTGAGTGTTTCCTGCAGGTGTTGGTTAGAAAGTTAAAATCCTGCGTTGTTTCCATCCAAAACTCCAAACTGGCACATTATTCCAGCTCTGTTTGCACCATCACCATCATCACCTGTAGATAAGTGAATCAGTGTGAAGCCCTTGGCTAAAAACACAAGTACTGTGTCGCCCGTACGCTCGTTTGCATCCTCGTGTGCGCTCAACTCTTTCAAAATAACAATAAAAAAAAGACCCAACTGCAAAATAATTTCTCCGACGCGTTGGTCAAAGCCTCCACAGGGCGCTTTTAACTTCTTAATTTCATTTGCTTTTATGATTCTCGCTGCAGGTTCTCGTTTTTATATTCGCTTTTATGCTTCCAGGCACTTTAAATGAGTCCATATGGCGTCTTGTTGAAGTGGTTTCACTCAGGAAAGCATATTTCGGTGCAGAAGAGATCCTGTGCACCGGTCGGAGTGCCTCCCTATAGGTGCACTCCTCCGGTTTATGGATCAAATATGGTTTCATCGGCGTGAACTCCCCTCGCTTCTTCTCAGTTTATGAACATGACGGGCCTGAAACTGCTTAAAATAACCGTAATTATGCATTTGTAAACACTCCTTTTGCCAGTGTGTGTGTGCGCATGTATGGAGTAATTCTGTATTTTCTTTACTTTTAAGTTTTCCCTTCTCCTGCTCGTCCTATGTCAGCCTGACAAACCCTGATAAGAGAGGTCGTTATTTTCTTTTTTATCCAAGCAGAAAACAATAAAGTCACTGGAGAATAAACATGTGAACATGTATCATTTTAAATGTATTTAATTATATCACTAACACCTGTTATATACTTGTGAACGGGCATGGGAAAGCAGATATTAAACCAGCTGTAAATCCTGTAACAGTGATATTAAAGATACATTTTCCAAGTTCTGCTCTTGTGTTAACTGCTCATTATTGCATGCTAACTATGCTAATATGCTAATCTTGTAAAAAAAAATCATTAATTTATTTATTCCAACCTTTATTTTATCCCCTTTGTTGCTGTCTTACGTTCAGTGATTAGATGAATGTTAACTAAATGTGATTTGCAGTGACTGGCTGTGACACATGACTGTTAGCGAGCAGCTAGCAGAGCTGTTTTGCGCTGGGGCGTCTGCACAATGTTGAGCTCCACTCTTCTGTGTTTTGCCGTATTTTGCTTTGGAATCCAATAAAATCATGATTGCATGTTTCTGTTGATGGACTTTAATGCACATTTTAACGTTTCACATACAACAAATAAAAGCTGATTAAGCTTTATTGAGGTGGTTTCCACTCAACGTGCTAATGGGAGGTGGAAACACCTTTCCCAGGTTTGGAAGTATTTAACATTTAACTCATGATCAGCTGTTTTTGCTCCAAACGTACAGGAGGAAAGTGCTTTTGCGACTGTTTCATTGCTGCTCACAGATCGGACGTTATCTACATCACATTAAAACAGAATAACGTTTGATTTCCACTGTGTTTTCTTCAGCGTTTATCACTAATTACAGTTTGAATTACACTTTTTTAATTACTATGATGGTTTTTCAGACTGGAGAAGTGGCGCCAGCCACAGTTTATCTCCATGAGCCAGCTTTTATTAATCAAATCGTGTTTGTGGATGGAAAAATGGATTCAGACGCACGTTTGGATGCAGATTTGCTCGAAATGTATTTCTAATGATGTTCAAACTAACATTTCACTGTGACTTGACAGTGTGAAAAGTCCAAAAACACAAATATGTGCATGTCGTTACCTCATATGTGCCCATTTGAGGGGATGTTTGATTCAAAGACCACAAGATATTTCATTTTCTCAAGTAAACATCTTTTGTTATCTCAAGATAACGAGCTAATAGCCAAAAAACTAAAGGTTGCTTCCTCTCATTACTCGTGTTATTCATCAGAGATCAGCTGCAGCTCTGCAGGCATGAACAGACGGCGTCTTGACAACTGCAGCGGGGCCGAAAATGTCAGATCCAGACCGTCATCGATCAACATCGGGCTGAACTTCAATCACTGCATCGCGTCCCTGTTTCTGCGAGGGATAACATTCAGATCAGTCCTCGTTAGGGTTGCCACCGATCAATAACATGCACAGTCCCCTACTCAATCAATACGGGACGCGACTTGTCCTGTGTTTTCTTATACGGCCTGTCAGCTTTGCTTTAAAATGACACGCAGAAGAATGAAAACCAAAGAGTTTCATGAGACAAAACAGAGATGTCGACCAGCAGGTTGAGTGTCACTTGACCGTCATTGTTGCCTTGGTTACGGAAACTCGGGCGTGCAGTTCATTGGCTCATTATCTTGTGAAATTCACCACTGTTTTCTAAAGAAATTCAAATGATTATCTTGTAATCTGGATGGATTATAATCTAAGGACAAAGGTCCCGTGTGTGACGTCATACCTGGATCTGACCTGTACGTGAACATGGGTTCATGCCTTTGTGTTTAGAGGCTTTAAATGTGAAGCTTACGCCTCGGTTTAACTTTTGATTTTAAGTACAAGGCGTCACAACGGGGCTGAATGTGCTCCAACACAGACACTCGAGGTTTAACTGTGCTTTAGTTTTAAATACCAAAACACTGCTCTTGTCCCCGCAAAGTTTGTTAAAGTGCACTTTCCCGACTGTTTTCATCTTATCTGCGGCGCCGATGACTTCCACAACAACGGGCAGAGAAGATGAAGTGCGCCGACGCTGTGTTTTTATTCCACGAGTACACTGAAGAGTAAGTAACTAAATCCTGAAGAGCTAATTGCTCCGCGAGGTCCAAGAAATAATGACTGCTGCTGCGCCGCCTGCCTGAGCGGCCGTAATGGGCTCTTTTGACATACTTTAGAAACAAACACTAATTACATACTGTAGATCTGCTGCATGTAGGAGGTGATGCATGTTTTTCTATTTAACAAATGGCTTGATTATTTCCTCTTCGATTCATTCACTGTGCACTTCCACCACTTCGGTCCCCATCACAGGTTCTGCTTTCCCACTTTAAAGTCTGCAGGTTCTCTGAGACGGCGGCCACATGTTTAATTTAGAGGGGAGAAACCCTCAGAGGAGCAGTTTGGGCGTTTGTTTGCAGACGGTGAAGCTAAATCAGCTGTTTATCGAGTGAAGTCGGGAAACACCGGCGACCTAATTCGAATAAAAAAGAGGCAAATTGAGCCGATGTCATTTCAATAAGTCGGCTTCTGCAGGTTTCAGCTGCTGCTTTTAGATAAATTCCCAACGCCGCTGAAATAACACGCCACCTCATTAAAAAAGAGTCTAATAATCAAACTAAATTGGATTTTCGGATTCGCCATTCATCACAGACTTAATTAGCAAACATTACATCCGCTTTGACTTTGCGCAGAGCGGCTGGTGAACTATTCATTATCAAATGATTCAATCCAGTGAAATTAAAGAGGGGCTCGTGCTCGTCCACTTTAGCTTTAAACTTCCACTTTAAAAAAAAAAAAAAAGAAATCCCTGCTGTGGGCTCCAGAACAGGACTGGTGTCTCAAACTAGAGCGAGAAAAACATGTTTCAGTTCGCTGCCCGGCGGTGAAATGTGGGCTTTTTCCGCCGCCCTTCAGCTGATTGCATCTCCGGCTTTTGGTTTCCACAACATGCTCCTGTTGTGATGTTTCTGCGGCCGCCTGCTGCGCATCCCGCTCTGATTTCGGTGTCACTGAGAGAGACAGAGAGAGAGTGAGGATCCCTAAATTACAAGAGGGTTTTGTTGTTTGTTTATTTATTTATTTATTTATTTACTTACTCATCCAGCCTTTCTTCCATACTGTTGCTTTGTTTTCCCCCAAACTGACAAACGTATTAGAGCTAATTGAATATGACCCGCTGACAGCTGTCTGAAATAATGAAGCCTCTTTTCCTCGCATTTTCTCCCCCAGGATGGCCTCCCTCTCCTGCACTTCGGTCCACATCAAAGTGCCTTATCAGTGTGGAATCTGGGGCTGAAGGAATTATTGATCACACTGAGAGCCTGGACCTCCATATTTACAGCCTCTGCACTGAGGGAGAGATGGTATGATGGAGCCAAAGAGCCGCGCTTTCAGTCAGGAGACAATGGCTGGACAATACGTAAGAGCGGCTTTTGTTATTTTAGATAATTCAGGCTAAACATCCCGGTGCATTAAAGGGACTAGCTGCACTAATGCTGTCCACGTGTGATGTGATTGCTTGTAAATATGTTTGATTATTCGGCTCTAAAATTACCCAAATTGAGTTTATAATTATCTTCCATTTGCAGAACTGAACGTCACATGAAAATGAGCCAAAACGCTTGAATTGGCTTTTAATTAGATTCTGAGGAATTGCATATTGTACGGAGTCACAAATTACTGTAATCGGGTTTATTCATGGAGACCAGTTGATGAAGACGGGGATTCTCATGTTTCATTGATGTTCGCGGTCCCCAGAGGATGATCCGCTGGCTGCAGAAAACATGTGCAAACACGTCATCGGAGTTAAAATTAGCATTTAGCTTGCAGCAGGCCCTCATAACGCTGTTAGTTTTATTGAGTTTAGGCACAAAAAGTAATTTGTTAAATCTATAAAAAGATCATGGTTTGGGTTAAAATAAGGACGCTAATTAAATAACTCAAATTACGTATGTTATTAAGTCACATTATGAAGGAAATGCAAGTAATTAATGTTTATTCTTAACATAAAAGAGTAAAAATAAAGTTTAAATATTAAATTAGTGTGATCTCATGAGATAAGTGCATTACTATTTAGGATATTTTGCTTTATGTTAACCTGTTTTAAGTGTTTTGCCCCTGCTGCTACTTATAGTCAGGTGACTTTGTTGTTGCGGTAACAATGATAAATATGGCTGCCTAACAGCTGCTGCTCAGATCGCTTCATGCACCAGATCTAAGTAGTTGTTTCAAACCAAACCATGATGTTTTCGTTGTTGTCACACTGCGATGTTACGTACGTGATGCTAGTTCACTGGCGTGCATTAGTTCACTCATCCATACACAGACTATGTCACATGACTTCCTCCTTTGCTCCCGTCGTGATTACTGCAGCTAACTTTAAACCTAAATATGAGGTTTAATAAGCTGCTTGCGACCTGCGCAGCCATGGTTTTGGAGAAATGCATGAAATTTCCGCATGACAAACACTTTGTAGCTTTGTCTACAAAACAAGCAGTGAGTATTCGTGGTCCCCAGAAGATGATTCATTGTGTTTTTTTTACTGTCTGACACTTTTTTGATTTGCTGTGGAAGCGAATTCCCTCCTGTAAACCTGGAATAACAAACTTAAATGGACAAGTTTGAATTTAATAAGCACATTCATGGTTCCCAGAGGATACAACCTTTCCACTGTGGACGCCCCATGTGATTCGTCCTTGTCACCTTCTACACTTTAACCCGGAGTAATGAATCTCTTTCTGTATGCGCAGCTCTTTAAGGTGTGGTGACCCCCACCTCTACAGGGGCAGGGATACTCCGGGGATCAGCTGCTGCCTTTAAATGTGGATTTAATTTGCATTAAATGTACAAATGGAGGATTAAATAACTGCGACAGATGAAGAAGCTGGTTTAAGTGGCTGGTTCACGAAGCTGTGGTGTGAAAGAAACTTTGATTATTATCACTATTATTATTTCGTGCACCAGATTTATTATTTATTTGCCCAAAATATGTCTGAATGATCTTTGGCAGCTTCGATGCTGGAGTTGGACCATGCTTCGCCCAGGTATTTCATAACGGCGCTGACTGACGCCTCCATGTGTGCTGGATTAATGCCGCCCTGCGTGATTTGTTTAGAAGTGGAGATTGGCAGAAGAGGCCCTTGACACCTTACAGAGTAATGAAAATGTAAATCTGTGGATGATTAGCCATACTGCGGGCTGACAAGGTATTATAATGGCCTTCAGATCATAATGAGGTTATGTTAATAGACTTGCAGAACAGCAAAGTACGACAGTGACAGAAGTGCCTCACGGTTCTGTGGGTCTCAGGGACGAATGTGCTGCAAATATCACAGATGTTGGTTTTAACTTCAGTAAATGTTGTGACTCTGTTGATGTCACATGGGTTATTTTGTTATGACCCTCTGATTGGCCCACAAACTGTGTGTCTGTGGTGACGATACACAGTTGATGCTAATGCTAATGCTAATGCTTATGCCTTTCCTTCTGCTGCAGCTTAAAAGCGTTTAACTTGCACAACATGACGTAACTTTTATGGTGAAGCAGTTCCCACAGAATGCAGTGTGTTTGTCACTGAGATTAGCAACGGCTGCGTCTGCAAAGCAAGTCATTTCTGACATCTTGCAGGGAATAAATGAACAAGTAGGAATTCAATGAAGGGAAATGATGGAAAAGGCCAATTACTGACTGATAGCTTCATTAAAATGACAAAAAGCAGTTTGGCTGCACCAGAAAAAAAGTATTTTGCAACTGTTTTTGACAAAACTACCCTTTCTTTACCACCGCGAGTGTCCTCAAATCAACCAGGACTGAAACCTCTCCAATACACATGCCGTACAGCGCTCCAACCCTCTGCACACTACCTGTCTCGCTGTGCTTTCTCCCTCACTTTCTGTGGACAGAACATGCATTTGCATTTTAAGATGTGCTTATGCCATAAAAAATTCATGAGTCCAGGCTGACTGTTCACACAGAATTCAGGAGGACCAACACTCACCACATCACAGGTACAGGCGTTTTGTCCAGAAACAGCGGATTCAGAGTGAGGTGCTCAGCATCGTCGCAGAGGAATGGCTCTAGAGCGATCCAGAATATGTCAAACGCAACCTCTATTGTGCAGAGGTGTGTTATTTATTGATACTGAGGCAGAGAGAGGAGAAATACAAGCCCATTCATTTTCTGCAAAAGTTGAGAAATGTCGCTGACACGCAGCTGAAGCGCTTACGAGACGGCGTCAGAATGAAAAGCAGACTGTTCCTCGCACGGGGCCTTTTCAAAGCACTGTATCTTGTTTTATTGATTTACAATAAAGCCGATTATTAGACAATAAACCTGACTTCCTGCTTCCTTCATGCCTCGCACGCTCAACAGGACAAACCTCTCATCAATCCAGACGCTCGTCGTGAGGGAAACATCCCCGTTTTCTCGGCGAAACTCACTTTTTTCTGTCCGCGGCGTTTATTTTCCTGCAATCAGGAGACGACTCGTGCAGCCGGGGGAGGCAGAGAGGCACACGCCTGCAAACATGGCAGCCAACTTTCAGAGTAATTTATTCAGCAGACAGGAGCTGAGAAAGATTGATGTTCATATTTCATCCATCAATGGTTTTCATAATTCACCAGCCTGCTGGACGGGTGCTAGTCAGAGCTTGTCAAGCAAGCTATGGCAAGTACATTCTCAATTCAGCGGGCTTATTGATAATCAAATCTCGCCAGCGAGCATGTCTCGGGGCGCATTACGATCAGAGCAAACGTTTGCGTCTGGGGACAGCTGAGGGGGGAACAAGGCTTTGAGTCCAACAATGAACTACGCCCGAGCATGCAAACTCAATGATGTCACGTCTTGGCGACAAACGTCACTAACGATCAATCAAAAGTGCAGCTGAATACATAAATTAATGGCACAGCATCAAGTCGTCCACAGCGAGTTCATAAATGTCGACGAAGATGCGGTTATTAGAGGCTTTGTGACGTCACATTTAATCGAGAAATCCAAGTTTCAAGTTAGAAACGAGTTGATTTGGTTTGATGTCCGCCAACCAATCAGCAGAAGGTTGATCACATGACACAGTTTGTCAATGAAATGCATGAATAAATGTAAAAGTAAGATATGTGCTTAAATGATTAAATTAATAAATAAAAAGTAAAATAAAATCAAAGCAAATGTTAATTTGGGTAATAATAACTGATTAATAGTGGAATTAATATAAAGCTAATGAATGCAGAAGCAAAACAAATACCAATTTATGTCAGATTTTATCAATTAATTAATGCATACATGTATTTTTAATATGTTTGTGCATTTAATGGCATATTAAATTATGTATAGAGCCGTTTGTTTATTTATTTGTTTGTTTTTGATTTTAGCAGCTCTGTCGCGACACGCCGTCCCTGTTGTCGCTGGGAGTTACAGCCCAATTCTGGGCCGGATATCAGCCAGAAATGACTAATTTCAGGTGAATTATGAAGCAATTATTATTCATAAAAACGTCTAATTGGTTGTTTTGCTGCTCTTTTTTTTTTTTGCATCAGTTGAAATGCTCTTATTGACATTCCGCCTACAGTCTTAACCTGTCGGCCGTAAATAATTATATAAAAAAATAATAATAATCAAAATGCAAGGAGGCTCGGGCCTGTCAGTTAATATTTAATGAGCAGTTTGCGGAGAGGAAAATGGAATTACTGATGGGATTGTTTCCCCCCTCCTCTCTGTTAATTTCATAAAAGGGCAAAGACGAGACGACTCCGTCTTCGCCTAAACCCGGACCGATGTTGTGAAAATGAGAAAACTTTTGTGGGGAAAGTTGCACTTTTACCCTCTGCACACACACACACACACACACACACGCACACACACACACACACACACGCACACACACACACACGACTCTGAGACAATCAGAGGTCACCATTCAAACCCCAGCTGTCACTGATTTGACACTGCCACCATCGCCGCCGTCCAAGCGCACACAGGTTTGAGTTTCATACGTGCACCAGCAGCCTGTTTGCAGCAACCAGCAGGTCTGCAGCTCCCTGGAAGCCGCCTCGACGCAATCCTCCCTGACGTTACATTACTAATTGCTTCCCAAATGTTCGGCCTAGACGCTTGTTCGATTTGCAACAGGGCGGATGAATCTCTCTCTCTCTCTCTCTCTCTCTGTCTCTCTCTCTCTTCGGTGGGCTCAGACACAGCGCTGCCTCCCGATGACCACGGCTGACAGCTTATCATGGCCCACGAGTTTTGTTTTCCTCATTGTTCACAGTTTTGACAGGGATGGATGTCTCAGTAAGGCATGGAAGACAAATGATGACAAATCCGGAACATCGAATATCCTGAAAACTGCCAAGTGTCCTTTGGATTTCCTGCTGAGCTCTTTTATTTATTTACTGGCAGGCTACATTTTATCTCTAAATATATATTCTTCCTTCACTTTTAAGAGGTGGCAGCTTTTAATATTAGATATGAAACAAGTATTCACATCCTTTAGCCCAACTATTGTTATTAAAATAGTAAAAATACTTCATTACAGATAAAAGTCCTATTAATCAGGTTTATCAGTAAAAATATATTTAAAAATATCAAGAATCATCAATAACACTTCAGAAAAACGGCCTCTGTGACTGATATATATATATTATAAGACTTGTAGCATTAGCATTTTAGCATTGCAGCTGCTGAGGTAGAACTACAACACCAACAGCAATACTTATACTCTCAATGTTACAGAGAGAATAAAACCAGACATGACAGGTGTAATGAGAAAAAGACCAAAAGACATGAGCACAGATCAAGTTTCAAACAATAAAAACAGTTTAAATAAAGAAAAAAACATATCAAGCATTTTCAAGTTTGCCAGTTTAGTCCAGTGGCTGCCAAACTTCAGGCCAGGGCGTGTCCAAAAGGTCACAAGATTAATCTAAAATGATCAAATAATTAAAAAATACAACATTATACTTCACAAATGGTCAAATAATTTTGCAAATATGTCTAAAATATGCATGCATGCATTTCTAAATATGTCAATAAACTGTTGTTTTGCTTTTTTTAAGCACTTTTAAGGAAGACCGTATTCTGAAAAGTGACAGCAGTTGAAGTTGTGGACTAAAAAGGAAGTAAAAGTATAAAATTGTAGAAAATGTAAACTCTAAATTAATTTTAATGCTTGATTAATTTGAAAACACATCTGCAGTTTTAAAAATAATCAAAACATCCAGTTGTTGAGCAACTTCCACATTTAAGTTGTTTCTGGTCTAAAAAAGACTTTTATTTTGGCGCAGCCTCAGTCTCCCACAGATGTGCAGCCTCAGTGAAAGAGGCCTACAGCAACTTCTCCAAGCTTAATTTGCACATTAATTCTTGCTGACAAGCGTGCAGATAGCCGGCGTGAAATGGCTCTGAAAATTAACCTGCTGAAATAACTTAATAGGTCGATAGCATGTAAAAAAAGTTAATGGAATTAACTTTCAGTCCCTCTCAGGCATCAAAAACAGTTTGAGTGCAAGTAGGACACAGATTACAGCTGATTGGGTTTACTGGGAGGGTAAATGAGGAAAATGGAGTCCTACCTGTGACAATTAGCTTGATTTAAATGTGTTAGTTACCGTTTAAAAGTATAAATTGGATATTTTAAAGAGCTATCTGAGAGTTTCTGGGTTGTAGGACATCTAAGTTTTCATTTAGACGACTGAAAATCAGTTTTATTGTCATTATAATCAGTCTAAAGATGACTAGTTTTCCTATAGAATCGTAAACTTTTATTTTTAATAATCTTGCATTAAAAACAACATTTGCAGATCAGAGTATTGTCATATGAGTCATTTTTTAAATTTATTATTTTATCATTTATTATTATAAAGCAAAAACAAACAACCTGATTTGTTGCTCAGGGTGAAGCTGTTGCATTTCGAGCTCATTCATCCTGTTTTTAATGTTGTGCTAAGCTAAACCCATTTATATTTATGCCAAACGCAAAGAGTTCTGTCCCTTTAAAACAATACATGAACTAATATTGTGTGATTTTAATATGTTAGCGAGCTAATTTTTGGATAAAATGTGATGATGGCCTCACTTTCTCTGCATATAATCACTCTTTTATTCATTCATTCACCTCTTCAGCACTAAAGCACAAGCCTCCTGGAGTCATCATCATGTTTAAATTTACTTATCCACAGATACAGTATGTAGCAGGAACTTCAGTAAGTTGAGAAATGGCTAATGATGGCTAACAGCTAATGGCTAATTTAATGTTTGTTTAAAACATACTGTTTGTTTACTTTGGCCCATACTTTCAGTTTGAACGCTCTTTAGCTGTCTGTCCTGCAGCTTATGGTTAGTTTTCATGCACTAACACTCCCAAAGTTAACAGAACGGGCTAGCTGCACAGCTAACTCAGCTAACCGGCTAAGCGCGGCGACAGTTAGCAGCAGTTAGTGGTTACTATAGCAACAAGTAAAGCTATTCATCAGGGGAAGATTTGAAAAAAGGGACAAACAGCAAATCTTTTCTCTGTAAAATGTGTAAATGTTAGATCACGTTGATACGATCAGTGCTGACAGTGAATGAACTACACTCTAAACCTGCAGGGGGCGCCACACTGTAAAGAAACTGTTTAATAATCGGAAACTTGCAGTAAAAACTCGCTACTTGTCCTAATTATGAGGTAATGAGGGATTATTTAGTAATGACTCAGTGTGATGTATCGCTTTACTTAAGTGGGCAAGAAAAGAGTGATTAATCAGCAATTAATGAGTCGTCTAGTTGGTGCCAATCAGCGGCTGGTTCAAAGTTAATCAGTGGTCAGTGTGTTGATTCACAGATATGAGGTGTAATCATAACAATCTATTAACTGATGCAGTATCAGTTTGCTCTGTAGTACTGTACAGTCCTCAAATCACAGTTATTGGATAATTACTTATTAATTATCAGGTCATTGCTGAGTCATTCCTCACTTATTCCTTATTAATGTCTTATATTTGTGTTCACCGTAATGTAAAGTCTCATTCAGTCACTTGTACTTGTGACCAAATCATGCGACCTGCAGCAGTGGGATGTAATTACCGTGGTGTGTTTTGGTGTTTTCCCCCTTTTTCTTCTTTAAAACCGGCACTAATTTACACACTGAGGCACGCACTGTGCAAAGAGCCATTGTATCAGCCGCGCTTATTACGCCCGCGCACAGCTCATTCATAATTAAGCTGCATATCTCGATAGCTGCAGTTGAATTGACTCACCCTGCCGGATTTTTCAATGGGAATCCTCTGATGTCTCGTCAGCGTTTGCGTGAAAAGACGAAAACTGATGTGCACGTGATAAATAATAATTCAGGTTATTCAGAACAGAGTTGTTATGAAATCATCCTTCAACACAGACTCCTGTTAAATAAATCAAGGTGTTTTCCAGCCTGGCACTCTTGGTGCTGTGCGGCACTCTAACACAAACCTCCATTGTAAAGCTGAGATGTTTGAGGCCTCCCTCCTTTATTTCCCTCTGCTTAAATATTGATCCACTTCTTGTTTGTACATCCACCTGCAAAGCAAAGTCACGCTGAAGAGGCTCTTTCGCCTGGCCTGGCAGCTCAGGATGCATCAGCATAGCAGCGGCGCCGCGCATGAATACTATGAATGAAGTTGGGAATGGTGTAACAGTGTCAGAGGAGGGGGGGGGGGGGAGCCTCATCCCGGCATTCATCTCCCTGCTATCAGTCTGAGGACGTTGCCCTTCAAAGCTCTCGGAGGGTGACGCTGAGAAGACGCGCCGGTGGATAAAGCCGGCGGCTCTATTGCGCGCCTGTCATCCGACGCCCATCACCGCGTGCTTCCTGCAGCTGCGATAAAGATGGATGAGGTTGCCACGCGAGATCCCAGCCAGCCAAATCACAAGTCAGAGTGACGCTGATGGAGAGCTTGTTGAAGGAGATAGGAGTGCTGCCAGTCTGGTACAGGTGTGTTTACCCCCGCCCCTCCGACAGCCCTCCATATGGACCCTTTACCAAACTGACATCCGCGCTCCACTCACAGCTGCTCCGTCATGCAAAAAGGTCTAAATGTAAAAGTCTTAAATACTGCCAGGCACCAGAGGCTGAAGCTGCAGGGTGAATCAGCACAATCTCAATGCAAGAAACGAGACGTGGCTCGCTGTTGCAGCTTCGTTTGGGAGTAGTTTCACGTAGACCTCCAGCTTATTTCAGCTTTAATTGAGGTCGTAACATTTGATTTTTCAGTGCCGGCCATTGGCCTCCATTCATTTTTGCTGTGATTATGTAACTCAGGCTGGGAAACCAAATGCTTAAGTGAAGTAATCCACCACAGTGAACACTGCAGGCTCTATTTAAACCACCTATAGTGCATGATCCAAGGTGGGTGGTGCATTTGGGGTGTATCCAACGCCAGTTTTGCTGGTTAAATGGTGCAGACTGTGGGTGCAAAGTCAGGTTTCAGGAGCTTGTTGGTTGAAGAACGAAGTAAACTAATCAGAGTTTCATCTCAAATACCCTTTAAACGCCAGGTAGATTACTATTTAATGATGAAATAATCAATTTATCACAACTTTACGTGAAATTCAGTTTACATTTAATTAAAAAAGCCTTATATTTCTATGAGAACGGCCCGTTCTGCTTTAAAGAAGCTGAATATAAAGTTCTGTGTAACTGGAATCGAGCTAATTTGCTAAATCATCATGCATTAGTTGAGCAATACTTATACGATTTGCACCCTTATTACAGAGTGTTACCAATTACTCTTCTCACTTCGTTATGACAAAAGCAATCATCCACAATGACCCGCAGCAGCTGTTTTCTCTGAAACGAGGAGTAAAGTTTGCTAATTGGATTTAGATGATTTATCAAAGTAAATATTGGAACAGATGATTTAATTGTTTTTCAGGAAAATACAAACTGATCGACAGTAACGACCGGTTGGCTCGGCGAGGACGCGTTTGTGCGTGTGTGAATCCGTGCGCGCGCGCGACTCGTTCCCACCTGGTAATGAGGATGCAACAGTATCGATAAGCTGCTTTCTGTCCACAGAACATCTGGCCCGACCTTGTACTGCGGAGCCGACTAAATAAGACTGAATGATAATGATGTTTTTACTGGCCCCGGTGCCCACATTAATCTCTATGAGCAGGTGCTCGCACAGGCAGGCCTGTGTTTACCTCCGGTTTGTTAGCATTGTGCTAGTCATCTAACTGCTGTCTTGGGGGAGCATTGTTTATTCTCCTCACATAATGCACTGTGTGTTCTGCACCGAGGCACTCTGGAGCAGGCAGAATTACAGACCAGCACTTGAGAGCGATAAGGAAGAGGTGACAGCTTTGTGTCTGCTGTGCGGGCGTGCAGACAGCCGTGCAGGTACCTGTGTACAAAGATGCTTAATCAGATCCATTATATTTGCTTTGAAACACGTTTTTGTGCATCATCTTAGAAGGTGAAGATGTTCTGCAGCCGAACAATGTGCAGCACTGCAGGGTTTTTCTTTACGAGAGGATCTACATGACTGAGCCGCTGTTGTGGAAGCGCTTCTGTCACACGAGTTTTCTCCCTCTCTGTCTCATCATCTCCTTCGTCTCTGCACAGCAACGGTTTTCTGAGCAGCTGTGCAAAGATTCAGTTCAGATTCAGTTCAGTAACGATGAAATCCACGCTTCAACTCCATAACGGAGACAGAACTGAAGTGACAGGCCTTTAAAAGGTCTTCTTTAAAACACAAACAACAAACAAACAAACAAAAGCAAGCTGTATCGGCTTATGTTATAATTATACATGACAGAGTTCAGGAAGTCTGGTGGATCAGAATTAATAAAGAAGAGTTCAAAACTAACGAACGAACAAACTAAATAATCCAATAATCTGAACAGTGACCTTGAACTAATCAGCTACGAATAAGATGATTTGATTTTGGAGGTCAAAGGTCGAAGGTCAAGGTCACCGTGACAAAACCCGACATGTGATGTGAACCCGACATCACTGAAACATCTGAAACACAGAAACACAGATGGATATTTAATGATAATATATGTCCTATTGCATTCTCAGTGAGCTGAGTTATCTGAGCTACATCAGCTCACGCTGAGAATCATTGGACGTTGAGCTCGGCTGGGGACACGTCACTGATTTTTGTGGCGCTCAGACATTTGGGAAGTGGATTCTGAAGCTTCAGGAGCCAAAAGCGATCAAAGTCCCGTTGGATAAAACACAGAAATGCTTTCCACTGCTCCTCTTCTCATGAGCGCGGGAGATAAATAATGAAAATTAATATATTTACAAGCTGCATTTAGGGTTTCAGAGGAAAGCTGAACCAACAGCCATGGTTCTTCTGTGTTTTTGCTGGTTGGAGTTCAGAGCTCACACTGACAGTTTATAAAAACATTAAAATGCTGTGTGTTAATGATCTGAACTCGTCAGGTTGGAGTGTTACTGACGTTCTTCAGCATCAGCTTCAAGTCTTCCCTTAACCTGCTGGCCTTTTCTCTCCAGCTGATGGAGATGTTACTGTAACTTCGATGGAGAAGCGAGGCCAGGCATGAACTCTGTGCCTGTCCTGGTTCTGCCAGCTCTCTGTGACAAGGAGCCACATTAATCAGCCCCATCCAGCAGACAAGACAAGGGGAGAGTCCAAAATTAACATGTCACCCAATTTAGCCCACTTCCCCCTCCGCAGGAATACCCTGCCCCAAATACCCCTCCACGTCTCTGCAGAGAAGAGAAGAAAACCTCCTCCGGTGTTAAAGGTTAGAATAAAAATAATCTCGGTCTGGCTCCAGAATTGAAATATATTACCTAATTTAGGAAGGTCATATTAATGTATTATAAAAAAGGCTAATTAAAAACAGACATTCATCCATTGTTGCTGCCGGTTTGACAGACTGATCGCTGCAGGCGGATCAGAGCTCTGCAGGAAACACGCAGGGAGACAATGGTGCATTGATCTGCTGCAGCTTCCTGCTTCAGGACACAGGAAGATCTCCGCCCGAAGCTGCTGCACACTTCTGTTTTATTCTGGAGGAGCAGCGCAGTAAATCAGATAACATTGTTAGGGAGTGAGGCGGGAGGATTACCCAGTTAGGATGCAGCGGGGAGGGATTGTGCACCGTCGATGCTGTGATTTGCCCCCACCTCCTCCCTGCTCTCATCCCACCGTCCGATACAAGATGTAATTTTGTCACAGCAGATTGAGCACCTCTCCGTCTAACCCTGCGGGCGGGCGGCACTCTGTTAGTTACGGTGACAGACAGTGCGGCCGTTCATCAGCCCAAGCCATTTTCTTAAATGAGGACATATTGGCAGGTGCCCAAGCGGCGCGAGACGGCCGAAGCTGAGAGCGCTGGTGCAGAGGTGACGGCGGACATCTTCCCAAGTGTCCACGTCAGACTTTCATCTTCTTCATCACAGCACCTGCACCACCGGCTGAGCTAAACCCTGCAGATTCCTCCCATCAGGCGAAGTTTTAACATCCCCTGTCAGTCGTTAGTCTCAAGGGATCATGGGAAACTCTATAACACTGTAGTGTTTTTATGAGATGAGCCTACAGACGCCATGACTGTGACTAAAACCAGATGAGCTGCAGTTTTGTTGTGTTTATCCCCAAAAAATACAGTTAAATGAAAAATGAACATTCCTCCAATGCTCCTGTTTGCAGCCATGCAAACTCAGATCAACGTGATGACCCTGAACGCCTCCCTCAACCACCTTCTTGAAAAGGTCGTTCTTGTGACATTTGTGCATCTCTGTTCATTTGTTTGTTGTTTACAGCGAACAGGGCTGAGCTTCACCAGGCAAGAGGCCACAAGATTGCAGTAAAAGCCCTGAATGAGACGTCAATGATGCAGGAACCGGGTTAATATCAGGAAAACATCTTTGTGGGATAACGTTCTATTCAGAATAAGGTGTAATTTGGAATTTGGTGCCGGCCAATGTATTTGTGTGATGCAGACATGGCTGCAGCCCAAACGCTACAAGGAGTTCCATCACAAGTCTGAACTGAAAACAACGTGAATTTCAATAAACAGAAACAGATTTGTGTATATTTATGTTTGCACATGCAAGGAATTGGTCTCAGCATTTGGTGCATCACAGCAAATAAACAATAAACAATAAAAACTGGTACTGAAATCACAAAAATATAGAATTTACATGTTTAAAATAGAAAAAAGTTTATTAAAACACAGAAATGCATAAAGTTTTTAAATAATAAAGAAGCTGTGCAGTTTGTGCAAAATGTAATATGTTCATGTTTGTTTGATATCTAGCATCACAAACACACGTTTGACTTGTATTTTTGATTTTTTCATTTGTTTAATTAAAAAACAACTTTGTGTTTGAATAAAATCATAAAATATATGTCAAATCAATACATTTTGACAGTTTTTGCTGCAAACTTTAGGTTTTCACCTCTAACAGATGTATAAATGTATGTGTCTTCACATAAAGTAAACTACTTAATTACTTAATAAAGTAATTACTGGGTTTTGGTGTTTGCTGAATGTATGTTTGCAGAAATGTACATTACGGCACTGCTGCACGCTGAAGGCACTTTAATTCCACACAAAAACAAGCGTAAATAAATAAATTTAAAAAATGATAAACAGGAACTGTCACGTTGACGTATTTCACATCCTGTCTGTTCAAATATGATAACAAGACATTTTTTTCCTCCACACAAAGATCAATAAAAGTCGTCCCGTTATCAATTATGATCCTTCTTGCTAAGGATGCAGTGTTATAGCTGCAGTCAGACGCCGCCCGCCGGGCCACATAATGAGAGATGGCACCCGCTCGCTGATTAATTTATAAGGAAGGAGTCAACAAAAGGAAAGAGTGCTGTACATCACCTGCTGCAGACAAGATAAGCACAGGGTCTAAATTATATTTGTTGAGATGCAAACGTAGATGGATTACCTCTGTTCACAAACGGTAAATTAAAATGCAGCATATTCACCTCAGCAGGCGGCTCCTCCTTCTCCTCCTCCTCCTGCAAAAACTTTTTTCTTTTTAATTTATTTCCTTATTTATTTATTTATTTTATATTTAAGCAGGCAGCAGGCTGGAATAATAAATCGTCCTCTTTGGTGGTTGGTTAAGACTCATTAAAAACCTCTGTAAAAGCGCCGGAGCCAACCGAGACCGTGCACCGTGCAAATAGCCTGCAAAACAAACACCGTGCCTCGGCCATGTTTTCTTTCAGGGATTTACATTAATAAGATAGTGGGTGTGCAGTAATCAGCTAATGGCGAGCCCGGCCGAGGAGGGCTAATAGCGGGGAGCTCGCGGTACAATTAGCTGCTGATTGCAGGCAACAGCTGAGACTCTGGGAACCTGAGGAGGTTTGCGAGCGTTGTTTTGTTTAAAATGTGCATCTGTCAAATCAGACATCTGGACTTCCTCCATAACATCCAGGAACTAGATCCTTTCTACGCAGAACAACCGGCCAACAAAGACCAGTTTGTTTGGTTTTGTGCGTTTTATGGCGATAAAGGAAACGGCTGCTCATTCCCACACCTGTCACGTAACTCTCGCCCCTGCAGCCCCACACCTTTTTATTTTTTTAATACAGCAGTTAAACAAAAAGAGCCCGACTGCGAGCAGAGGACCTGACCTCTATTCAAAAAGGACAACGCAACAGAGCCGAGTGTAAAAATAGCAGCCTCCTGGTTTAGAAGTCCTCCGAACTCCATCCCACATCGCTGCAGGTTGGAGAGCGACGGAGGGGAGAGGATAAACTGTTCAAAGTTTAATGTTTAAAGCTTTCAAAGCAACGAAACAGCACTGAACGGATGCTAGCTGTTAGTTAGTTAGTTAGTTAGGCTGCTCTGCACCACAAGGAGTGAAACCAATGCAGAAACATGTAAATACACACACACAGTGGTAGGTTTCAGGCTCTGTTTAACAGAATCAAGTTTAAACTTAATTCAAGTTTATTTAATATTTAGCTTTTAGCCATTTTTAGCCATGCTAGCAGTTCTGTCTGTGGACGCCAGTGTCTGTCAACCCACCGTTTTACTCCATCTCTAAACAACTGTTGGATCGATTGTCGTAAACCCCGCCCCCTTCATGCTCCAGTTGTGAAAAGAGGGTTGTGAGGTCATGATTGACAGCTCAGAGGGCAGGATCTCGATACCGCGGCTCCACGCTCCAGTCGTGGCTCCGGCATCAGTTAGGGGTGGAGACGTGTCGGCCATCTTTACAAACAGTCAAGGAAAAATGCAAAACTCATGACTGGTTCCCAAAAGTGCAACGTTTCGTGCTAACGTTAGTATGCTAACATGCTAAACCAAGATACACCTGCTAAACATTAGCATGTTAACATGCTGGCGTTAGCATTTAGCTCAAAGCCTCGGCGGTTCGTGCAGTCACAGAGCTGCACGCATGGCTGCGGGCTCTTGTTTTGATGCTCATGTTGCTTTTGTCACTGTGAACAAACATTTGCTGGTCCTGCTTCATTGAGCTCATCTCTTCTTCTCCACTTCCTGTTGATGGAGAAACCTTCCCTGTCTCATGCCTTCGAGCCTGCAGGGTCACGCTGGCTCATGCGTGTTTGTTTATTAGTTTATTATCAGCTCCTGCAGCCTCTCGGCCTTTCATTTCTACACTTACATGAATAAAATCGGGTCCTGCCAGTGTGTAAGAGGCGAACCAGGAGGAGAAAGAGGACAGCTGAGGTTAAAAGAGACAAAAACACAAGCAAGGAGAAGCAATGCATCTGTTTGGGCCACATTTTCCTCTCTCTTAGCGAATCAAAGCCGGAGGGCGGGAGGAAGTCGCAGCAGGCTGCTTCCTGCAGTCAGCAGGGAGGGAAACTGATTCCCCTCCTCCCAAAAGCTCCAGCTTGGCTTTAAAGACCTTTTGGACCTGACCTCCTCAGACCCCCTGCATTAATGCTGATCATGAAGACGGCTTAAAGAAACCTTTTCAGGTGTGTGGTCACGCTTTTCATTTAGCCATTAACACAAGGAGTGCATAAGAGCGCGTCTTAATGACGACGTGGGCCTTGCAGAGTTATAGATTATACAAATTTATAACCTGGGCGTCTGTGGCACTTCGCCTCTGATTGGATGATCTTTATTCTCCGCGGTAATTGAGGGCAAGACAAAGTCATTTAATGTCAGACCTCCAACTCGCCAGAGTCGAGGCTGGAAGGGATTTAAATCTGTTGGCTTTGCATATATAAATTATTAAAATTTGCTAAAGTTCACTTAGTTTGCATTTCTATATTTTCAAGTGTTTCCCTTTTTATTTTGCAGCAAAGGCAGCTCAGTTAAAGCTGATTTCACCTGTGTGAGTGGAGCTGATGCACTGACGGCAGCTTCCGGTGATGAATGAAGAGACAAAGCAGGGTTCAAACCCGCCGCCGCCCAGCTGGGTTTACGCCTCTGCCCTCTCCTGGAGAGCCAGCGAGGACGTTTCAAAGACTTTCATTGTGTTTTGCTGTTATTCCCACATCTCTGGACTCTGTTTTGTAGTTTCTCTGCACCCCCAGAGGACCACACGGAGGTGGTGCCGTACATCCACCTCACATTAAAAGACAGTGACACGTTGTCGTTCCTCCTCCAGCCCCTTTATGGTGGATTAATGATTTATTGCTCTGACTTCTCGCTCCTCTCATCTTACTTGGAGGGGGGGCAGTTTAACAAGCGCGCTCTCTCTCTCTCTAGCTTGCAGAGAAATGTGCCATGGTGCCACAGTGTGCAGCACAGCTGTGACCCAGTTCAGAGACTTCTTTTTTCACCAGAACGGCCTCAGCGGGGGAGCGCAGGGATCCAGCAAGGAAACCAAGCCCGACGGGCAAAGCTCACGCCGCTCGCTGCTCCAGAACTTCAGCCCAGCTTCGCTCCACGATGGTCGACGGCTCGCTGGCGATCGCATCAGGGGACGGAGTAATGTGAATGCATCGTGAAAAAAGGGGTCATTCGAGGTTTCGTGGCGGGCGATGACCTCGTTTGCGACCTCACGCTTCATGTGTTGATCGATAACGTTCCCACCTGTTGTCCAGCCGCAGTGAGGGGGGTCCCATCTTCAAACATCGCTGCAGCTCCGACCAGAATGTTAAAATGTTTGCCCCGGGGCAAAACCCATCATTAAACTCTAACATTTCCACAGACTGTTGCATTCAGTGCCACAGGAAACCACGAGGAAAGGGGAGTGGACTCAAAAGAATAACGTCCAATGAAGAAGAAATGAAGAGAGAGAGGGTTTTGGTTTCAAACTACGCCCATTGCTCCAGTTCATCGGTGCAGTTTGCATGAATTTACCCATCACTGTGTTAAATACAGCATGTGCTCCTGCAGTGTAGAGATGGATCTTACTAAAAACTGAGCTCAGCTGCTTCAGCTGGTAAAACTTTGAGACCAAAACAGTTTCCAGACTTCTTGAAGTCGAAAAACCCTCCTGATTCAACATGATGTACCTCACATGAGCACCAGAGTTACAGTAATAACCACTGTAGCTGTAGCTCAGCCATTGAACGAGCCTATCTCACAGTAAACTGCAGTTTTAAGTACTTTTCCATTGTTTGAGTTTGTTCATTCCCATTAGCAGCAGATTGTTTTAGCAAATCCAACTGTTGCAGACAGTTTCCATATTGCATTTGGTTTGTTGGTTCATTGCACAGACTCTGGAGGTGCAACGGAAGAAGTTTATTTGCAACCGAAACACTCGAAACGGGCAAACAAATGCAGGGAGATCTGTGGAGTTGGTGAAACCGTGCACAGGTGTGTGCAGGTGATGGGATCTGCTGGGCCCAGGTGTGTCCCGTGCAACTAATTAACCTCATTATTAGGTCTGGGGACAGAAAACAGCAGCAGGCGGGTAAAGAAGCAGTTTTCCTAAACCGAGCAGCTTTATCACCTAAACCCAAACAGCATTTATTCTGAAATTCACATATTTATATTTATTTATACATACACTGACCTGCAGCCGGTGCTGCGTCATGTCGTTGCCGCCATGTTTGACCCTATTTGTCTGCAGCTCAGCAGGTCTGACAGTTACTCAGTGTCATTTTATGATCAAAACTCAAGCAAACTTCATATTTTTTGCTGGATTTGTTTGACATTTAGATTTGTTTTGGTGCTTTCTCTGCTTTATATTAAATTTGTCGTCTCATACGTTTTAAATTTGTACCTTTTAAACCATTTCAGACCTTTTTTATGATATATTTTATAGATTTACAGATGACATTGACAAATCTGGCTCAGAATTTGGTGCAAAGCATCTTAATATTATAAAAGCTACAATAACATAAGATAAAACTCAAATTTAACCATTTAAACATTATTATTCAGAGGGTTTTGCAGCCTTTGGGATGTGATTTCTGCCTCTTCTCCAGCTCACCTGTATTTTTTTTTATGCTTTTACTTTTAACTTTATTTCTTTATGCTTACGACTCAGGAGGGAACTTTGCAGAGTGCACACAGACTTTTCGCAGCCTTTGTGTTAAAGCCGCAATAACCTTCAGGATGTTCTGGGTGATTATGGGCGCCGTGGTGCTGCACCAACATCATAGCCATAATCCCAGGGAAGAACATCCTCCTGGGTATTTTTGCTGCAGGCAATAACAAACCCATAATCAATACAGTTTGAGTTTACACCACTTGGCTGCCTGTCAGGCGCTAATAGAAGCAAAGAGTGTTTGCATCTGCCTTCAGATATGGTGAATATGGATCTGCCTGCACCTCCAAATGTGTCATATCTGTGCTGTGATACAGTCTGTCTACCCTCACGTGTGCCTGCGTTGATGCTCCATCACACGATGACATGAATTACAGGTAATTGCATCTGCAGAGCGACAGGTAAACATGGTATTTACCTGCCTATAACTTTGAAAAACACTTTAAAAAGCTGGGTTTGGTGACCGCAGCTGGTCTTAATCTTTTATTATCATGAGATCTAAATCAATTAGCTCTGAAGGAGCTGCCCTCGATTCCTTTCCAAAGCAGCGAGTCGGTTTAATCTGCTGGATGTTTCGCTCCCTCACGTATAGATGGCTTCTTCTTCTCCCCTTCACTAATTTATGGTCCGGAGTGTCAGTCTCCCTGAAATCGCTGTGAAATGGCTTTTTATTAACTCGATTTATTCACAGCTCGACGAATTCAACCCCGCACAATAATAATTTTCACTCTCCGCTCTGTGGAAGCCGCCGTAGATCCAGGAGGCAGCGCTGCACCTGCAGTCTGACTCAGATCACTCCTGTTAAATACATTTTGGCTGTTGACTCACAAACGCAGGCTTCAGCAGGACTGAAGCTTTCAGTGTGATCATAAAAGTCTCTGTGCTCAGTCTTTGGTGAGTTTTCCTTCTCCTCTCTCTCATTAATCATCTCGCGACCTCTCGGGTTGTTCTGACACCTTCAGTTTAGTTTGGTCCATGAGCTCCAGGCTGAGGAAACACTGGCTCTCTACTAATGAACCGAGAGCCGCTTGTAAGTATGAAGTCACATCGGCCGACAGGTAAACTCATGGGACAGTTTCTGCATCGGCAAGGCTGAACGTCACAGCGAGGAACCGGTAGAAAGGAGTAAAGGCAGATCAGGGGAACATCTCACACGCTGTCGTGCAGCCGTTACTGCGGTTTCCAAGTGATTTGCATAAGTGTCTCTTTTAATATCTTTGACTGTTTAGGACCAGAACATGGTTTTAACGGTACTTCAGCACGTTTACTATCACAAAACCACAATCAAGCCTCGCCGGACTGAGCCTGAGGTGCCTCATGCACCGGATGTCCAGCCCACAACCAGAATCATTTGCACAAACTGCGTTAAAGCGGTTCGTTCAACCGGGATCACCATGATTTTCCATCTATTTCCCATTCCCATTGACCCATGTTGTCATGGTAACAACAATCCCCATGTGGTTATGGTTTTAATGTTTTATGTTGAGGAAAAGATCCTGGTTTGGGTTAAAGTTAGTATTTTAATCCAAGTTAGACACGAGCATCAGTCTCCTGGTCAGCGTCCTGTGTTGGTTTGACCCCTGTATCACGAGGAACCTTCAGATTTATCATCCAAACACTGATCCAAACCTCTTTCTGGGGTAAGAACAAGGACAAATGTTGAAATAATTACCCAAACTCTTTATTCTTATTAAGTTTGACCTGACCTGAATCCACAAACCCAACATTCGTTGCCGTGTTCCCAGTGATTGTCACTGTTGGTCGCTGGTAAACCGTAAAACTGATCCGACGCGTGTTTGAGGGGTTTCTGGCCTGGTTTCGCTGCACCAGATCTGTTAGCTCAGCTGAACCAAGCTGGTCAAACACAGAAAAAAGACTGGCCCAGCTCCCCCCTCCCCCGCCGCGCCTCCCCCCGCCTCCTCCTCCACGCTGATAGACCTGTTTGCGGGACTGTCAGGCGTCGCCAGCCCACCTGGGAGCGATGCCATCAGCGCGGGATGTCCTGGTTAGGATTCTTGTTCAGTCGGCTCTCCTCTCGGCTGCCGGGCGTGTTGCCGGTGGCACTTTGATTGAATGTTTTCTATTCACACACAGAACTCCCCTTAATGGCCCCTTTTCATGTGACAGTGATCTATACGCAGGTAATTACAATTGGCCGTGATGGATAGCGCTGTCCGATTTACCATGATTACCCTGAGATTAAACATGTTTCAGAGATCCCAAATGTCAAAAACTATTACAAGGTCACAGGCCGAGTCGCTTCCGCGGCTCTTCACATCATAATTCCTTTGAGCTGATGCGGCCGCGGCGCTGACCACCGGGATATGAAGGTGCGCGTTCAAAACCGTTTAGACTCTCGATCAAGCGAAATGCACCCGCGTGCAGCGAAACCTGACAGCGTGCACTTCATATGAACCACGCGCGGCTTGTTTATGATGATCTAATCTCCCGTCGCAGGCCGTCGCAGCCGCTCGATGTTCAGTCCGACAGGTTTCACAGGCTTATCGGGCTGACTGAGGCCTGCCAGCGCTGTGACGGATGCCTTGGAGACGCGGTGATGGAGCGAGCGATGTGGAGTCGTCCGTCAAGCGTCAAGTGTGCAGGAAACAAAATGCAGACGGAGGATGAAGAATCGCAGAGCGCAGCTATTTAATCGTCTCGTTGGCGCGAACCCTCCGTTGTGTGTGTGGTCTCCTTTGTTTTAAGACCCACCGTGGGCATTTATCCCCGCTGTCGTCGTGACTAACAATTTGCTCTTAATTGACCTCCGTTGTTAAATAAAGGTTACGTAGAATATAAAAATAATAAAATAAATTAAAAAAAGCTCAAGGTTGTTCCCTGAAAGCCTGGCTGGGTCTGTGCCAGCCCGCCAGGAGGAGGCCTGAACTGAGAGGACATCCGCCAGAGAGACAAGGCCTTAAAGTCTAATTGGTCTGATTAGAGCGACTCCTAAGCCAGCACTTCTGATTAAGTGGAGTGATGGAGGCGATAACGGCCGGCTGGCAGGTGGCGCTGGACCGTTAAGTGGGCGAAACGATGCAAAGTTCACTCCAGGCTGCGTCGGGGATCCCGCCGTGTGCTTTGTCCTCTGCGAGCGGCCGACTGGGACCATATCAGTCATCATCGGATGCCGGCGCCGGCTCCATGCATCTTCCCGCCGCAGCCATTCGCAGACTGACACGTGCAGCGGGAGTGAACAAAGGCAAGGGCAGAGGCAGGAACGTTTCTGCTTCAGGAGTTTCACATTTTCCTCCTCAGACGGCGTCTAATCGCCTCATTCGTTCTCATTCTCTTGTGTTTATGCTGCTGGACCCAAAACCTTTATATATATACTTTATATACCCACATATATATCTAAAATAAGCCGATTAGATTTCATTTTGCTTCGGAGACACACCAACGAGTTAGAATTCAGTTTAAAACCAATAACCGGGGAAAAGAGGAAGCCAGGACAGCCTCTGCAGGGCGCGAGCTGTAACTGAGTTTGCAAAAGTTGCTCTTCTCCTCCGAAGCCGATGACGTACGACCGTCCTGCGCGTTCAAAGTTCACTGTGGCGTCTTCTAAACGGCGGACGGATTCAGCTCTGAATGTGCGAAATGACAGCGGGTATTGTTGCACATTGTTAAACACCAGGGGCATATTCGTGCTAAGAGCTCACGCCCGAGCGCCGTCAGCCTGGCGGTGTAATTTTGGGACACGAGTCTTGATAAGGAATTAGGTCGTTTGCACTGCGTAAGAAGGAGGCCTGGAAAGAGAGAACATCACAGGCGCAGAGAAAACCTCGACGCTAATCCTCACTCTGGATTTGTCACCGCGGACGAGGAGACGCGACGCTCTTCGGCACAAAGAGCGAAGATCTCCTCAAACAGCCTCTGTGTGCATTTTGTTTTGTTTATAAAGCACAGATGAGATATGAGATGGAAACAGGTGGAGGTGCAGAGTCTGCGTGCAGCTGCAGAGGTTTGCAGTAGTTTCCTGTCAGGGAAAACAAGACGCGGAGGGCGAAAACACTGAGCCGAGCAAAGACTCACTGCTGGTGTTTCTGTTGAACAGGCTCCTCAAAAGCCTGGGAAACATCTCAAACAGGATCCTGTCACTCTGTGAGAACACAGAGCAGCTCAGCGCAGCAGAGAACCAGAGCTGACGCCTGCAGACTGAGACTCTTATGAAAGGCAGCAGTGGAGGCTGGTGACTGACAGTAATACATCGTCCCACAAAACGCTGTGCTGTTTACAGTAGTGTGGTGACGTCGGGCGGTAATCTCCAGCATCTCTGCGAGATGAGTTCCTTCAGGCTGCAGCTTCCGGCCAAAGGCTGCACAAAAGTTTCATCAAAACTTCGGAAAAATGTGTTAAAAAGGGGCAAATTTGTGTTTGTGTGTAGCTGCTGTTTGATAAAAGAAGGAGAGGGCGCAACAAGATGAGGCAGCCGCACACTTTATACGGTGGAAAGTGGAGAAAACATGGAGGAAATGTGATATTTATGTATATTTAATGTGTTAATTTAAGGAAGGTGCACGCAGGTCTGATGTTTCCGTCATTTCAGTTGACATTTAAATAACACGCCGCGGGGATATCCTGATTTAAAGCCTAACTCTGCTTCTGTCCGCCTGTTTTTGGGCGTTTTTCTGTGTTTTATACGCAAACTTTGCAGCTTTTATTCAGAGCTTTTGTCATTTCTTACTCAGGTGTTGACTGAAAATGTGCAGAAACACAACAGTTTAGCTGATCTTTATCACCTGATTCTGCAGATTTATGAAGAATCTGCAGCCAGGTACAGGATTATTGCACTGTTCTGGTTCCTGTTCGTAGTTTGACCAATCAAGTCTGAGCTGGGTTGCACTGTGGGCTGGGTTGCACTGTGGGAACCCAACCGATGACAGTTTAGCAGATATCCATTTGCAGAGACGAGCTAAACAGAAAGGTTTATGGACATGTTTCTATTGCTTTTCAAGAAAAACTGAACACTTTGCAACAGTAAAGCAGTTCTGCATGAGCACAGCTGACTGCAAAGGGCGTTTTGGATTAACTGCGTGTCGCAAACTCACTGAATATGACATTATTTATTGCTGTGATGGTCAGATTGTGTCATGTGACTGACTTTTTAATTTAAAGCTTGTGTGCACAGACCATTTAATTTCATTAATATTTCAAATTAAATACATTTATTGGCATCGAATTTGGAGTTGGAGGACTCGGAGACGCAGCAAACCAAACAAAGACACAATAAATCCCTGTGCAGGCTCTGCATCAAAGACTAATCTGTGATGTGAGCGTGAGGACGCGTTCAAAGCCTCACAACATCTTTAAAATCCAACCTGCAGGCCTGAACCGAGACGTATCCTGTAACAATAAACTGAGTTACACGACTTGAGCGTTTTGCAGCCGGAGCCTGGAAACAATATCTCTGAATGAAATCAAAAAACCTCCTTCCTCTTTTTGACAAACACTGTCCACTAACCATGTGAGGAGGACGAGGGCTTAGGAGACTCCTCTTCTCATAATACGCGTCAAGTCCTTATTGCCTCTAGGTTATTAAAAGTAAATGTTATATTGACATTTCAATCACTCAGCCTTATTGCTTTCTTCAAGACACTGACAGTGAAAATCCTCCTCGGACGTCTGTCTTTTTCGGTCACATGCAAAGCGTTGCCCGAGCAAAGGTCATCCATAGTGTCTGCGAGCGCTCCTGCAGCCCGGCTTCACCCGGCGTAATGAGCTTTTCACGATAACTTATAGAACTCACACTTCGGGGTCTGCAGGGAGATTAGAGCATCCAGCGTCACCGCGTGGAAACGTTTAACACAATAATGTGGGCAGTGGATTTTCCATTTCCTGTTTTCTGCCTGTGCCGCGTGCACGCAAGAGAAAGATGATAGTTTAATTGGAAATATGTCTTTTTTTTTTTAACCAACATGAGCGTGTGTGTGTGTGTGTGTGTGTGTGTGTGTGTTTATGAAACCCTCGGCATCTATTCCATCCTTAATAAACCACCGGTTCCTCTCAGTCTCTGCCCGGTGACAGTTTCCAAAGCTGTGACATTTATATCCAAATGGTAATTGATTCAGAGGAAGCTGTTAGTATGCAGCTACAGTTTATACAGTTTAACAACTCTCCTCTTGGGGGAGGAGGAGCGATCAAACCCTGCGAAGGAGAGACCAGGCTTTTTTTTGTTGTCGTCGCTGTTGTTGTTTTCAGTGTTTTAGGCAGAACACCCCCCCGAGATGGGAGAAAAGATTGGAAAAGGAGAGGTGGCTTGTTTTCCACGATTTGCTTCCTGACACACACACACACACACACACACACACACACACACACACACAGAGTGGCAGAGCGTGTGCAGAGGGATGCTGCTGAGGCTGTTATTGATTGGATGCCACTGACAGAATGGACTTTGTCACAGGCAGCACTCTCCCGCTCAGGCTGCAGGCTGTGTTTACTGGTGCGTCTTACCTGCGAAGGCACCGACACCGCCAACAACAACAGCAACAGCAACAACAACAACAGCAGCAGCAGCAGCAGCAGCAGCAACACGAGGGGCTGGGAGTCTGCAGTAATCCTCCCCAGATACTGTCAGGCCTGCTGAACAGAAATAATGGCTCCGGCTGCACGCGGGCCCCGCAAAATTGCCCCAGTTGTCACTCCTGATTACCGCTCGTGAGCACCGGCCACGGACCGTCACAATTATGACACACTTAAGGGGAACAAATGAAGCGATGATTGGCCGCATAATGTGACCTCTAGCAACCGGCGAGCGTTCGTTTTGTTTCCATAATGCCTGTTTTTTTTTTTTTCTTCAACAGCTGCTAACACGGATGAAGGTAATCACTTATCACAAAAGGCGCCATTAACAAAAACACACAGACACACACACACACACACATAAAAAACCCAGAGTGGAAGAAGAGCAATCGCTGCGCCCAAGGATCGCTCCGTTCATTACAGCAGTCCAGGGCCGCGCTGCAAAACAAACAAACGGGTCCAGCATTCAATTTGAAGTTGGAAGCCGGAGCAGAGGTGAAATGAGTTTAGCGCCACAATTTTAGCTAAACAAGACAAATGTACTGTGTTCTGCAGTTTACACCCTTTAATCTAGTCCACCCCCCCACCCCACGATCATTAGTGTTGCACGAGTGATGAAAAGGAGGAAACCACCGGCTCTCTCTGTCGCGAGGCCTCCCCTTTCCTCTGGCGTCTTTCATTACACTCCACTTTCTCTGAGAGTCATGCAAACATGACGGCGTGACAGGGATGCACACAGTCGTGACAGCTCGGCAGATTCCGCTTCTACCACGATAAACAGCTCTCGTTTATTATATTTTGATCTTGCACGCGCAGCAGATGCATATCAGTTTACGACGACGACGTCCGTCTCAAAGACTCGAGTGTTCTCTCTTAACACCGCACATTACTTTCCCACTGACGGCCAGATGCCTCCTCATAAATACGCGTTTGCTCGTCACAAAACACCTGCGATGGTGTGATGCACTCAGACACACACGCACACACTGTGACACACACACACACACACAGTCTGCTCCTCGACTTTCTGTTTTGATATTTACTTTGCAGTCTCTGATCTCCACTGAGATCAGCTTTTCACTCCTTCCCTCCTGCACCGTGGCTCCGTGGCTTCGCTTCACATCCGGCTTTTCCGCTTTTTCTGCAATGTTTGAACAAAAAAATGCAAAAAAAATCCCAAACAAACATTTAAACAAACGAATAATGCTAAAAGTTTTAATTTCCCCCGACCCCTCTTCAGGAATTCATTATCCTTTAAGGTGCATCTCATCCAGTCGCTTAGGTCCAAATTAGAAGTTTTAAGTGTTTCCTTATAATCCCCTTCTTTGCATCAAAGAGCAGTGAGGTGTGTCAAATAGAAACAAATTACAGGAATGAACTCGCCAACAGGTCTGCTGCGGTTCACCAAGTGTGCAGATGAGAGAGAAACAGAGAAACCGCGCTCCTGAAACTCCAGCCCAATTCAACCTGCAGGATGCTGTTGCTTGTGTAAGACACGGACTCAAAATACTTTGACAAATACTTTGAAAATGGACAGGAAAGTAATATACAGGGAAACTATACCTTCATGTTTCTAAAATAGGACTTGGTGCTGCAGGAATGAGCCCTTGCATTGAAAACACAGTTGCTAACAAGTGGCTGAATGAAACTATAGAGGCTGTCTGGGACATTAGACGTCATTGCACCGAACACAGAAACTCGTCCACTCATGAGTCCACCGTTCTGATTGCATTCACTCAGTGTTCGGTAGTGCTGCGTTAAAAACCTCACTGAACAAAACGTGAAAGTGTAAAGCGCTTATTTTTATCTTTTAGTCAATCGAGCCGGGATGATGCTAACTTACTGGTTGGCCTACAACAATATGTCATCAGCTGCAGCTCTCTACACAACTAAGACTCTTATAAATACGGTGTCTCTGTGTCTTAAAGGCAATCTGGCCTTTGTTTTCATTCACGTGGAACCTCTCCAGGTTATATAAAACCGTGATTCCCGAAATGTTTAAGTCTACTTCCAAGAAAACTGTGGTGCAACAGATGGTTGGAGGTTCAAGACGAGATGATCATCTGGTTTATGTTTTTAACAGGCAGGAATCCAGTGCATTGTTTAATTCAATCAGTGACCTTAAACTTCCCATCATACTGCGATTCGCAAAAATACAACAAACAATTTTAAACATAGCTACAAAAACGTAAACCAGATGCATCAAGTACAGCAAGAAAACTGCAATTTTAGGGCGGTTGGTTCAGTTTTCTCGACCTGACATATTCCCAGCAGGGTGTGAGGAGCGCTCTCCGTGGAGAAAAAAACAAAAGATTTTCATTATTTGCATAATATTTCTGTAAATAATTCATCAGATCATCAGAATCTCTGCACACGCGGGGATAAAAGTCGTGGTGACAGGTGGGTTGGCAGAGTAGAACGAGCTCAGCCAGAGAGCACCGGCACCCTGTCATCACTTAAAATATTATCTATTAACTGCAATGTTTGGTTCTACCTCGAGAGACTCTTGTAATTAATAAATAACACTTTGCAAGTGAAATTGCCAGTCGTAACCTCACCACGGGGTAAAAGGCTGCTGCAACTCTGGAATATGTGTGCATATTTCATGAAAGGCGCTGTGTATAAATAGAAAAAAGGCATTATAAAATAAAGAAACATATGAATAAAATGTGCGCAATCAATAAATTAACCAACATTTTGTTAAATAATCAAAGAAATTTTTGAAACTTTTATTTTTTTTATTTTTTTAAAGTTTTATTTGAGGTCATTTTTATGAAAATATATAAATATCCTGATTCAAAGGTTTGTTTTTATTTAATAATGTCGCTTCTCATGTGTCGTCACCACTGTTTCTCACATTTCAGCAAATCACACTCTAAGTTTAGCTAACGCTCAAGCACTGATACAAAATGTATTAGCTCCTGTTAGCTTGTGCAGCAACAATACTCATATTTGTTAAATATACTATATTACATGTAACAATAAGTTATCATGACTCAAACAGGGACATTAAGCTGAATTTGAAAATACCTCCATACTACAAACAAACCCAGTTGAGCTGCTCAACAACTGCTGAAAGTATGGCTAATAGCTAACTAGCTAACACTGTAGATGTCTTAGCTAGTTAGCTAGCTAACACCAGTAGTTTAGCTGCTACTTTAGCAACAAGTGAAGCTCTCTATCTTTCTCTGGCACCCAGAGAAACCAGAAAATCATTTCTTCATATAATATGATTAATTTTCTCCAAAATCAATTTTAAAAATCCCCAAAAAACAACAGAAAACAAACAAAAACATGATTTGTTTGGATTTTTATTAATGCTAATTTCATCCAACCTAATTTTTGTTGTCTGATAAACAGTAAATTCATCAAATTGATCAGAGTCAGTGCCTGACATGATATTTAAGCTGCTCGCCATTTCAACAATTACTGGTTGGTCTGGTTGTTCCAGCTGCTTTGCATCATGGGATACCACAGGTATGCAGACTGGTCAGATGCATTCTGGGTATTTTGTGCATAGTGTGCTGCATTTCAGCCAAGTCAGGGCTGCCAGTATAGTTGCATATTTGCACGACAGACAGGTGCTGAGTTAAGGGGAAGCTCTGGACAGGCAAAGAAGCAAGACTGTTAATGATACGTTAGCTAACTACATGATAACAAAACATCAGTTAATCAATAAATCAGCTGGTGTAGGTGAATAAAATGCAAAACATAAACATATTTTTGTGTCTGTAAACTGAGACACCGCCCGAGTACCTTAACGTAAAACATCTTATAGTCTACAGAGCTGGTAAATGATTTTGAGTAATACATGCACACCTATGTAAAAGTGGGAAATCAGGTACAAATGATCACGAGCGGATGTAAAACCCCAAGGTTTTGCAGTCCTGTTATTTATTCAGGAGCTGGTTTTTGATATTGAACTCTTTTGGGCTCCATAACTTCAAACCTAACTCTCAATAATCGTTTTCCTGCTCATTTTACAGGCTACATAATAAACTTTATCAGCTGAGAACCTCAGGATGGTGCATGTTACTGAAGGCCTACGTGCTCGATGTAAAGTAAAGATTATTTTGGGACCACTTGAAGTCGAGAGGCACAGTATGGAGGATCAGACACCTACAAGGTCGGCAGGATGTGAGCCGCCAGGCCCTTTTAGTGATGCACAGTCATACCAGAATGGTGTTAAGATTCACTTTGCATCGAGTGTTGAGCTTTTGAAACATGTTGAGACCGCCTGGCTCATTAACAAAGGCGACGGAGCGGACCCTTGAACAGGGCCGGTGTCAGAGGAGAGCAATTCCCCTCTGCACCAGAACTGGGGCAGACATTTTGGTTGGTGCTCTGAGCGAAACCAAATCAAGACCCACATAAAATCCCTGATTGAAAGACAAAATATAGACCAACTGGATACTAGAGAGAGAATGTGGGGCAAATATCCGTGATGCTAATCAACGTGACAATTACAAGGCAAGTGCTTTCAAGAGCCTCCCCGCTGCGGCGCAAAGAGCCATATTACTTTCACCGTGTGATTGTTTTGTGCTGCTGGCGTGGAGAGCCGACTCCCAGCTCCGGCTCTCGTTGGCGTCATCCGTTATTTCATCCTTCTGTGGAAATATGGTCTCATTATTCTTCAGCCAATGTCGACCCCGTCGTTACCTGTCAGCGCTTTTTGCTGAGGCCAGCTCCGCGCACTCGGAGCTGTTTAACACTAATGGACAATCCCTCTTCCCTTTGTGCTCAACATGCCATCTGATGTGCCATTTTGACTGACAGAGGAACGGAGGGCCAATTTGCAAATGCTGACTTCCGGAGCATCGAGTGTGGAAAGACATTCATCAAAGGCTCCGTGCCCTTTTTCTTGTCTCCTTGTCATATTATCTGCGCGGCGCTGTCAGGGGCGCCGTGGAGTTGATCACACTTTATTTCTGAGCCACGCATGGGTGGATCATGTGACTGGTGGTGGACAATTAAAGTCCACTTCCTCTTCGTGTGTGGAAGTGTGAAATTAGCAGTGTGAGATAAAGTACGGCGGAAAGTCCGGAGGAAAAAGTATAAATCAAGCGGAGCAAAGAGTGCAGACGCTTGAGATCTCATGCATATCAATGGCCTAATCAAGGATCTATAATGTCAATCAGCTGCTGATACATTAGCTACACTGTTCGTAACGCTCCACAGACACTGGGACACTGGTTCCCCACTGATTTGGATGATATAAAAACACAAAGTTATCACACAAAGCCTAATCAAAGCCCTAATATCTCCATGAGTTGTGAGTAATTCGTGCATTTTCCTCTGATTGTTTCACTAATCACAGACCAAACAAGGTAAAACTGACACCAAAAGGCCTAAAAACACACACATACACGTATAACATTCATCATTATAAACACAGAGGCTGATGTTTTTGTCATTGTCGTCAGAATAAGCTGCAGGCTGATGACCTAAACACTGGCGGAGCCTTCCTTCAGGAGCTGCACAAAGTCAAGTGTCACGATTCACACCGTTATTTCATGCACCACCTGTTAAACTGAGACATTTGTTAATGGACTTCAGTGTCTGCCAGAGTGTGTATTTCCTGTTATTGTGCGTTTGTGTAGGTCCAGTGGCCTCAACCTGGCAACCCACATGAGCCTCGAGTCTGGGGATGACACCTCTGTCCAAAATGCAGATCCCCAATCTGACCGTGTTGCACTGCAGCGTTGATGTCGTGACTGTTACTGCAGCGCTCATCGTTCAGTAATTATACAGGACTTTGCTGTGGTGAGCTCACACAGGCCAAACAAAGGCTTTGCTAACGCCCGGTTATTGACGAAACATCGATATGTTTAAATGTTGCTGAGCGCTCCAGTGAATATTATGACCTCGCCCCGCTCGGGGGGACAACACGGACCCTCTCTGCTATAAAGGTAATAAGAGCAGACCTTGGTCAAACAACATTCACCTTGATCAAATAGCACTCAAGCCGGCTAAGACAAATAAATCTTGGCAGTGGTTTTTTTCGTCCACACACCAGATGGATGAGCTCTGACACGCCGGATAATAACCGAGCGAATGGGGACGCCGGAGTTCAGGCAATGACGGGGAAGTATTTGAAAGTCAATTTGATATGATTTCCCGTTGGCTGTCGCGTCACCTGTCCGGGCTGTTTTAATGTGGTCGTTTTCACCATCTGGTGCAGCCAGATTTCACCGGATTGAATCATGTGAATGTGAATACGATTACGTCTCTTCTCCTTGCGGTGCCTTTGTGGAGACGGCCTGCTGCTGATTGATAGGCTGATTGATCCGCGTCAGCTGACTGTAGGTTCAAAATGACGCTGATGTCCAGAGGAAGTGTTTGACGCTGATCTTTGCTCATGTCTTTGTCATTATTGTCTCTACTTTAACTGTGCTCGCTATCACTGATGTCCAACTTTCAGGCTCTGCGCCGTTAGTTCGGTTATTTCTGTTGATTTTGATCTGTTCATGGCTGCAGGTGTGTTATATGCATCACATTTACTCTTATTAGAGGAGATGTGGGGTTTACCTGCTGATATATGGCGTCTATGGAAGCTTATGGGCTTTTGCAGAGGTTGAAAGTGGTAATGTAAGTTGCATTACTAGGAGATGAGTTTTGCACTTTTGTGCAAAGTTGGCTGTTCATTTAGGGGTTTTAATGCACATTTCTGATTAGAAGTGTAGCACGGCGCCATTTCTTTGGTAAATGAAAGCATGTTTTTCAAATCTGAACAAGGATTCACGTGTCTCTGGTCAGGATTATCCACAATAAGTCTGCAATCAAACAACGCAATTGAGGAATTGTTTCAAGAGAAAGTTGGAATTTGTAGATAAAAGTTCCAGATATTAGAAAATATGAGAATAAAACAACTTAATATGAAGTGAAACGTCAAAGCAAAGATTCTGAGAGGATCCATATATCAGTCTTAAAGTTAAGTTTAAGAAAAATGATGTGAATTCCTGATTTTGTGGACAAATCCAGGATTCTGACAGTGAAGTGGATTCAGTCGATCACAATCGATCATAAGTCCTGACGTTAAAGTCAAATTTTAGACTTAAAGTTATGAAAACAGTCACGGCAAAGTCAGGAAAAGGTGACGTCTGAGGAAAAAGTTTGAGTTTTTAGAGAAATGTGAGAATGAAGTCTGTCACTCATGTCATAATTCTGAGTTTTCAGGGGATTCAGTTGGTATTTTGCGATATTAGAGGGTGATAAATAAAATGTCATGATGTTAAATTCTGATTTCAGAAGTGAGTATTTTCAAAATAAGGTCAAAACTGTGTCAAACTGTGATAAAAATCTGATTTCATGTTAAAATTCAGGAAATAAACTGAATAAAATGAAGAATTCTTAAGAAACTTAGTCTTTTTTGGTTTATTATGATACATTCGACTCTTCACACACATCCAGCAGCACCTGGCTTTACTCTGAAAGTCTGTGCAGAATAGAAATGTGTAGCATAGAACAGAAATGTCCGCACTTTGTACCAGACAGCGTCCAAATCCTCTCCACTCCCGCCTCCCTCCACTGCACCGGAGTTGGTTTTTTTTTAAATTCTGAGGCGAACAGGCTCGGGCATGTTTTCACACGCACACACACACACACACACACTAATGCAACACGCGTCCTGACTGGTGACTTGTGAGTGGATGCGGCGTGTGTGCGCACTGACGCGTGAATGTTCACCAACAGCAGCGCTTCGCCTCTTTCAGACAATTTCTGGTCTAATACAGTTATCTCTGCCTTTTTCATACCGAGCGAAGCCCGGAGGCATATGACCAAAGCAGGCGGGGGGTGGAGGGGTCTGTGGTGGTGGTGGGGTGGGGGGGTAGAGATGCCGATTGATAATTAACTGAAGTACCTGAATCGGTGACGCTGGTGGAGGGGAGGGCGGTGAGAGAGAGTGTGTGAGGAGGAGAGAGAGAGAGGTGGAGGGAGGCGGGCCGGAGAGGAGAGAGAGGTCTCGCCTTATGTCTTGCTGAGGCTCTTTGATTCAGTGGCAGAGGCTGAGACAACCGCGCCACCGGCCACCGTAACAACCCGGTAAGTCCTCACCATCCTCCTTAAAACCACGTCTTCAGTGTTTTCAGAGGGGGAAACAAGTTAGTGCTCCGTTTCCACCCAGAAAGTCCGCCGAAAGAAAGTTTATTCATTAAAAAAAAAGCGATTTTTACAGAAAGATGTGAATCAATGTGCAAGAGGAAACTCAGCTCTGTCTGTTTTATAGTTTAATTAGCCGTGTTGTGGTTTATAGTGACGGTAAAAACAGAACAAGGTCGAATTTCTTCACTTTCTTTGGCGCTGAAACGCTTCAAACACCTAAATGGAAACTCGGGCGCTGTCCGTGGTGCTGAAAGTGATCAGGCCAGTTATCGATCCAAACTCCTCTCCCTGTAATACCTGCCTCATCGATCAAGTTTCTCAGAGGTAGTTGCACTAACGTTAAGTCCTGTTTCACCGACTGCAACCCTCTCCTCCGCAGCGCTCAGCGCAGTCAAGACCAACAGCTCACGGTGAAGAGGAGACGCGTTTCCCTGGAGGACATCGGGTCTTTTGTCGCGTCTCTGCAGCAGAAATCACCCAGGACATCTCGGCCAAAGCGAACTTTTATAAAGAAAATAAAAACCGGTTTTTGTTCTGGGCGAAAGCGTAAAGTCGGAAGATGCGCCGTTTGTCTGCTGAGCGCAAAAGCTGCCAGTCAAAGTCCGTCAGTGAGAGCTCGGCACGTAAAGGAGTACCCGCGATGGTGAAACCCGCAAGAGGCTCCACTCGGTAAGAAGTGGCAGAGTGACACTCAGAGAGACGACAGAAGAGAGTGGAGGCCGAAGAACAAACACCAGCGCGTCCTCAAATGATGGGGATAAAGCACCTTCTGCTTCTTTTGATTTACTTAGACCCGCTGAATGTGCTGTGCGCCGCCACCACCAGTAAAAAGAGCAAAGCCCCGCCGAGGAGGATCCCAAAGGTGAAGGAGGTCAACGGCAGCACCACTGCGGTCCCGTTGGCCGCGGTCGTCCCGGGGAAGATCACCCAGGTGCAGGCTCCCTCGGTGCAGCACGACACCTGCCTGGGTTACTACGACGTGAGCGGGCAGTACGACAAAGAGTTCTCGTGCAACAACACCGACCACCGCTTCTGCTGCGGCAGCTGCTTCCTGCGCTTCTGCTGCGCGGACCGGGGGAAGCGGCTGGAGCAGAAGAGCTGCACCAATTACAACACCCCGGACTGGATCAAAACCCAGCCTCCTTCACCGGCGCCAACAGGTGATACGTACGACCCGGAGCTGGACCAGACCAACACCACGGTGTACATCTCCTGCGGGGTCGTGGCGCTCATCATCGCCATTGGGATTTCTGCTAAAGTTGCCTACGATAAAGCCACCAAGCCGCCTCAGGAGATGAATGTGCACAGGTAAGATTTTAATTTTGTTTTAAAGATGACGAGCTGCAAAACAGCTGCAGAAACACGATAAAACGTGCTCAGAGCACATGATTTCACATCAAAAGAGTATGTGAGTGCATGGGAAAACAGGACTCATGCTTTCCTGAAGGTGTGTTTTCACCGTGCTCACTTCATTAGTGGCTCTTTTAGTGATAAAATGCATTAAATTCATCTCTAAGCAGCAATAATCTGTAGAATAAGAGCTCATATTGTCACAAAATGCTGGAAATCTGCACAAAAATAAGAGTTTTTTGCTCTGTGTGCAAGTGAAGCGTAAAGAACACGACTGACATTTCCCTCCAATAGCCTTAACGTGGAAATGTGGCGACTCAGCTGACAGCCTACATAACTTACAGCCTCAATATCAGGGGTTCAGTCGAGCTCACGCCCTTTAACACATGCCATCACTCTCCTCCCCAGAGGCTCCCTGTCAAAAACGTCAGGGTTGTATACCTTTCCATGGTACACATCCCATTCATTGTCGATTCCCAGGAGGCAGTGGGTGGTGTTCTGTGTCCGTTTGACCCCGGGGGGGGGGGTAAAATAAATGCCACTGAAAGCCATTATGAGTGATCACATTCGCCCCTGATGGGAGCGGTCTCCTCTGTGACGACAATATGTTTAAATAAACCCTCCAGGCAGCAGCAGTGGTTGCAGAATTGCTCGATGAGCGTGAGAGCCACCATAAAAACACATCCCCTGGCCATTTCAAGCCACCAGCTGAACAAATTGCTGTACGGTGACGTCGGGGCGCAGACCACCCAAAGGGCTCTTTATGCTGACAGTTATTATTTTTCTTTGTCGTACTTTTCATGCTGTTATCTGCACATCGTGTCCTGAAACAAACCTGTGTTGCCCCCCAAAATAAGCAAACTCCGGGCTTCATTTAACATTTGAAACACCATTTGCCAACATATAAGAGACTTGGCATGTCATATTTTATATAGTGGCATGAGCTGAGTGGTTTGAAGTGCAGCCATGCAGCTTGGTGTCCAATCTCATGACTTGAGAACATTTAATATTCATAAAAGTCAAAGTTCTTAAACTCTTAATTAACAGTGACTTCGATGGCTGCAGTTCAGTCGGGTGTGACTAATGGCAACGTGTGCAAATGACTCCCCAACTGTCAGATGATTTGGATACAACTTGTGCTAGATTCCGATTGGTGCACCGATTAGTGACATCATCGTTTTCCCAAATGGAGCCCCGCCCACTTTAACCCGGCGCACAGAAGCGCAGAACAAGCTCGTGAAATCTGTCACGTGATGAGGTGTTTGGACGACGGCAGGTTATTTTGTGCTCACGTCAGACTTCTTGGGCGAGACTGATGGAGAAAATAAGCTTTAGTTTAAAATAGGTTTAAAACGGGAAAATTCATCTTATTTAACTATTTTTGTCCCCCCAAAAAATCCAAATATTTCGTGGTTTTGCTTCTAAAATATCTCAGATTTGAAGTTTTTTCATGCGTTTCATTGAAATAAACCGAATATTTGGGAGGTTTGGACACAAAAAAGTCAATTTGAAATGAGTCAGTCACAAAAAAATGATAAACCAATAACATAAAAACCCTTATTTGATGTCCTGTTTCTAACACTGATAGCATAAATTTACAAACTAATGTATTTTAAGAGGCAAGACGTGATTTTGGTGCATGTTCTCCGTCAGGGCAGGTGCAGCAGAAACCTGAAAGTGAACATAATCGTCTCTCTGTGACCTGCAAAACTGCAGTATAACTGTCTTCCCTTGCATGCTGGGATGCTCTCTATTCCCTCTGACGCAGGAACTGAAAATACATAAACAGGGTTAAATAAAATTGCATGTTTTGCACCCACTGCTAAAGAAAAAAAACAACAACAATCACATCGTCAGTGCTTTCATCCAGGAGTCACCTGCAATTACCCAGGGTCCATTTTGGACGTCTTGCATTGATTTACAGATATGAAGATAACTGAGCATTGTTATGCCTCGGTCATTAAACTTTGGTGCCTGCTGCTTTGAAAATGTCACGGGAGATTACTCAGCTTTCTCGCTCAGACAAACACAGTGACACATTCCTGATATTAAAAAAAGAAAAACACAAATTTAAGCCCTGACAACAACAACAACAACAACAACAACAACAACAACACAACGACCCTCTCAGTAGATCAGTTATAGATTGAATTTAAGCTCCAGTGATCGTCTTTTCAGAAAAAAGTTGGCACAGTCAGCTTTTAATATCCATATGGACTCGTGAGACTTGGTAATATTTGAGACAACAGACACAGAAGGAACAGCGGAGCTCATGATGCAGCACTTTTCTCCATCTCTGCTCGGCAGAAATGAAAGAGAGACGGTGAAGTTTATGTCTTCTTACTGCACTTCTATCCTAGCCATGGGGCGTACTTTCAAGTGGATCTGCTTAATGCCAACACTTCAATACAAGCCCTGTCCGTTAGATTTTAGAGCGGGGTCGATTAAGGGAGGAGACACGGCTCGGTTGGTGCTCAATAGTGTTTGTGTTTTGTTTTTTTTTTCAGCTTCTTTTTATGATTTGTTTATTTCCACCGACCATTTGGCACACGGAGCTGTCGTAACGGTGGAATAGACCTCAGAAGCTGGCAGCAGACCTTCGTGCCGACAGCCGTGACCAAAAAGAAGTGCTGGAACATGGGATTAAGCTTTATATTTGGCGAGGGTCTGCTCCTAAAAAAACAGCAGGAGCTTCTTTGTTAATTTCCGGTGCTTCTTTAATGTAATTTAGACTCCAACCGCTGCGACTGAGAGGAGACTGTGAGCAGAATACTGAGCTGTTGGCAGACCTTTGCTGTTTGGTCTGTGACCTTCACTGAAACACAAGAAATGCCGAGTGAGAGCTAAAGCCAGTGATTTGAACAGGCTGTATTGATCACCCTCCGCAGAGCAAAACCAAGATGCAATTTATGCCGGCGAGGTGGCGAGAATAATGCCTGGTTTCTCTGCCGTGCAAACAGAGAGCAGGACGGTGGGTTGAGTCAACTTTTGATTGGGGGAAAATAACAGCAGAACAACTCAAAGTTTGTATAAAAAGTCAGCTAAAACCTCAAACCCTGAGAGAATTACACAGAAAGACTGGTTTCAGCAAATATGCAGACAGTAAAGAACAACAGGCTGCAGTGTGGCAGTGCCAAATAAATGAGTTTAGGTCATTATGTAGTTTTTCCCATAGGCAACCATCACCAAGTTTTGATGAGATCAACACCATCTAGAAAGCTGGCGTCATCTTAAATAATGAAGATGGTGTTTCTCTATATTTATTCTTATATTAAATTATTTCCAAGCTGGGTTCAGTAGAGTATATATATATATATATATATATATAATATATATATATATATATATATATATATATATGGTGTGGTTATGGTGATGAAGGAACATGTGCCAGTGCAACAGCGTGGCTCACTGATGATGTGACTTTACGTTAAAAAGCCGACTTGTGTACCTCTTTTAAATAAGTTTAACTGTGGTGTTCCCCAAGGATCCGGTCTCGGCCCACTGTTGTTTTTATTTAACAACTTCCACATTTAAGGTCTTTACTTTAAAATGTAATTTCTAGCTTTTAAAAGCAGTAAATAGTTTTGTGCCAGAACAAATCACACGTTTGTTGACTCCTTAGGCTCTGCTCTGATTATTCATAGTTAACCACACTTTTGCAATTCGAGCCTCCGGATAAAGAGCTGCCTACCCACTGATATCAAACTGGCTACATCTGAATTCACACTGCTTCTTACCACAGTGTTGATATTTAATGCTTCATACTTCTCCTTTTCTTTTATTTGTTTGTGAAGTTGTTTATAAGAAGGTTAAGCTAGGCTAACTAATTATATCATTATATGCTAATTTTGAAACTAATAGTGTGTCCATAGTTTGTATCCTCACATAGCCACAATAAGCACACAAAGGGATATACATATGGTGTGGAGAAATATGGAAATGCAAATATATAATTATGTTATTGCAAAAATATAATATTGATCAGGATCAAGATTATGATCATTCGAACGATTCCTGATTCTTTCTTATCAAACCAAATGTTTAAAGTTGGCTGCAAACTACAGTAGCTCCCGCTGCACACGACATATCAGCCAACTGGGACAACGTAAAATCAGGTCGCCTCTGTCTGCGAAAAAGAAAACGGCTAAAGTGTGCTCATCCTGGAAGGGAAGTGCTATTAATACACCGTATATCTCCCAAAGTCACAGAGTTATGGGAAAGTGGACTGCGTGGTTGCTTTAGGTTGACATTGACACACTTAAATTGCCCTTTCATTTCCTATAAGAAAACTCGGCGGCGGCAGTCCATCTCGCAGACTGTCACCGTGCCTCCAAAAGTTGGAATTGCTGTTGGTGAAATATTGCTTTTATTTTGTGGCTTCAGAGAAGAGACACTGACTTAACTCCTATTAAATGGGCCTTGAGCTTGAGTTTCGGCACACATAATAGGACTTGTCTGTACCTTGTGTACCACGCTATTGAAACTCCCTAACTCCCTTGTGACTCTGGGTGTAATTAGGATTTCCTCCCAGCCTTGCTCCAAACCTCTATGATACAAATTGGAGCTGTAGCTAAATAAATTAGGAAGACCTTTGAAGGGGGAGGGTTGGCGAGGAGAGGAAAAGAAGGAAATGTTGGTAATTGGTAAAGCGACACATTTAAGTTTTTGCATTTTTTCCCTATTTCTTTTCAGAGCCCTGGCAGACATCCTGAGGCAACAAGGACCGGTTCCAATATCTCAGTATGAGCACGAGAACATTGCAGCGATTGATGGGTCACCGAAAGACGAGACGCCGGTCAGAACCTCGAAGAATCATTACACACCTGTCCACGCCAAGGCATCAAACCACGGTGGGTGACGCTGCTCTGCTTTTATTCAAGCCAGTTGTGCAGACTGTGGGGTTTTAAACACCAAATAACTTGTATTTTGTGTTTCTTTCACTACATGAATATGTAACTGTGGTAAAGAAAGACCCCCTCCGCTTTTCTAAATCTGCATCTTTTGATTGACATCCGCTGAAATAGATGGACAGGCTGTGAATCTTAAGCTTTCCCTCTTCAATCTCTCTTAAAAAGGAAATATATAGCGAATTAAATGCAAGGCCCCCTCACGCTGTGGTCCCATAAGCCTACTCAGCACTGGCTCAAAATTGAGATGCAAATTATCATCTTCTGCGGGAGACGCAGGCTTTTTGTCCAGAGATAATTCTGTCGTGCAACGCTTCTTCCTCCTACTTTTATCCGGTCGGTCTCCAGATCCCTGCTCCAGGGATCAGCTCGTTTGCTAAGTGCCCTAGTATGGTGTCCCAGATTCGGCGTTATGTTTCACTCTCGTGTCACCCTGCAGCCACCCTTCCCTCCACCACCACCACCACCCAACATGGAGGGAACGTATCAGAGGAGAGCTGATGCAGACTGCTGTGAGCTGCAGAATGTGTCTGAATCTCACTCTTCTGCAGCAGAATGACTGTTTGACTGGTGTGAACAGTTAGACGTCCAGCCATCAGAAGGACAAACTAAGTTCTTGTAAATTACACCGTCATGGTCTCCACTCACTCCTAAATATCCTTCTTGCCAGACCTCTGCAGTATTGACTGATGCGTCATTGTCTCGTTGTCAGTTGGGTCCCCTTTTCCTGTTTCCATTAGCAACTCTTTGATTTGAGGCTGAACTATGAACTTTGTTGAGTTTCACAAGGTCAACCGACAGCTGGTAGGACATTTTGAGATGTAAGAATCTAAATTAATCACAGTTAAGGTTAATTAATGACCTGGTTTGATGTTTGGTGGGATTCAGGGTGGTCTGATCCCCACAAATTAAGACTTGGACCTGCCAGGAAAGGGAAATTTTGCCATATTTATGCCTAAAACTTAATATGACCCCGTAAAGTTGGCTTTATCATCCTGTTACTGCAGTGGCTAAGGCCCTTATTAAAGTCTATGCTCACAGCCATCTTGCAAGCCGTGTAGGTCAATGTAGGCAACTATCTTGCTAGTTTAACACACTTAAAGTTCATACCTTAATAGTTTTTGAATTAGCTTTGTGTCTAGCAGTGACTTTTTCCTTGAGTTGCAGGCTGCTTTGGCTAAAGATACCAAAACTGATATTAGCTGATCTATTGGAAAAGCACTAAAATGCAACCGTTATTGAGCTAAATTCACTTGTCTTTATATATTTTATCTCCTTCTTATTGTTTGTGTCAGGGGCAGACAGATATTTGTAAACAGCGCATTTAAAAAGAAGAGAATTTGAAAATCGTGGCAGCCAAAGCTAATAAAAAGGTTTTGGCCTCAGGCTAATTGCTGTGCACGGCTTACAATGCTGCACTTTGCAGGCCTTAGTGCTCCTGTTAGTGAGCGCAAACACAGAGCAAAAGATTATTCTGTGTGATTCACAAAGCCACACATTGTTATTTTGCTCATTACATGACAAACGCCCACAGAAAAGATGTCTTAAATTGTCCAACCTGTGTCATAATAGCCTCCCATTGTTTGCTTGGGTGAAGCGTACGAGGACACTACAATGCAGGGGTGAATGCTATCAAAGGGAGAAGGCTTCGGAGGGGAGGGTGGAGGGAGTCCAAGCAGTGATGGAGGCACTCCAGGGAAGACGTGACTCAGATATTATGACAAATTTATGACAACAGTGATGTGAATTTAAAAAGTAAACCGCCCTGTTCTTCCTTCAGTGTAGAAATGGTCATAGCTCATAATATTTGTAATACAACCTTTATAGCTCAAGCTGTTGTCAGGCTTCTTTTAGATGATGAATTCAGTGTTGGTAGTGACATTTCTCAGTTTTATTGCTTTGCATTTTACCAAGTTACTATTAGAGTCTGTGAATGTAGGCCAGATATAAATCCTGTGCTTTTAAAAGGGACATACTTGGGGTGCAGACGAATGTATTCTTTAACATTTAAACATCTTCATGAGGGCATTGTTTCGTAAGGGTGACGATTTGGTTTTCAGCATTGAGTTTCTAAATAGATTAAAGTTAAAATTAGGTATTTATGATGACTTTTTATATCATTTTGACAATGCTGACGTGTTAACTCAACCTGCCTTTTGAAGACTTATTATAAAGTGTAACAATATGCAGACGACTCCCCTGTTTTTACTAACGTTTAGTTTAATAGATAAATGGTACAGCTGTGACCTCTTTAAGTTTTTCTTTGTGCATCTAATATATTATTTTTATTATTTTTGTACATTATTGTAGTATAACTTTTTATTTATATCGGGCTTTATCTGGTTTAAAAGTCAAATAGAACGCATAGCTTTTCAAGGTTTCATGCATTCAGTCTTTAGTTTGCCCTTGAGATCCTCAGTGAATAAAGATTTATATGTATTAAAAACACGTACATTTCCACTTCATATTGCATGTTTAAGTCCTGTTTTGACACATGAAGTTCGTTTTTTTCCCACAAAGTCTCCTTTACACCGTTCTGTGACATTTTTTGCCCAGTACAGTCAAGGATAAGTAGTTTGAAAGATAAGATGGTCCACTTCAGGTTTATAAGACGGCCCTCAGGAGGGCCGCAGCAATTCTTTGGTCTGAAAACATCTCCTGGGTCACAGCAGAGAATAGGGGTAGATTTGAACGGGTTTTTGAGGGTCAGCGGCATAAATGAGTATAAAATATCCTTATATCCTCTTATCAGTCCTTTTTATATGCCGCATTACTGAGAAAACTGCCTATAGTTAAGCCAAAACAGGGCAGTTTTAGTTATTTTCCATCCTAAAATGTCTTAGCAGAACAGTAGAGGCTAACGATATTCAGCAATAGTGGATTTCTGGATTTGAACTACAGATATCAGCAGCATATGATGTCAGCTCATACTACTCGATGTTCCAGAAAAGATATTATACCTATATGCGATGGCAATGGTGTGTGTCTCGCGGTGTGCATCGCACTTCTCCAGCATTGTACTAGAGTGAGCATTATCACTTCAATTTCCCAGAGTTCTGTTCTCTCATTTGATGCTCCAAAGTTTTGTCGGCGGCGCTGTGAAAATAGGCGACAAATGTCTTCCACACTCTGCAGACACAATGGAGTCGTCTCTGTAGGACACTCGCAGCTGCAGCTGGGTTCATTTTGACTTCTGAAACGCCGGCAGAAGCCAACTCTGCAACGACACGAGGCGAACTTTAAAGTGATGCTTTCAAAGGACGACGTCATGTTGCTGATGATAATGAGTCCAGGCGTCTCGGGCTGCAATTAGGGACTGTTTGTGTCTGTGTTTGTTCAAGTGAAAGCTGTTCCAACTGTTTACACTCTGTAAATTCCCTCTATTGTCTTCTTGACATTGAGGATTTACACTATGTAGCTAAAATTATGTGGACTTACATTAACATTAACATTAACATTATACAGAGAAATAATCTGCTGCTACAACAGCCTCCACCTCAAAAACTTTTCAATAGACTTTGGGACCTGGCTACAGGGTTTTTCAAGGATTTTTTCTCATTCAGCCACAGGAGCATTAGTGAGGTCCAACACTGATGTTTGGAGATAAGGTGTGGCTCTGGGGGAGGCATGCCTCGGCTCGCAGTCGGTGCTCCAGTACATCCAAAAGGTGTTGGATGGGATTGAGGTCAGGGCTCTGTGCAGACTGGTTAAAAAGAAAAGGGACAAAGAAAAACTGTGTCCGTAAGTTTTGGACTTTTAGCCTTAAAAACATTTTGTTATTTTACAGAATACAATTATTTGTGTCTGAGTAAGATGAGAGGTGAAGACAGTTAGCTTAGCTTAGTTTAAGGACTAGAAAGCAGGGAAACAGCTAACCAGGTTGTGTCCAACTGTAACCACATCTGACCTGCACATCTAAAGCTAATTAATGAATATGCTTCATCTGCTTTATCGTCTGTTTAACTGTTTTCTGACTTACAGTGGAGACAACTGGCCAACCACAACATAAATTATTATTATTAAGTATTTATGCTGGTTTAACGATCAGTTTATATCATGTTTACTCTTTTTCTGTGCGATCAGACAGAAGGTGAGGCACATTTTAGGGGCATCACAATTCAAATGTCAAAGGAAAGACTAGAAGACTAGGAGACTGGCTGCATCCATAGGAGTTAAAATGGTTTCAACTGAAGTGAAAAATGCCACGTTGGTCTTTATGAATCTTCTAAATAAATGTGCAAAGACAAGATAAAATAGTAAAATAGAACCAAGTAGAGTCAAAGCTTATCACAAACACCTTTGGGAGGTTCTTGTAGCTGGACTTTGTTATTGCTGCACACAGTCAGGCTAGCTGTTTCCCCTGTTCTTAGTCTTTATGCTAGGCTAAGGTAAATGGCTGATGAGAGTTAGATCTCCGTCTCTTTGGCAATAAGCAATTTGTTTTCCAAAATATTAGATTATTCCCCCTTGTTGGAACCATGAACACCACAGTTGCTCTATAGTTTATTGCAACCATTCAATTTGCAGACAAAGACCATGAAAAGTGGTTAAAGGCCGTGGTAAAGGTATAGTAAGTTGACCTTGAGTTAACAGCTTAAAGCAACAGTCATTTAAAGAAACTTTAGCGCTTAATTTATGACCTCGTTTGACATCAGCTCCTGTCCTACACGGCTGGATTGCAGAAATCTGCACGCTTGAGTCACTTCAGGTTACTCGTACCTGAAGGTCAACTCAAGTATTGCTTAGTAAATTCCACTTTTATCAGCTGATTTGAGCTTCATCGTTTAAAGAAAAAAAACACTGCACCCTTTTTTTAATAGGGAGGTTATTCCCCAAGAAAGGTTAGATCTTGTTTCATTATGCGGCGTAGATGAGGCAATTTTGAGACACATTTCCGGGGATAATAAGGGGCTATAGGTTTGTGCTGCCACATGGGAGCAATTTAGATCACAGTCAGCATCTCCAGCTACCTGATTTCCAGCCCCACGGTGCCGTCCTTGGAGCATGTGGAGGTTATGAAGCATCACTATTTCACCCTGGGAGACATCACAGAGATATACACCACTGTATCGTCGACGTATATACAGCACAGGGAAATACGTTTATTCCTTTTCTGTGGATATTTACTGATTTCCTCAAAGGTCAGTGGCCTGTTTATGGGTTTGATTAAAGGAGACAAAAGAGCTGAGCTTGAGAGCCACACTTCACAGTGATGAAGACCAGGCTTTAACAGTCCCAGGTGTTTCTTCTCCTCATTATGACAATTTGAAATGCTGTTCGATCTCGAGCTTCCCGAGGCCCGAAGGTCTGAGTGATGTTATAGACTTTGAAGTGGATCCTTGGAGGAAGAGACATTTAACTGCTCACTAGTTAATGTAGTGAGGGACTAAGAGAGAAAAGGAGTGGTGATGAAGGAGGACAGCTTTAATAAACCAACAGATTTGGGGTTTTTTGTTCTCCTCCAACTCTTTTCTTATCGTCGATACTACATACTTTTATTTCTTTGTTAGACTTCTTTGTGACTGACAGGACAATTGAACGTTGTCTGGGCGCTAGCAGGCACCTTGTCTCGCTCCTTTGTGCTCAGGCCGCACTCTCAATTACAGCACTGGTGCGTGGAGTTGGAGTTAACAGTGATGTGGTACAAATTGCATTACGGAGCGATCTTTCAACACAGGAAAATCCAAACGGGGGAGCGTACCTGGCGTGTGCTGGCATCCGCGAGGGAAAGGGGCTTAAATCTTTTCCCAGCCATTTTGCTTTTGAGGAGCTGAAAGCATTTTCCAATTAAACTTAATATTTCACCTGCTGTGTTGAAACAGACAGCCAGTGTTTGATAAGTGGCTGATATGAAAGCCCTGAAAGCTGCAGATTGCATCTCTGGCATCCTTAAGCGATACGTATTGACAAGCTGATCCCACCTGACACTCAGTTTTGTCAGTTATGCCATTTTAAAGCTGTTTAGTATTCCTGTCATCCGTGGCTACTCTTTTAAAGGGAAAGAGACAGACAATGACTTAGGGAATTGAGTACAGATACTCCCTGAGTATTAAAAGGTGCACTCACACCAGCATTTAAATTCAGTTTGACAGTCATTATCTGTCAATTTGCTCATAGGGATAAAGGAACACACATTTACATTGAATTAAACTTCTAAACCGAACCAATAGCAACAGTCTTTAAGGGAATAGACGCCAACAAGCTATTTTAACTTCTCAGGAAACGTATATGTCTTCATTCTGAGTTTTATTTCATATACAAACATGGCTTTCCTGGATAATGTAACCATAATTAATTAATCATCATTAATTATTTCCTTTTTTAAATCATAAATCATGTCTTGTCTATTATTTAACCTGGAAAAAAAAAATTCTAAATACTATAATACTCATGAGCCTCAGCAGACTTGTGTATTGGCAAAATGAAGGAACAACTCATGGAGCACATCTAAGTATATTACTATATATTGTCATACTGTAAACCAGGTAGATAATGAAATTTTGCAGTTTTTATGATTTTCAAAAGTTATTTTAACATCAGATTAGCAGGATATGCAATTGCATTTATAGATTTTTATGCAATCTGCAAGACTCAAGTCTCTTCTTATTTTCATGCACATTGAAGCAGAAATGCAGATCAGATCAGACTAACCTAAAAAGGGTTTTGAATGTAATGTGGCTCCATTGCTGCTGAATTTATCCAAACTTACCCCTGAAACCAAAAGCAAATTGATTTAATCTGCATTATTGTCTTCTTTTATGTACTTAGGCTCCCAATTCTTACTAAAGACATAATCTAGATGCAGTAGATGCATCTTTTATGCTGATGATTAAAACAGTTTCACGGCGATCCAAATGGTGGAAATGCTCCAGCCGTGAGTCATGCACCATTAGCTGTGCTGCACTTGAACATAACCCTCCTGTGTTGGAGTATAAACAGTTATGAGGCTTGACTCAACAGTGAAAATATGTCTCTCTGGACTGAATACGAACCTCACATCCTCGCTAACTGAAAGTTAGCAACAAAGCTAGCTGTTTTTACCTTCTTCCCAACATTTACCAGATAAAATGACGCACTAGCCTGAGGACAATATGCCGGGAAAGTAAACAACTTGCTACAGACGGACTATGGGATGAAGAATCACAAAAACTATTAGCTAACTAGCGCTAGCATGTTCCTGGCTACATGTTGTTAGCTTGCTAGCCAGTGGCCTCTGGAAGTTTCCAGAGGATAAAGGTGGATTTCGCCCTGAAAAAGGTTACAAAAACATTAATATCCACTTATTTTCCGTCACCAGGGCACTATGGGAAGGAAAACCTGCGCAGCGGAGGCCAAGACATGCACAACTTCATCTCGTCTGGGTTTGTGACCCTCGGACGCGGCCACCTGAAAGGTAAAGTCCGCCCTCATTTGGCTCCTTTCACTTCACGGCCTCCTGGAAACCAAGTTCAGAATAACAAATCATTTCAGCGACAGAGCGGCTGCGTCATGCTGTCAGTCTCCTTCTGCCAAAGTAATAATAAATAAATAAATAAATCAAATAATGTGGCTGCGACTTTTGTTCCAGCTCAGTGGAAGTTGGACTTTGCAAGATGTCACTTCAAGCCATTATGTATTATAAAGTACACACACACACACACACACATTTATTATCTATGATTAAATCCACACTTCCAATGACAAAGTAACACTTCCGCAGTTGGTAGGCAGCCAGTGTGAGTGCAGCAGATCCCCCCACTGTTGTCTTCCTTTGGAAGTTTTAATAAATCAGACGCAGTGTTTGGAGTGAGAATGAGCTGTAAACAAGAGGCCTGTTGTGTTGTGTTCCTACAGCGCAGCACTCCATCGACGAATCGGGGCAGATGTCCTGGCAGGGCGATCTGGACATCCCCATCTCCTACGGTACGTTCTCCGAATGTCGTGCCACACAACCTGCTCTCTGCTCGCACCTGATAAGAAAAGTCACCCAGGCTTCACACGGGCCGGTCGAGCGCCCCTCGGCCGATAATCACAGCGCGGTCACTGGGCGCAGAGCGCTAGAGCTGCACTGTTTGAACTGTTTCTTTCAGGTTTAGGAGCCAAAAGTGTCTCCAGAGTTGTTTGTTTGACGGCAGGTTTGAGTGAGTGATGGCTGCACAGTCACTCTTTACTGACAGGTGATGGCTGTTGAACATGAATGTGACTCTAGAGGGCTGAGAACGCTTCTTGTTAGGTGCCTTAAAGGTAAGTGAAGGTTGGGTTTGGACTCAGACTGAAGCGTTTTGTGCATTTCATCATGGCAGTTTTGCATCAGTCACGCTGTGTGTGTGTGTGTGTGGTGACAGCGTGGAGTTAGAAAGCATCGTATTGAATCTGAGTCCACATTTATTTCTGGACGAGCTGCCTGATCCAATCACTTGAAGTTGTTGGGACGATGAATCGTTCTGTCTTCCCGTGTCCCACTGGTTCTGACTTCCTTTGGGTTTCTCTTTTACACACTGTCTCCTCAATCTGCGTACGCATAACACGGCTTTATACGTCCAAACTCATGTTGAGGCCTTTGTTGCCATGGTAACAAAATAAACCCAATGATATTGCTGCAAAGGGGTTGCTCAGATTGAGTTTTTTGTTTAGTAAGTATATTAATGACGTTACCTACATGTGGACATTACATCAGCTGACATTGTCTGGATGTGGTTGTTTGGATGCATCTGCTCTTCACAGAAGCTGATGGGAAAGACTGCACCGCATGCACACACGACTTTCAGACCGCATACGCTACAGTCGTGGTATTTGCGTGCAGATTGCAGAGACTGTAACTGATTTTTTCAGCGCAGCTGCGTGCAGCTTTCCAACAGCTCTCCTCGGGATCGGGTCCATTACTGTGGCCCCATGAAAACGTCCAAGTTTACCGCACACAAGTTACTGTGCCGCCACCGCCGCCGCTGTAAGTGACATAAACATCCAGACGACGCTGAGCCAAAGAGGTGTTTCTCTCTGGGAGACTACCGCGGCAGGAGGTGTGTTTTATTGAACCGATGATTGTAACCTGACAGCTTTATTTTAGAGTCTCTGTGATATAGTCGCAGGTTTCACAGTGGAAATGGGTTTGTTAGATCACAGAGTATGTCTGGCGTCTTAATTACGTACGATCAATACCAGCACACACGACGTACAGGAGTAAACACGTTATTAATTGTTGTGTCTAAGCTGAAAAGCTCATGAATGTTTACACAGTTATCTCAGGGATTCAAGTCGTTAATTGGCCCTGTGAGACTTGTAGGCAAATCTGAGGACACCTGTCGTCCCCAGAAGTATCCGCTTTGCTGCTGGTGACGAACCGACAGACGTTCACTGTCGGCGCCGGGTTAAAATGGCTCAACGGTGACGCGTTGACGGTGGCAGAACCGCAACGCCCGTTCAAAACAGGAAATCGCCAGAAATGAAACAAACTCCACAGTTTACAGAGACAGCAAAGACGGCGCTCACTGAAAGTATACGTGGTGTTATTTTCCTCCTCTGCACACACACACACAACTTCTGACACAACATCTGGAGGCAAACGCTCAACAGCAGGTCTGGAAAACGGCACACGTCACCTTTCGTGGACTCCAGGATGAATCACTCTTGTTTTATTTCACCGGAGAGAGGATCGTCTGTATAAATTTAGATTTTCGTCACCGCACAGACTCGTGAGGACGAGCTGCAGCAGCGGAGGACGCACTCAGACGCTTCATTGTTTAACAAGTTTAAAGTTTTAACATAAAAAAGCGTCAAAGGCGTCAAAATAAAGTTAAATGTAAATGTATTAATTATGCAGATTGGCTCATTTCAGACTTATGCACATGATGTGACTGATGCAGTCAGTTGAATGCAGTGGAGTAAAAAGTGCAGTTTTAATGTATTTGTACTTAAGTTACACCTTCGGGGAGTAAATGGGTGTTTGAGCAGCTTCAGCCAGCGGTGTCTCCACCTCCACCTCCACCCGACTGCACCCGTCACCCTCTCGCTGCACCTATTAGCTGACACACTTTAGCGGCCTGATGGCGGGAGCTGTCACTTCAAAGCGGAGGTCCTGTCAGCCTCCGTCGTACATGTCTTAGTTTAACAGCTGGCTGTCAGCAGGCTCTCCACCCACCCCACCACCACTATCACCACCACCATCATCATCCACCCCCACCCCCAACCCAGACGTCCTGTCAGGAGGAAGCAGACTGACAGATGTGCACCGTGTCACCGCTGACTGCCTGCTGCCCCCCTCCCGCTGCCGCCGCCGCTGCTGCAGTCACCTCATATCTAATTTCTGCAGTCGATAACATCAACAGCAAAACGCATCTGCACAGGTCACCTGACTCACCCGCGCCCCCGTTTACTCAGCTACTCTACTGCTTTAAAGTACTTTTACTTGAGTATTTGAGGGCGATATTACATTTTGGACAACACTTTGAAAACATATAGTGTTCTTTTACTGTTTTTATTGGTTTAGCTCATACGTTTACTTGTTTTCCTTCCTTTTATCCTTGTTTCCTTCTGAATATTTCTGCTTTTCACTCCCACATTGATACGTTTATCTGATCACAGACAACTTTAACCTTTCTCTCCTGTCGTTTCCTGCCTCATCCCATTTCCAGCTTCTCCTTTTGCATTTTACATTCGTTCCATTCTTCCTTTGCCCCTTTCTCTCCTTCCTTTCCTTGCTCACTTCCTTGTTTTCTCCATTTCTCCCTGTCTTTCTGCCTTTCTATCTTTCTGTGCTCCTACCGTCTCCACCTTGCACGGTTCCTTGTTTCCACCCTTGCTCCTTCCCTTTTGTAGCTCCTTCTTCCTTTCTAACCTCACCTTTCTTTTCCTTTAACTGCTCCCAACCAGAAACCCAGACCACCTTCTTTTGTTTGGTCCAGAGGAGCATGTCGCTCGCTCACTCGCTGCTTTTCTTCCCCCCTGCATTTCAAACGCCAGGCGCTTTAGACAAACAAAACATTTACGATAATTCCTTCAAAATCCGCTGTTTTCGAAGACAAACCACGTCTGAGCTCGAACTCAACCGCTTGTGTGCGCGTGTGTAACATTTCATTGTTTGCGTGGGCGCGTCGTAGTGAAAGGAACAGTACAAACAGTACAGATTTGAATGTACGTCAGGGATAACAAGCTGCTAAACAAAGCTCCAAGTAATGTTGTCATTAATATTCATGCATCCGTGATATAACACGACAGCGCGAGCTTTGTGCGGATCCACACAATCACCGCCGCTCTACCTGCTCGAGTGTTTGACTCATGTGGCGAAGTGAGGCCACTGCCAAGGCCATGAAAGATGGATTCCTGTCTGATATAAGGGAGCGCTTTGGGGAGAGCGTTGTGTTCACTGGCCCCGTCTGTCCGTCTCTATTCCCTGTGATGGATCGTCTGTAGCGAGGCGGCCGTGTAACGGCACTGGACCACGGCGGGTTTGTTCTGATGGAGGGCGACTCAACCTGAATGAGAAACTGAGGTTTGAGTGAAGGTGGTTTGAGGAGTTTTAGCGTCACGTTCTTCTGCTGATTTGGCAAAGGATGGAATAAAAACCAGTGCACATTAGAGGAACAAGGCTGCAGTAATGCTATATTGGCAATAAAACTCTTTAAGTGGCTTAAGTACTGTCAGTAATTCATACTCGGAGCCGACATCTACAGCTGCAATAACTTTTTATTAATGCACTCGTCTTTATTAAAGGTTTGTTTCTAATCAGCAGCCGTTTACCCACTATTAAACAATGAATGTTTGCATGTTCCTAGTGTGGAAATGCACAGTGAACAGTTGCAAACAGCCTTTGCACAGATGCAAACAAGGAAGTGGAGCGATGATCTGACCTGACCAGGACTCTGCAGGCTAACGTTGGTTAGCTCACATGCTCAATGCATTCGTGTGTACAACACGAGCAGTTGCTCCATATTTTCAGTCAGTGTTGGTTTCTTTTAAACGTCAGAGTCCACGGACACCATACATCTACAACATGCATAGAAACACAAGGAGCAGGGGGAAACAATGCCTGCAACGCAACTGGCAATACACATCAGGGAGGAAAGGCTAATTAGACACAGGTGAAACTGATGAACCAATTACACAAGTGGGAAAAGGGACAGGAAGTAAGTCTGCAAGACACCTGAGGAGAACGGTCTACACAATAAAACAGGAAGTAGCCAAACAGACTCAAAACCATGAGAAGAAAGAGGCTTTCACCAGAATCAAAAGTTGTTTTAGTTGCTGGAAACAGAACAAACAGCGCTTCAGATCCGGAAAACGATCGTTTGAACCTTCTGAAATATGAAGGTCACATTTTAAAGTTGGTGTTTTTGGGACCAGCAGAATTAACAAGACGAGTCTCACAACAGTTCACCAACGTTTCGTTTAAAATAGATGCTTTATGTGGGGAGGACGAGTACATTTTATATACAAATCACCAAAAATCATCTATCAAATCATCTTTAAATCAGAAATTGTCATTTGACCAAACCCAAAGGGGATAAAGACTGATCGTTGAAGCTCTGCAGCACATTTCTTCATAACTGAACGCGCCGTACGTCCACAGATGTCTGAGGTTAAGCGATTCGTTGTGCGTTTAGCCAACCCCTCCCAGATATCCTGTGTACAAACACTCAGCATCGTCCTCGGGGCCTTTGTTCATCCCTCCTCTTGCCTTCTCCGCCTGTGGCATCCACTGATGTGCATCCTGCTTAATTACTTTTTCATGAGTTGCTCCCTGTTTTTGGTCCCGAGGGAATTACTCCCCCCCACCACCACCACCACCACCACCACCCGCACCCTTCATCCCAATCCACTTAAGGTGACCTTGTCTTAGTGGGACACACTGCTGCAGCACTCCCACCTCCCCGCTCTATAATCCCTCCAGGCCTACAGTGTGTCCGTGCACGGCTGAGTGCAAATGGAGGGGAGTTGTGCTGTGCCAAGTAGGTATCACTTGCCCAGTTTGCCTCCATTACCGAGTCCTCATAAGTCTCCGTCTTCAAAGACGCGAGTGGCCCTGAACTCGAGCCGGCCGTAGCTGAAAACTCTGAACCTGAGAATCACAAATCAATACATCATGTAACGTGACATCATCAGCATGCTGCACACTCATGTTTACCAGCCTGACTATGATGCTTTATATAGATTCGGAGAGATTGGATGGTGGTGAGTCAAGGTTTTTCTGGATCAGGAGCTGCTGCTTCTTTAAATCCACTGTAAAGACGAGATGATACGTCTGTATCACTGGAACTGGATATGGTCTGTTCTGAATATCTGATTTTGTACAACTTGATGCTGTTAACTGTTGTGTAGTCCTTTTTGTGCTGAAACTAATCTGTGGAACCACAGTGGGGTTAACTGAGCTGCGAGAATATCATATTTGATTGGTCGTCTGGCTGACGAGTGAACTTTGGATCTTCAAGTGCTTGCAAAGTGTTCTTGATGTCGTGCATTGGGCCACACAGACATGAGGAACTCAGGAAAACACTAGAAACAAAACAAACAGCGTTTTGGGGTTTTTTTGTAAAGCAAAAAAGCATTGTTTGAAGCTCAGTGTGTGGTGGATCTTGACGTCAGCCATCTTGGCAGTGCATGATGCCGTCTAACTGCCTAATCCAAAAATGGTTAAAGAGGTGTCAGGTGGGCGGCGGTGAGGCGGGGCCAAATGACGCATGGTTGCTGAAACACGGCAGACAGCTGGCGGATAGCTGTCAGTCAAAGAAGCCCCGCCCCTTCATTCTGCATAACTTCAGGTGTTAATCTGATTTAAAGGAGTGAGTTCTATATAAATTCAGCCCG